>JAIOJX010000030.1:107120281-107435281 GCA_022376925.1 Tragulus kanchil | reverse complement strand
AAGTTAGCCTGTGTGGTAGAGATGTTGAAAACAACCCAGCCAAAATGGAGAGGTCACATCAACACCTTTTTATACCTCAGGCAAAGAGCTGAGACATCAAAAAAAGCCGCACCTTAGGAGTAAAGACCATACCTTAGAGTAAGGCTGACTCTACACCTACGCTAACAAATTAAAACTAAGAGATGACAAGACCCTAAAGAAGACAAAACTTGGATGTTGGTTCCTGCCAAGTTTTGAGACTTTCTAAAGGTTCACAGCAGCAAAACATAAAACAAGGACGATCCATCAACATTTGAATCGCCTGTGAGAGTAAAGGGTCCCCAGGCAGCGTTAGTGGTAAAAAACCCACCTGCCAATACAGGAGATGTAAGAGATGCAGGTTTGATCCCTGGATTGGGAAGATCACCTGAAGGAGGACACAGCAACCCACTCCAGTATTGTTGCCTGGAGAATCCTATGAACAGAGGAGCCTGGTGGGCTACAGTTCATGTGGTCGCAAAGAATTGGACATGATTGAAGCAACTTAACAAGCACCCATTCACGTGAGAGTAAAACCAACACTTTCTTCAGAAGAAAACAGAATTCATTCTCTTCAACATATTATGCACAGATTTTGGGCTTCCCTGGTGGTCCAGTGAGTAAGGACACCACCTTGCAGTGCAAGGGGCGCCAGTTCCATCCCTGGCCTGAGAAGATCCTATGTGCCACGGAGCAGCTGGACCAATGTGTCCAACTACCGAGCCAGAGCTCTGGAGCGTGTGTGCCCAGAGCCAGTGCTCTGCAGCGAAAGAGACCTCTGCGATGGGAGGCCCACACAGGCCAAAGAACAAAGATGGATGAAAACAAATAAATGAAATACTAATAGAAGTGGCCAAAAAAAAGTTTAAAATAAGAAAAACATGCACAGATTTCCATATGTACTCTACATTTCTCAGATGTGCAAAGAAACAGGAAACTATGATTCTTAGGCAAGGGAAAAAAAAAAGTAATCTCAATATTTATTCACTTAAAATTTCAAGGGGCTTCCCTGGCAGTCCAGTATTAAGACTCCACTTTCCAGTGCAGGGGTGCAGGTTTAGTCCCTGGTCAGGGAGCTCAGATCCCACGTGCCTTGAGGCCAAAAAACCAAAAACATTTTTAAAAAATGGAATATTATAACAAATTCAATAAAGACTTTACAAATGGTCCACATCAAAAAAAAAAAAAAAATTCTCCAGTGTTTCTCTGGTGGCTCATTGGTAAAGAATCCCCCTGCCAATACAGGACACATGGATTTGATCTCTAGTCCATGAGGATCCTTCATGACTTGAGACCACTAAGCCCGTGCACCACAACTACTGAGCCTGTGCTGTAGAACTGCTGAGCCTTTCTGCCACACATGCTGAGGCCCGTGTGTCCTGGAGCCCATGCCCAGCAACAAGAGAAACCACTGCAATGAGAAGCCTACACATCGCAACTAAAGAAAAGACGACACAGCTGCAAAAGACCCAGAACAGCCAAATAAATAAATATATTTTTTAATCTATAAAAAAGAAATCTTAAAAGTTTCAAAGCACATGAAGCAAAAACAATACATCTGAAAGGAGAAATAGACAAATCCACAATTTTAGCTGAAGGCTCTAGTACTTGATAGAACAAGTAGGCAAAAAATCACTAAGGATATAGATGACCTGAACAATACTATCAGCCAACTAGATATAACTGATATTTATAGACTGTTCCACCTAATAAAGCATAGAATATTTTTCTCAAGTACAAATGGAACATTCAATGAAATAAACAATATTTTTGACATTGGAAGAAAAACCTTTTTATGATTTCAAAGGAAGCAAAATATGTTGTTAGGCCAAAATAGAATTAAAACATAGAAATCAATAACAGAAATATATCTTGAAAATCCACAAATATTTGAAAATTAAGAAAGCTACTTCTCAATAATATATGGCTCAAATAGGAAGTTTAAAATAAGAAAAACATGCACAGATTTCCATATGTACTCTACATTTCTCAGATGTGCAAAGAAACAGGAAACTATGATTCTTAGGCAAGGGAAAAAAAAAAGTAATCTCAATATTTATTCACTTAAAATTTCAAGGGGCTTCCCTGGCAGTCCAGTATTAAGACTCCACTTTCCAGTGCAGGGGTGCAGGTTTAGTCCCTGGTCAGGGAGCTCAGATCCCACGTGCCTTGAGGCCAAAAAACCAAAAACATTTTTAAAAAATGGAATATTATAACAAATTCAATAAAGACTTTACAAATGGTCCACATCAAAAAAAAAAAAAAAATTCTCCAGTGTTTCTCTGGTGGCTCATTGGTAAAGAATCCCCCTGCCAATACAGGACACATGGATTTGATCTCTAGTCCATGAGGATCCTTCATGACTTGAGACCACTAAGCCCGTGCACCACAACTACTGAGCCTGTGCTGTAGAACTGCTGAGCCTTTCTGCCACACATGCTGAGGCCCGTGTGTCCTGGAGCCCATGCCCAGCAACAAGAGAAACCACTGCAATGAGAAGCCTACACATCGCAACTAAAGAAAAGACGACACAGCTGCAAAAGACCCAGAACAGCCAAATAAATAAATATATTTTTTAATCTATAAAAAAGAAATCTTAAAAGTTTCAAAGCACATGAAGCAAAAACAATACATCTGAAAGGAGAAATAGACAAATCCACAATTTTAGCTGAAGGCTCTAGTACTTGATAGAACAAGTAGGCAAAAAATCACTAAGGATATAGATGACCTGAACAATACTATCAGCCAACTAGATATAACTGATATTTATAGACTGTTCCACCTAATAAAGCATAGAATATTTTTCTCAAGTACAAATGGAACATTCAATGAAATAAACAATATTTTTGACATTGGAAGAAAAACCTTTTTATGATTTCAAAGGAAGCAAAATATGTTGTTAGGCCAAAATAGAATTAAAACATAGAAATCAATAACAGAAATATATCTTGAAAATCCACAAATATTTGAAAATTAAGAAAGCTACTTCTCAATAATATATGGCTCAAATAGGAAGTTTCAAGGAAAATTAAAAACTACTTTGAAGTAAATAAAGATGAAAATGTAGGGTATCTGTATTTGTGGAATACAGTTGATCCTTGAACAACATGGGCTTGAACTGTACATGTTCACTTATACAGAATATTTTTTCAATAAATACATACTGTAGTACTACATGGTCGACAGTTGGTGGAATTCAAGGATGTGGACAAAGAGCACCGGCTGTAAAGTTACACATGGATTTTTGACTGCGTGATGGTTGGCGTCCCTAGCACCTACATTGTTCCAGGATCAACTGCTTTAAGAAAAGCTTATAGCGTTAAGTGCTTACTTTAGAAAAGAAAGAGATGTAAAATCCATGGACTAAGCTTGCACCTTGAGAAACTAGAGTAAGAAGAGCAAATCAACCCAAAGCAAGTAGAAGAGAAATAATATAGACTAGAGCAGGAATCAGTGAAATTAAAAATAGAAAACACTAGAAAGAGTCATTGAAACCAAACCTGATTCCTTAAAAATATCAGTAAAATCAGAAAAACTGTAGCGAGCCTGATGGAGAAACAAAAAAGAGAAGAAAAATGACCAATATCAGGGATCAAAGAGGATAAATCACTATCAACCTCAAAGACATTAAAAGGTGAACATAGGAATACTACTAACAAAGTTATGTCTATAAATTTGACAGTATAAAAGAGGATATATTTCTTGAAAAACACAAACTGTCAAAACTCACTGAAAGGAGAAATAGACAAATCCACAATTTTAGCTGAAGGCTCTAGTACTTGATAGAACAAGTAGGCAAAAAATCACTAAGGATATAGATGACCTGAACAATACTATCAGCCAACTAGATATAACTGATATTTATAGACTGTTCCACCTAATAAAGCATAGAATATTTTTCTCAAGTACAAATGGAACATTCAATGAAATAAACAATATTTTTGACATTGGAAGAAAAACCTTTTTATGATTTCAAAGGAAGCAAAATATGTTGTTAGGCCAAAATAGAATTAAAACATAGAAATCAATAACAGAAATATATCTTGAAAATCCACAAATATTTGAAAATTAAGAAAGCTACTTCTCAATAATATATGGCTCAAATAGGAAGTTTCAAGGAAAATTAAAAACTACTTTGAAGTAAATAAAGATGAAAATGTAGGGTATCTGTATTTGTGGAATACAGTTGATCCTTGAACAACATGGGCTTGAACTGTACATGTTCACTTATACAGAATATTTTTTCAATAAATACATACTGTAGTACTACATGGTCGACAGTTGGTGGAATTCAAGGATGTGGACAAAGAGCACCGGCTGTAAAGTTACACATGGATTTTTGACTGCGTGATGGTTGGCGTCCCTAGCACCTACATTGTTCCAGGATCAACTGCTTTAAGAAAAGCTTATAGCGTTAAGTGCTTACTTTAGAAAAGAAAGAGATGTAAAATCCATGGACTAAGCTTGCACCTTGAGAAACTAGAGTAAGAAGAGCAAATCAACCCAAAGCAAGTAGAAGAGAAATAATATAGACTAGAGCAGGAATCAGTGAAATTAAAAATAGAAAACACTAGAAAGAGTCATTGAAACCAAACCTGATTCCTTAAAAATATCAGTAAAATCAGAAAAACTGTAGCGAGCCTGATGGAGAAACAAAAAAGAGAAGAAAAATGACCAATATCAGGGATCAAAGAGGATAAATCACTATCAACCTCAAAGACATTAAAAGGTGAACATAGGAATACTACTAACAAAGTTATGTCTATAAATTTGACAGTATAAAAGAGGATATATTTCTTGAAAAACACAAACTGTCAAAACTCACTCAAAAGGAAATGGATAGATAACCTTAAAAAGACCTCTAACTGCAAAAAGAAAAAAAAAAAACTAGTTCTCAGAATAGTAGCAACAATTACAAATGAAATTAAAAGCGGCATTCACAATAGCATAAAAATGTAAAATAGAATAAATATAATGAAAGATCTGTGAATCTTCTATGTGAAAAATATAGAACATTGCTTAGAGAAATTAAAGAATACATAAGTATAATTAAATAGGATATATTTTATTCATTGATATAGAAACTGAATATTTTTAAAGATATGCATTCTCACCAAATCAGTCTATAAATTTATGCTATTTCAGTCAAAATCTCAGTTGTCTTTTTCATGTGCAGAAGTCCACATCCTGATTTCAGTATTGGTATGGAAATTTAAAAGACCAATAATAGTCAGAACAATTTTGAGAAATGAGAAACAAAGCTGGAAGACGTACAACAGCTAATTTTAAGACAACAATTAAGACAATGGTAATGACCCAACAGTGGGTTTCTCAGGCAGCGCAATGGTAATGCAAGAGATGCAGGAGATGCAGGTTCAATCCCTGGGTCAGAATGATCCCTCTGGAGTAGGAAATGACAACCCACTCCAGTATTCTTTCCTGGAAATTTCCAAGGACAGAAGAGCCTGGCAGGCTACAGTCTATGGGATGGCCAAGAGTCAGACATTACTGACCACACACACAGTGACATAACAATAAACTTGTAAGTCAGTGGAACATAATACAGAGTCCATGGACTAAGCTTGCACCTTGAGAAACTAGAGTAAGAAGAGCAAATCAACCCAAAGCAAGTAGAAGAGAAATAATATAGACTAGAGCAGGAATCAGTGAAATTAAAAATAGAAAACACTAGAAAGAGTCATTGAAACCAAACCTGATTCCTTAAAAATATCAGTAAAATCAGAAAAACTGTAGCGAGCCTGATGGAGAAACAAAAAAGAGAAGAAAAATGACCAATATCAGGGATCAAAGAGGATAAATCACTATCAACCTCAAAGACATTAAAAGGTGAACATAGGAATACTACTAACAAAGTTATGTCTATAAATTTGACAGTATAAAAGAGGATATATTTCTTGAAAAACACAAACTGTCAAAACTCACTCAAAAGGAAATGGATAGATAACCTTAAAAAGACCTCTAACTGCAAAAAGAAAAAAAAAAAACTAGTTCTCAGAATAGTAGCAACAATTACAAATGAAATTAAAAGCGGCATTCACAATAGCATAAAAATGTAAAATAGAATAAATATAATGAAAGATCTGTGAATCTTCTATGTGAAAAATATAGAACATTGCTTAGAGAAATTAAAGAATACATAAGTATAATTAAATAGGATATATTTTATTCATTGATATAGAAACTGAATATTTTTAAAGATATGCATTCTCACCAAATCAGTCTATAAATTTATGCTATTTCAGTCAAAATCTCAGTTGTCTTTTTCATGTGCAGAAGTCCACATCCTGATTTCAGTATTGGTATGGAAATTTAAAAGACCAATAATAGTCAGAACAATTTTGAGAAATGAGAAACAAAGCTGGAAGACGTACAACAGCTAATTTTAAGACAACAATTAAGACAATGGTAATGACCCAACAGTGGGTTTCTCAGGCAGCGCAATGGTAATGCAAGAGATGCAGGAGATGCAGGTTCAATCCCTGGGTCAGAATGATCCCTCTGGAGTAGGAAATGACAACCCACTCCAGTATTCTTTCCTGGAAATTTCCAAGGACAGAAGAGCCTGGCAGGCTACAGTCTATGGGATGGCCAAGAGTCAGACATTACTGACCACACACACAGTGACATAACAATAAACTTGTAAGTCAGTGGAACATAATACAGAGTCCAGAAATAGATGCATACATATTTAGTGAATTGATTTTTTTTTAATTTTTGGACTCTTTTATTGTTGATTTATACATTTATTTATTTTCATCCATCTTTTTATTATTTGGCCTGTGTGGGCCTCGCATTGCAGTGGCCTCTCTCATTGCAGAGCACCAGCTCTGGGCTCATGCACTCTAGAGCACTGGCTCGTAATTGGACACACCAGTCCAGCCTCTCCATGGCATGTGGGATCTTCCCAGTCCAGGGATCAAACTCGTGCTCCTTGCACCACAAGGTGGACTCTCTACACACTGGATCACCAGGGAAACCCTAGTGATTTGATTTTTGACATGGCCATTGTAACTCAGTTGGAGAAAGCCTTTTCAACAAATGCTGCTGGAAAAATTGGATATCCATTTGGAAAGAAACAAAAGAAATGCAGCCCTTACCTCATACTATATACGCATATAATTTGCCATAAGTCTGAGACCAAATGAAACTTAAACCATCAATCTTCAAAAATAAGTGCACTCTATTTGTAGGAAGTTCTAAAACTAGTGAAACTGATTTATAATGATAAAGATCAAATCAATAGTATACTTGGGGATGGTCTGGGTTTTGATTGGAAAGGGTCATTTGGAACCTTTCTAGAATGATGGAAATTTTCTGTATCTTTTTTTGAGTGATAATGACATGGGTACACTTATTTGTCAAAGCTTCTAGAACTTTTCTTTTTAAATGGGTGCATTTTATTGTGGAAAATTATTCCTCAATAAGCTGTGTGTGTATATGTATGTGTGTATATATATATAATGTGGGGCTTCCCTGTTGGCTCAGCGGTAAAGAATCTGCCTGCAGTCAGCATTGCAGGAGATGCAGGTTTGATCCCTGGGTCTGGGAGATCCCCTGAAGGAGGGCATGACAACCCACTCCAATGTTCTTGTCTAGAGAATCCCATGGACAGAGGAGCCTGGTAGGCTACAGTCTATGTGGTTGCAAAGTCTAACACTACTGAAGCAACTTAGCACTCAGGACACACATTTTTAATGTGAAGGTCAGACTCAAGAAATTAAATTGTATACTATTTAGAAATAGTATTTAAAAGTAAGTCCCTGAAGAAATGAACTTTAGATCGGGGACTTAACCCAATAGGCTATTGCTAATTATGTTTCATCAATTCTAGAAATTACCTCCAACTTCAAATATCTAACTGTATCTGCATCGTTAAAGATGCATATACCACAAAAAAAAAAAAAAAAAAGTAGAAGAAGGCATAAAAATTCTCCCAAGATTGAAAAAAGTTTTGAGGAAGAAGAGTATTTGGGGGGAGGGGCACTTCTATTGGTCTTTCATTTGTCTATTTGCATCCATCTTTGTTCTTTGGCCCATATGGGCCTCCCATTGCAGTGGCCTCTCTCACTGCAGAGCACCGGCTCTGGGCGCATGCACTCCAGAGCTCTGACTCGGTAGTTGGACACATCGATCCAGCCACTCTGTGGCAGGTGAGGTCTTTCCAGGCCAGGGATCGAACCGGCGCCCCTTACATTGCAGGGCAGTGTCCTTGCCCGATGAACCACCAGAGAAACCCGAAGATTGTTTTTTGCAGTAATCTTTTCATACTATTTTTCAGAATATATAGGAAATTGTGGATAATATATTAAATTGCTAATAAACATTTCAAATCATAGTTAAGTATTTGTACTACAGTGTTGCTATTAAAGATACCAATGCATTCTAAAAATGTCTCTAAAACTTAGAAAATTGGTTCAAATTATTATTAATCTTCCTTAAATTCATAGATTATCCTATATTCTCATTTCTTTTAGTTCTAGTCAAATTTTTCTTAGGTATTCTCATCACTGGATTCTTTCTTAAAATAGTTGTTTATTTTTACAAAGAACAAATCATAGGTCAAAGCTTCTAGAACTTTTCTTTTAAATGGGTGCATTTTATTGTGGAAAATTATTCCTCAATAAGCTGTGTGTGTATATGTATGTGTGTATATATATATAATGTGGGCTTCCCTGTTGGCTCAGCGGTAAAGAATCTGCCTGCAGTCAGCATTGCAGGAGATGCAGGTTTGATCCCTGGGTCTGGGAGATCCCCTGAAGGAGGGCATGACAACCCACTCCAATGTTCTTGTCTAGAGAATCCCATGGACAGAGGAGCCTGGTAGGCTACAGTCTATGTGGTTGCAAAGTCTAACACTACTGAAGCAACTTAGCACTCAGGACACACATTTTTAATGTGAAGGTCAGACTCAAGAAATTAAATTGTATACTATTTAGAAATAGTATTTAAAAGTAA
The DNA here is from genome assembly GCA_022376925.1 of Tragulus kanchil. NCBI lineage: Eukaryota > Metazoa > Chordata > Mammalia > Artiodactyla > Tragulidae > Tragulus > Tragulus kanchil. The sequence goes on along the minus strand of JAIOJX010000030.1, from coordinate 107,426,287 downwards.
GTCCCTGAAGAAATGAACTTTAGATCGGGGACTTAACCCAATAGGCTATTGCTAATTATGTTTCATCAATTCTAGAAATTACCTCCAACTTCAAATATCTAACTGTATCTGCATCGTTAAAGATGCATATACCACAAAAAAAAAAAAAAAAAAGTAGAAGAAGGCATAAAAATTCTCCCAAGATTGAAAAAAGTTTTGAGGAAGAAGAGTATTTGGGGGGAGGGGCACTTCTATTGGTCTTTCATTTGTCTATTTGCATCCATCTTTGTTCTTTGGCCCATATGGGCCTCCCATTGCAGTGGCCTCTCTCACTGCAGAGCACCGGCTCTGGGCGCATGCACTCCAGAGCTCTGACTCGGTAGTTGGACACATCGATCCAGCCACTCTGTGGCAGGTGAGGTCTTTCCAGGCCAGGGATCGAACCGGCGCCCCTTACATTGCAGGGCAGTGTCCTTGCCCGATGAACCACCAGAGAAACCCGAAGATTGTTTTTTGCAGTAATCTTTTCATACTATTTTTCAGAATATATAGGAAATTGTGGATAATATATTAAATTGCTAATAAACATTTCAAATCATAGTTAAGTATTTGTACTACAGTGTTGCTATTAAAGATACCAATGCATTCTAAAAATGTCTCTAAAACTTAGAAAATTGGTTCAAATTATTATTAATCTTCCTTAAATTCATAGATTATCCTATATTCTCATTTCTTTTAGTTCTAGTCAAATTTTTCTTAGGTATTCTCATCACTGGATTCTTTCTTAAAATAGTTGTTTATTTTTACAAAGAACAAATCATAGGTCAAATACCAACAAGGCTGAAATAGAGTTTAAGCTGTCATTAAAACACAACATTGGGTCTTCCCTTGTGGTCCAGTGGGTAAAGAGTCCACTTTGTGGTGCAAGGGGCATGGGCTGGACCCCTGGTCCGGGAAGATCCAACATGCCCAGGAATGGATGGGCTGGTGTGTCCAATTATGAGCCAGTGCTCTGGAGCACATGTCCCCAGAGCCGGTGCTCTGCAACAAGAGAGGCCACTGCAATGGGAGGCCCACACAGGCCAAAGAGTAAAGATGGATGAAAAATAAACAATGACTTAGAGGCAATAAAAAAAACCCAAACATTTGGGGGAGAATGAATACAGGTATATATATATGGCTGAGTTCCTTTGGTGTTCACCGGGAACTATTACATTGTTAATTGGTTATAGCCCTATACAAAATAAAAAATTCAATAAATAAATGAGAAAAAAATTCACAACTGTGAATGCCATTTCCTTTTCCAATCATCTGACCATGCTGCCTTCTGTTTCTGTTTTTTTTTTTCTATTTTTCATTAGAAATTTAATACCTTAGTAGGGGAAAAGGAACTCAAGGCCCATATGGGCCTCCCATTGCAGTGGCTCTCACTGCAGAGCACCGGCTCTGGGCGCATGCACTCCAGAGCTCTGACTCGTAGTTGGACACATCGATCCAGCCACTCTGTGGCAGGTGAGGTCTTTCCAGGCCAGGGATCGAACCGCGCCTTACATTGCAGGGCAGTGTCCTTGCCCGATGAACCACCAGAGAAACCCGAAGATTGTTTTTTGCAGTAATCTTTTCATACTATTTTTCAGAATATATAGGAAATTGTGGATAATATATTAAATTGCTAATAAACATTTCAAATCATAGTTAAGTATTTGTACTACAGTGTTGCTATTAAAGATACCAATGCATTCTAAAAATGTCTCTAAAACTTAGAAAATTGGTTCAAATTATTATTAATCTTCCTTAAATTCATAGATTATCCTATATTCTCATTTCTTTTAGTTCTAGTCAAATTTTTCTTAGGTATTCTCATCACTGGATTCTTTCTTAAAATAGTTGTTTATTTTTACAAAGAACAAATCATAGGTCAAATACCAACAAGGCTGAAATAGAGTTTAAGCTGTCATTAAAACACAACATTGGGTCTTCCCTTGTGGTCCAGTGGGTAAAGAGTCCACTTTGTGGTGCAAGGGGCATGGGCTGGACCCCTGGTCCGGGAAGATCCAACATGCCCAGGAATGGATGGGCTGGTGTGTCCAATTATGAGCCAGTGCTCTGGAGCACATGTCCCCAGAGCCGGTGCTCTGCAACAAGAGAGGCCACTGCAATGGGAGGCCCACACAGGCCAAAGAGTAAAGATGGATGAAAAATAAACAATGACTTAGAGGCAATAAAAAAAACCCAAACATTTGGGGGAGAATGAATACAGGTATATATATATGGCTGAGTTCCTTTGGTGTTCACCGGGAACTATTACATTGTTAATTGGTTATAGCCCTATACAAAATAAAAAATTCAATAAATAAATGAGAAAAAAATTCACAACTGTGAATGCCATTTCCTTTTCCAATCATCTGACCATGCTGCCTTCTGTTTCTGTTTTTTTTTTTCTATTTTTCATTAGAAATTTAATACCTTAGTAGGGGGAAAAGGAACTCAAATGAGTGGAGGACAGACACAGAGAATCGCAAATGCTTGAGCTTTAGTTCGAAAACCGAAGATTGTGATCTTAGATGAGACTACGTCTTCCCCAGTTACAGAAAATGAATCAGTAGTTCAGGCTGCCGTGGTGAAGGTAAGTGAGCAGAGTCATTAATTATTTACATATTCCTGGTTCAGCATTATTTTAAAATACAAAAGTGGATTGTGTATTGATTTCAGAGCCCTCCTTATGTTATGAATGCGGAGTGTTCATCCTTGTTAAAAACTTCTGTAATGTTTATAGAAAGTGATTTGGAAGAGAGAAGATGCTATACTTGGTTTTAAAAATATATGAGGCTCGTAACCAAGCAATCATCCCATATATACAAGTCTACATCCCATTTCAACAGTTCTACGGTTTCCACCTCAGCAGGGTAACTCCATACCACATCACAGTTATAATCACATCCACCCTTTGTCTCTTCCATATACAGCTATGGGATTCTCTTCTCTGACCATATTTTTCTCTCTAGTGTAACCCAAGAATACTCATTTTAACCTAATTTCACCTCAAATGGAGAAGCATGCAGTGTGATTTGTCTTGACCTAACATCTCTCAGGTCCTCACACTGCCTTCCTACTCACTGCAAGCTGCTGCATATGCTTCATGGCCACAGTGCAGCACTGGCCTTTTATCATAATGCACTGCATCTGGGAGGGTAGTTACTGGTAGTGACACGAAAAACCATAGAATACTTTTTTCAATAGCCAAATCCTCTTTGAAATCACGGCCTTCAAATCCTTCAGAAAGCTTAGTGGCACTTTTTACTTGTGTTTCTCTGAAAATGGGTTGTGTTTTTCTAAGAAAATTGGCAGCTTTTTCTTGTAAAACACTGATTTTGCATGACTAGAAATGGATATGGGCAACCAGCGTGCCCACTGCTTATTGAAAAATCTATTAGTTACTATTATCAACTTGCAAATCAGAGTTTATAAATTCTTACCTTGCATCCATTTCACGTGATAAGAGTGCCACAAATTGCTCATATTTTTTATTTTCATAAAATAAAAAAGTGATATGAAAATCCATGTTTATTGTAGATACTTTGCCCATTTGGTTCATTTTGGTGGAGAGGAAATGATAATTTCCTTAAAAGCATGACTCATACTTGATTCATTTTTTTATGCTTAGTAACTAAGACAGGCTCTATTTATAGAATACATTTTAAATTGTGTCTATTAATGGTGATGTTTAGTTACTTAAGGCTTGAATGTATTAAAAATGATTATATTTGGGGCTCCCCTGGTGGTCCAGTGGGTAAAGAGTCCTCCTTGCAGTGCAGGGGGCACCAGTTTGACTCCTGACCCAAGAAGATCCCACGTGCCACAGAGTGGCTAAACTAGTGTGTCCAATTACAAGCCAGCACTCTGGAGCGTATGTGCCCAGAGCTGGTGCTCTGCAACGAGAGAGGCCCATGCAGACCAAAGAATGAAAGATGGATGAAAATAAATAAACCAATAAAAGAGGCCAAAATTAAAAATATATATATTTAAAAATGATTATGTTTAGCTGTTTCAAATTATCTAGTTTTTCTAGTTTTATTGAAATATAATCAACAAAGATAAGATTTTTTAAAAATATTGTACTAGGCTCTGAAGCTGTTTAGAGATTAAATGTTATGCCCTTTATCTTTTCGTTCAATATGTTAATCACTTCAGGCAATCAAAACTTGTTTAGACTTTAAAAACTGCAGTAAGTCCTCTACATATGAACAATTCCCATTCTGAGAGTACATTCAGGAGTCATCAGTTTCTTCGTAAATCCAACAAAGATAGCCTAGTAGGCTTCCCTGTTAGCTCATATGGAAAAGACTCTTCCTACAGTGCAGGAGACCTGGGTTCGATTCCTGGGTGGGGAAGATCCCCTGGAGAAGGAAATTGCAACCCACTCCAGTACTGTTGCCTAGAGAATTCCTTGGACAGAGGAGTCTGGCAGGCTACAATCCATAGGGTTGCAGGGAGTCCGACATGACTGAGCAACTAACATATTCACACATTCAGGTACCCGACTAATACAACTGGTTATATAGCACTGTATTATAATAGGTTTGTAATACTTTACACACACACACACACACAAAGAAACATTTTTAATCTTACAGTACAGTATCTTGAAAAGTATAGCACAGTACCGGCTACCTCACTTCTGCCTTTATGCTTTGCTTCCAGACATCATGGGCTGAAATAAAGATACCATACTCTGTACAGTACTGTACAGTAAAGTACATGAAAGCACAACCAGTGGTAGAGAAAGCACATAAATGACAATGTACACTAGACACATGAACTAACTTACCTGATTAGACACGAGAACATGCACTTGTATCTTTGAAAGTTCACAGCTTGTAGGGGGAATTTACTGTAAATAGTTGCTTAGAGACATGATAAACTAATCAACATCTTTTTCTACTGGTTAAAATGAAATCTATATCCCAAGTGAAAAGAGAAAAATACAAAATGTTTATAAATGATTATTCCAAGTGTATATTTTTAATTCAATTACTGTTACTGTTTTCCAGTTTTTAAATGCTATAATTAAATCATCATTATATAGATGTATAATCAACATTATAGAGATGTGCCACTGCTTTGAGTTTGCTGATCTTTGTGAAATGAGGGTAAATGGTAGCAAATGGGGTGACAAGTAGTGCAGCAAATTCATTAAATGTATTTACCTCAGTATATAATTGACTTGTGGTGAAAAGGAGAGTTAAAATACAGGCAAAGATACGAACACTCCAGTGCTGTTAGAGTTCTGTATACCCAATACACAGTTAGTGGTTGTGGAACCAAGAGGTCCCTACCTAAGGAAGGTAAGGCATCCAAACAGGTCTCATTTCTGCTCAGACGTCAAGAACTCTTAAGACCCTGTGGTATGATACGGCCTAATCTACAGCAGTTAACAGATTTTTATAGCTCAAAATACCATGTAAACCACCAACCAACAAAGAGAGAACAATAAAATGTATTCTTTCTTTTTGAAATAGAATGCTGTATCCACCTCCTTCCACACCCAGCCTTCAGATATCCTCCCAACTTCTCCTCCCCATTATGCCATTGTCTTCCTTTTGTATGAAGCTCTAGAACCATCAGAACTAATCTACAGTGATAAAAAAATCAAATCAGAAGTTTACTGGGGGAGGGAGGTGGATTTTGACTGGAAGAGGTCCTGAGGGAAATACCACTCTTGTCCTCACTTGGATTATTGCAATAGCTCTCTCCCATCCCCACTTCAGTCTGTTCTCAGCACAGCAGCCAGACAGTGTTACTAAAATGCAGATTTGATCACATCACACTTCTGCTTCAAACCTTTCAATGGCTCCTTACGTCACTTCTCACTCTAAGTAAAAACCAAATTCCTTACAGAAGCTACAGGTTACTGTACTTTAGAAACGCCAGAAAAAATGCACTTGTATCTTTGAAAGTTCACAGCTTGTAGGGGGAATTTACTGTAAATAGTTGCTTAGAGACATGATAAACTAATCAACATCTTTTTCTACTGGTTAAAATGAAATCTATATCCCAAGTGAAAAGAGAAAAATACAAAATGTTTATAAATGATTATTCCAAGTGTATATTTTTAATTCAATTACTGTTACTGTTTTCCAGTTTTTAAATGCTATAATTAAATCATCATTATATAGATGTATAATCAACATTATAGAGATGTGCCACTGCTTTGAGTTTGCTGATCTTTGTGAAATGAGGGTAAATGGTAGCAAATGGGGTGACAAGTAGTGCAGCAAATTCATTAAATGTATTTACCTCAGTATATAATTGACTTGTGGTGAAAAGGAGAGTTAAAATACAGGCAAAGATACGAACACTCCAGTGCTGTTAGAGTTCTGTATACCCAATACACAGTTAGTGGTTGTGGAACCAAGAGGTCCCTACCTAAGGAAGGTAAGGCATCCAAACAGGTCTCATTTCTGCTCAGACGTCAAGAACTCTTAAGACCCTGTGGTATGATACGGCCTAATCTACAGCAGTTAACAGATTTTTATAGCTCAAAATACCATGTAAACCACCAACCAACAAAGAGAGAACAATAAAATGTATTCTTTCTTTTTGACATAGAATGCTGTATCCACCTCCTTCCACACCCAGCCTTCAGATATCCTCCCAACTTCTCCTCCCCATTATGCCATTGTCTTCCTTTTGTATGAAGCTCTAGAACCATCAGAACTAATCTACAGTGATAAAAAAATCAAATCAGAAGTTTACTGGGGGAGGGAGGTGGATTTTGACTGGAAGAGGTCCTGAGGGAAATACCACTCTTGTCCTCACTTGGATTATTGCAATAGCTCTCTCCCATCCCCACTTCAGTCTGTTCTCAGCACAGCAGCCAGACAGTGTTACTAAAATGCAGATTTGATCACATCACACTTCTGCTTCAAACCTTTCAATGGCTCCTTACGTCACTTCTCACTCTAAGTAAAAACCAAATTCCTTACAGAAGCTACAGGTTTTTATGGAGTTGGACACCAAGCTCCTTCTGGAACCTGACATTCTACCACTCTGCCCCACATTGGCTGCCCCTTAAACACACCATAGCACTTTATATCAGCTAGCATGCTGTATGTGTATTTGTTTTTCTCTCTTCCCCTACTAAAATATCTACTCCTCTACTAAAATATCTCCTCTCTATTATCAAAGGCATTAATTGATTAACTGCAGCACACTCAGCAATAGAACAATGCTTGGCCCTCATTAGACAGTCAGTAAATATTTGTTGAATAGTGCTTAGATAAGTGTGATACAAAAGGGTTTCAAGGCCTAAAGTGCTCCTTTCTGGACTCTCTTAGTTTAGGCGTGCTACTATCTAGTTTTACTTCACTAATCTTGTTCCAAAGGAGGGTTTGGGACCAGTGGATAAAGATCTATAGCACAAGATATGGAGCTCCACTCTGCTACTAGTCTGGACCTGGCATGCCAGTGCAGCAGGCTTCCAAGCTGTCCTGCTCTAAGGAGGCATGGCAGTGAACACCTGCAGGCCCCTGGGGAAGCAGAAAAAGCCCCCACTGATTAAAAAAACAAAAGCCTGTGGAAGCTCTTTGAAATGTTAAAGTAGTATGCAAATCTAAGGAATAATTATTATTAAGGGAGATTTAGCTATACCACATCAATGGAGAACCTTTAAAAAGACCCTTTACTAATTATGAAAGTTGGGTTTCCATCACCGCTTTACTCTTTGAAGAGACTGAGTGCTTCATTGCAACCCTCGTGGACTTTTCTTTATCGTCACTTCTCTTTCTCACATGATACATTATGTTGGTCTTCCTCTGAAATCCCTTTTATTAGGTTTATACTACTTGGAGAATTAATAAGTAAGTTGGTATATTATATTATGCGGTGGACTACTTTATTAAATTAAGCCCTAAAAAGTGGTTATCCAAAACTGAAGTTATGTTGATTATATTACACACACACAGATACACAAAGACACACACACACATTCACACAAGTTTTGGTGTGTGTGTTAAAAGTCTTTCTCTTTATATATGTAAGTCGAAATATTTTAGATCATTTTCTTCTCCCCGTTTTTTAACCATTTGTAGAAACACTATAATAGGTGGGAACATAAAGGGAATTTCTACAAGGGAATTCCCTTGGCTGGAATTTAGCCAGGAGAACAAAGGTAACACAGATAATTCCTCATCCCAAAAGCATCATGGGATATTTTACAAGCTTGCTTAATCAAGTTACATTTATAACACCTGGTGTTTAACTTATATGCCTCTAACTTCTAACTTTAGAATATGCCTCTGACTTCTTTTACAATGGTGCTTCTCCCCCTTTGATAGATCAGGGTCCTATTAAGAATCTAAGAAAGGGGAAAATAAACCACTGTAAATCTTCCCCAAAATCTGCAAATGCACTTGTATACAAAGAGTTATGTATAGTATTAAGGGGTTCATAGACCCCCAAAAAACCATTCAAAAGTCATTATTTTAAATGTAATAAAGGAACAAATGGATAATAAAAACTAATCCTTACAAGAACCCAATGAAAGTTGTACACTTATAGCACAAGATATGGAGCTCCACTCTGCTACTAGTCTGGACCTGGCATGCCAGTGCAGCAGGCTTCCAAGCTGTCCTGCTCTAAGGAGGCATGGCAGTGAACACCTGCAGGCCCCTGGGAAGCAGAAAAGCCCCACTGATTAAAAAACAAAAGCCTGTGGAAGCTCTTTGAAATGTTAAAGTAGTATGCAAATCTAAGGAATAATTATTATTAAGGGAGATTTAGCTATACCACATCAATGGAGAACCTTTAAAAAGACCCTTTACTAATTATGAAAGTTGGGTTTCCATCACCGCTTTACTCTTTGAAGAGACTGAGTGCTTCATTGCAACCCTCGTGGACTTTTCTTTATCGTCACTTCTCTTTCTCACATGATACATTATGTTGGTCTTCCTCTGAAATCCCTTTTATTAGGTTTATACTACTTGGAGAATTAATAAGTAAGTTGGTATATTATATTATGCGGTGGACTACTTTATTAAATTAAGCCCTAAAAAGTGGTTATCCAAAACTGAAGTTATGTTGATTATATTACACACACACAGATACACAAAGACACACACACACATTCACACAAGTTTTGGTGTGTGTGTTAAAAAGTCTTTCTCTTTATATATGTAAGTCGAAATATTTTAGATCATTTTCTTCTCCCCGTTTTTTAACCATTTGTAGAAACACTATAATAGGTGGGAACATAAAGGGAATTTCTACAAGGGAATTCCCTTGGCTGGAATTTAGCCAGGAGAACAAAGGTAACACAGATAATTCCTCATCCCAAAAGCATCATGGGATATTTTACAAGCTTGCTTAATCAAGTTACATTTATAACACCTGGTGTTTAACTTATATGCCTCTAACTTCTAACTTTAGAATATGCCTCTGACTTCTTTTACAATGGTGCTTCTCCCCCTTTGATAGATCAGGGTCCTATTAAGAATCTAAGAAAGGGGAAAATAAACCACTGTAAATCTTCCCCAAAATCTGCAAATGCACTTGTATACAAAGAGTTATGTATAGTATTAAGGGGTTCATAGACCCCCAAAAAACCATTCAAAAGTCATTATTTTAAATGTAATAAAGGAACAAATGGATAATAAAAACTAATCCTTACAAGAACCCAATGAAAGTTGTACACTTAGTCTCCTATTACACAGATGTGTAAACTGAAGCACAGGGAGGTTTAGTAACAGCTAAGAAGCAGTGAAGCCAGAACCTGGACCCAGATAGTCAGCTCTAGCTCATCTACATAACCACCATGGTTTATTGCCTCAAGTTATACATCTGCTAGAAATTGAGGCTAAATTTGAAACCAGATTGCTTTTCACATCTAGTTTCTTATGGACTTACTTAAATGATCCAGCAGTTCCACTTCTGGGTGAACTGTGTGACAGTCTCTCACTCATGTCTGACTCTGCAACCCCATGGACTGTAGCCCACCAGGCTCCTCTGGAATTCTTCAGACAAAAATACTGGAGTGGGTTGCTGTTTCCTTCTCTAGGAGATCTTTCCAATCCCAGAGATCATACCTGGGTCTTCTGCATTGTAGGCAGATTCTTTACCATCTCAGCTACCAGGGAAACCACTTCTGGGCATATAACCAAAAAAAAAAAAAAAATTAAAAGGGGGAACTCAAACAGATATGTATATATTAGCATTCACAGAAGCATCATTCACAAAATGTGGAAACAACACATATGTTCATTAGCAGGTGAATGAGTGATCAAAACATGGAAAGTACACACAGTGGAAAGTACTTAGTCTTAAGATCAAAGGAAATTCTGATATGTGCTACAACATTAATGACCCTAGAAGACATATGTTAACAGAAATAGGACAAGACACAAAAACACAAACGTATGATTACATTTATATGAGATACCTAGAATTAGAGGTTATCAGGGGTTAAGGGAAGGGGGAATGGGGAGTTATGGTTTAAAGGGTATGAAATTTCAGTGTGGAAAGAAGAAAAAGTGCTGGAGTTGGAGAGTGGTGATGGTTGCACAGCAATGTGAATATACTGAAACCACTAGAATCCACTTAAAAATAGTTCAGTTGGTTTAAATTTTTATGTTATTTTACTGAACACAAAAAAGAATGTTCTAAGTCTGAGCAAAAAAAAGAATAGTGACACAGACAGAATTGACCACTCATATCCAGGAGGACCCTAACCTTAAAAATGGTTAGACTAATAGAATAGGAAATATATCCAATAATTAGTAAAATTCCCTAAAATAGAAAATGGCACCCCACCACAGTATTCTTGCCTGGAAGATCCCACAGAGAGAGGATTGTGGCAGGCTAGAGTCAGACACGACTGAGTGACTGAACATACCATAGTGTAGTTTATATTGTCTTAAGTGCATACCTTGGTGCTCGTAGGCTCATTATATAGGTAGGTCTTTGTTTTTTCCTTTTAAACTGTTATGTATTTCTGTAGTTTATTTGAAATACTCAGATTCTGATTCATGCTATTGTAGCATAAGAACTGGACAAGCATAAGTCTTGTCCAGTTCTAACCCCATGGACTTCAACCTGCCAGGATCTTCTGTCCATGGGATTTCCCAGGTAGGAAGACTGGAGCAGGTTGCCATTTCCTACTTCAGGAGATCTTCCCGTCCCAGGGATGGAAATCAATATCCTGCATTAGCAGACAAATTCTTTACCACTGTGCCACCTGGGAAGCCCCAACATATTATATGCCTTAATCAAATACTTGTAGTTGAAGCCAGAAGTCTGGCAGAGTAAAGGTGATACAAATGGGTAAGCTCAGGCCATTCTCGTCAGGGGAATATCAATGCACATATGTTCATTAGCAGGTGAATGAGTGATCAAAACATGGAAAGTACACACAGTGGAAAGTACTTAGTCTTAAGATCAAAGGAAATTCTGATATGTGCTACAACATTAATGACCCTAGAAGACATATGTTAACAGAAATAGGACAAGACACAAAAACACAAACGTATGATTACATTTATATGAGATACCTAGAATTAGAGGTTATCAGGGGTTAAGGGAAGGGGGAATGGGGAGTTATGGTTTAAAGGGTATGAAATTTCAGTGTGGAAAGAAGAAAAAGTGCTGGAGTTGGAGAGTGGTGATGGTTGCACAGCAATGTGAATATACTGAAACCACTAGAATCCACTTAAAAATAGTTCAGTTGGTTTAAATTTTTATGTTATTTTACTGAACACAAAAAAGAATGTTCTAAGTCTGAGCAAAAAAAAGAATAGTGACACAGACAGAATTGACCACTCATATCCAGGAGGACCCTAACCTTAAAAATGGTTAGACTAATAGAATAGGAAATATATCCAATAATTAGTAAAATTCCCTAAAATAGAAAATGGCACCCCACCACAGTATTCTTGCCTGGAAGATCCCACAGAGAGAGGATTGTGGCAGGCTAGAGTCAGACACGACTGAGTGACTGAACATACCATAGTGTAGTTTATATTGTCTTAAGTGCATACCTTGGTGCTCGTAGGCTCATTATATAGGTAGGTCTTTGTTTTTTCCTTTTAAACTGTTATGTATTTCTGTAGTTTATTTGAAATACTCAGATTCTGATTCATGCTATTGTAGCATAAGAACTGGACAAGCATAAGTCTTGTCCAGTTCTAACCCCATGGACTTCAACCTGCCAGGATCTTCTGTCCATGGGATTTCCCAGGTAGGAAGACTGGAGCAGGTTGCCATTTCCTACTTCAGGAGATCTTCCCGTCCCAGGGATGGAAATCAATATCCTGCATTAGCAGACAAATTCTTTACCACTGTGCCACCTGGGAAGCCCCAACATATTATATGCCTTAATCAAATACTTGTAGTTGAAGCCAGAAGTCTGGCAGAGTAAAGGTGATACAAATGGGTAAGCTCAGGCCATTCTCGTCAGGGGAATATCAATGCACACTGAGGTTGAAGTGCAGAAATGACTCTTAACTCTTAGCGTCAGACAACAGTATGAAGTTTCTCAAACTAAGTCAGCCCACGCCATGTGTAGTGCCTAATAAGTCAAGAAATATGAGAACGTATGTGTATAAAAAGGCCTGAGTCCCTCTCTGAAGAAGAGGAGGGCAAGAATAATACAAACTGGGCTTCCCTGGTGGTCCAGTGGATAAGGACACCGCCTTGCAGTGCAAGGGGCGCCAGTTGGATCCCTGGCCTGGGAAGATCCCATGTGCCGCAGAGCAGCTGGACCCATCTGTCCAACTACCGAGCCAGAGCTCTGGAATGTGTGCGGCGCCCAGAGCCGGTGCTCTGCAGCAAAAGAGGCCCCTGCAATGGGAGGCCCACACAGGCCAAAGAGCAAAGATGGAAGTAAATGAAAGACCAATAAAAGTGGCCAAAAAAAAGAAGAATACAAACCTGCATTAAGAAGACTTGTGATTCTGACTCTGTTTTGAGGCCGCACACCTTTCTTAGACCTTTTCTAGTTGCACCTTCTGAAGTGTTTGATTTTACAAGATTCTCATTCCCCACATTTGCCTTTGAATATGATGTGTTATATGTGCCCTTTCATAGTTTTAAATTAATTTTCATACATGATAATTTAATAAATGTTTAATAGTACTGTGAAAATCATTGAACATCATTAATAAGGTTTAAGTTGCTCTTAGGAAATAACATTTGTAACCTCAAGGAATGGAATTGAATAAATGAGAGAAATTATGCTAGAAGCCTGGGTGTCTGGGTGTTTTTGCCTTTGTAGTGATAGTTCTTCTAATTCATACTCAATTAAGAGCATTCATAACATTCTCTTTTTAAGGCACTGTATTTAAGTTCTAGAGTCTCACACGTTTGAATGAGAAAAGTGGGATCAGTATAGGCTGAATGCTTTGCCATAAAATCTAGACACATCAGACACACCCAAACTAAGGGCCCTTTCTACCAGCACTGTGACAGATACTCCTCAAAACACTGAAGTTCATCAAAAATAAAAAACAGTCTGAAAAACTGTCACAGCCAAGAGGAGCTTAAGGAGACAATGACTAAATACAATGTAACGTCCTGGAGAAGATTCTGGAACAGAAAAAAAAAAGATAATAGATAAAAAAATTAAGGAACTCTCAGTGAAATTTGGAGTCTAGTTTAAAATAATATAGTTTATATTACTTTATTAGTTGTGGCAAATGCATTATAGAATTGTCAGATGTTGACACTGGATATTATGTGCAGGGCACATGGGTACTGTACTACCTTTGCAAATTTTTTTGTAAGTTCAAAACTATTCTAAACTTTAAAGTTTATTTGAAGAAACTAAAACAAAAAAAAAACTCATTACATTTTTTACCAATTTTTTATACCACTCATAAGGGTGCTTCTGTATATGGAAGACTTAGAATTACCACATAAAAGTAAATAAGAGACTGAAGAAAGCAAACAATAAGAACTCATTGCCTAGCTATTATCCATGTATTAGTTTAATAAAATGCTTATGTATTTGACAATATGAAAAATAAAGTTAGCACTAGCACTGTAGTTTTTAAACCTGTCTTCTACTGCAGAGTATGGTACATAAATACCATCCATCCACTAGAAATTCACAGTGTCCATTATCAGGTTTTGCTAAAGTTAAGAATAAGAAAGCTTCCTACCTACAATGCTCCTCCGTTCACTTTTTCTTTATATCTGCATCACTTCATTAAAATGTCTCAGTCTTATTGAGGATTCTTGCAGAACTTCAAGAATGGCCTCCTGAGGTGCTGTATACAGATGCTTCTTTTGTTCAACTTTATATTCTTAACAGTTTTTTGAGATTTAACTGACTTACAATAAACTGTGTATAATAAAGTATACAATTTGAAAAGATTGGGCATATATGTTCACCTACAAAACCATCACCACAATCAAATTTGTCAACCAGTCACTCCCAAGTATTTTCACAGTTTGAATGAGAAAGTGGGATCAGTATAGGCTGAATGCTTTGCCATAAAATCTAGACACATCAGACACACCCAAACTAAGGGCCCTTTCTACCAGCACTGTGACAGATACTCCTCAAAACACTGAAGTTCATCAAAAATAAAAAACAGTCTGAAAAACTGTCACAGCCAAGAGGAGCTTAAGGAGACAATGACTAAATACAATGTAACGTCCTGGAGAAGATTCTGGAACAGAAAAAAAAAAGATAATAGATAAAAAAATTAAGGAACTCTCAGTGAAATTTGGAGTCTAGTTTAAAATAATATAGTTTATATTACTTTATTAGTTGTGGCAAATGCATTATAGAATTGTCAGATGTTGACACTGGATATTATGTGCAGGGCACATGGGTACTGTACTACCTTTGCAAATTTTTTTGTAAGTTCAAAACTATTCTAAACTTTAAAGTTTATTTGAAGAAACTAAAACAAAAAAAAAACTCATTACATTTTTTACCAATTTTTTATACCACTCATAAGGGTGCTTCTGTATATGGAAGACTTAGAATTACCACATAAAAGTAAATAAGAGACTGAAGAAAGCAAACAATAAGAACTCATTGCCTAGCTATTATCCATGTATTAGTTTAATAAAATGCTTATGTATTTGACAATATGAAAAATAAAGTTAGCACTAGCACTGTAGTTTTTAAACCTGTCTTCTACTGCAGAGTATGGTACATAAATACCATCCATCCACTAGAAATTCACAGTGTCCATTATCAGGTTTTGCTAAAGTTAAGAATAAGAAAGCTTCCTACCTACAATGCTCCTCCGTTCACTTTTTCTTTATATCTGCATCACTTCATTAAAATGTCTCAGTCTTATTGAGGATTCTTGCAGAACTTCAAGAATGGCCTCCTGAGGTGCTGTATACAGATGCTTCTTTTGTTCAACTTTATATTCTTAACAGTTTTTTGAGATTTAACTGACTTACAATAAACTGTGTATAATAAAGTATACAATTTGAAAAGATTGGGCATATATGTTCACCTACAAAACCATCACCACAATCAAATTTGTCAACCAGTCACTCCCAAGTATTTTCACATGCTTTTTGTTACCACTCCACCCCAACACCCCGATACCTTCTTTCCCTGACTCCTGACAGCCACTGATTTGTTTACTGCCACTGTAGAACAGTTAATATTTTCTAGAGCCTTATGTAAATGGAAAGGAACAGTATGTATTCTGTTCTGCCTGGATTCTTTCACTCTGTGTAATTGTTTATAGACTCATCTACATGGTACAATATATTAGTATATCCTTGTTTATTGGTGAATGATATTGCATTATATAGATATAGTACAGTTTGATTTACTGGTATTTGAAGCCCATTTGAGTTATTTGGTTTGTTTGCAGGTTTTGAATATTACAGCTAAGGCAACTCTGAACATTCATATGTAATATTTTCTGTGAACATAGGTTTTTTTTCCTCTTAGGGAAATACCTAGAATTTGAATGGGTGAATCTTATGGTAGAAGTATGTTTATGTTTTTTTAAGTGCCAACAAACTGTTTTCCTTTTACATCCTTTTCTTTTCATAGATATCTTTTTTCTTTATTATTTTTTTAAGTTTTGAGACTATAATACATTTAGAGGAGACTTGGAAAAAATAGAACAGAGTTATATATACTTCCACTATATGTTATAATTATTTTTAAGTAGATAAATTTTTAGTTGGAGTTTCAATAAAATTCTCAAAAATTAATGTAATGAATAGACAGAAAAGTAGAAGGATATAGTAGACATGAAAAGCACTATGAATCAATTCAGTATAACTAAGATTTATACAATGTTCACACCATAGCAGGATACAAATTTTGTTCAAGTTCCTGTAGACTCTAAACCAGAAGACACTGGAACATGCCCAGGGATATAAAACAAGGTGCAAAAAATTTATGGTCTAAAGATATTGAAATGATAGTCTTTTCTCTTATCACTGTGGAATCATGTTAGAAATCAATGTCAAAAGATATTTAATACTTTAACTTGTTTTTCTCTTTCAGTTTTCTTAAGCTTTCTTTGAGGTCATTTACTTGGGAAATGTTATTCGGTTTTCAATATTTGGGGACCTTCCAGAGATCTTTCTGTATTAAATTTTAATTTGATACTATTGTGGTCAGAGAACATGCTTCATATGACTTGAATTTTTTCGATTTATTAAGACTTGTTTGATGACACAGAATATGGTCTATTTTGGTAAAAATTGAGGGAGAGATGTTGAATCCTCCATCTATTATTGTGGATTGGGTTTGTCCTTGCAGTTGTATATGTTTTGGTGTCATGAACTCTGTTGTGATGTGCATAAACATTCAGGATTAATTAGCATGTAATACAATAAACTGGACTTCCCAGATGGCTCAATGGTAAAGAATTCACCTGCCAGTACAGGAGGCGGGTTTGGTCCCTGGGTCAGGAAGATCCCCTGGAGGAGGAAACGGCAACCCACTCCAGTATTCTTGCCTGGAATATCCCATGGACAGAGGAGCCTGGTGGGCTACAGTTCACAGGGTTGCAAAGAGTCGGACAAAACTTAGTAACTGAACAACAACAACAATATTCATATGTAATATTTTCTGTGAACATTTTTTTTAAATACCTAGAATTTGAAGGGGAATCTTATGGTAGAAGTATGTTTATGTTTTTTTAAGTGCCAACAAACTGTTTTCCTTTTACATCCTTTTCTTTTCATAGATATCTTTTTTCTTTATTATTTTTTTAAGTTTTGAGACTATAATACATTTAGAGGAGACTTGGAAAAAATAGAACAGAGTTATATATACTTCCACTATATGTTATAATTATTTTTAAGTAGATAAATTTTTAGTTGGAGTTTCAATAAAATTCTCAAAAATTAATGTAATGAATAGACAGAAAAGTAGAAGGATATAGTAGACATGAAAAGCACTATGAATCAATTCAGTATAACTAAGATTTATACAATGTTCACACCATAGCAGGATACAAATTTTGTTCAAGTTCCTGTAGACTCTAAACCAGAAGACACTGGAACATGCCCAGGGATATAAAACAAGGTGCAAAAAATTTATGGTCTAAAGATATTGAAATGATAGTCTTTTCTCTTATCACTGTGGAATCATGTTAGAAATCAATGTCAAAAGATATTTAATACTTTAACTTGTTTTCTCTTTCAGTTTTCTTAAGCTTTCTTTGAGGTCATTTACTTGGGAAATGTTATTCGGTTTTCAATATTTGGGGACCTTCCAGAGATCTTTCTGTATTAAATTTTAATTTGATACTATTGTGGTCAGAGAACATGCTTCATATGACTTAAATTTTTTTCGATTTATTAAGACTTGTTTGATGACACAGAATATGGTCTATTTTGGTAAAAATTGGGGGAGAGATGTTGAATCCTCCATCTATTATTGTGGATTGGGTTTGTCCTTGCAGTTGTATATGTTTTGGTGTCATGAACTCTGTTGTGATGTGCATAAACATTCAGGATTAATTAGCATGTAATACAATAAACTGGACTTCCCAGATGGCTCAATGGTAAAGAATTCACCTGCCAGTACAGGAGGCGGGTTTGGTCCCTGGGTCAGGAAGATCCCCTGGAGGAGGAAACGGCAACCCACTCCAGTATTCTTGCCTGGAATATCCCATGGACAGAGGAGCCTGGCAGACTACAGTTCACGGGGTTGCAAAAGAGTCGGACAAAACTTAGTAACTGAACAACAACAACAACATTATGTCCTTCATTATATATGTCAGAGTAACTGTACTGTGAGTTTTAATTGAAACAATGGGCTCCGTTCCTAGTTTGTTGTTTGCTTAACTATTCATGCAGTATGATGATGTGCTTTCAAACTAAAAAAATCAAGCGTAGTTTGGTGCCAGGCAGAATATCACATTTTTTAAAAAAAAAAAAAAGATCTGAAACACACATAAGGCTGCTAAGGGTAGTAATAACTACTCTAGTAGTAATAATCTGCTCTTTGTGACAGAAGATGTGGATTAACTGTAATACAAGTTTAGATGCTTCGAATACTATAGTCTGATTATTAGAATGTTAATGAGGTCATGACAAGAAACAACACTGGTAAAATGCACATAACATTAAATCTACCATTCTAACCATTAAAGTAAAAGTTATTGGCATATACCTGATTTACAGTACAATAAAGTTTCAGTTGTACAGCATAGTGCTTCAATATTTTTATAGATTATACCCCAAATAAAGTTATTATAAAATATTAGCTGTATTTGCTATGCTATATTTTTATATAATACTTGTTAAAAAGTTAAAAAAGGATATCTTGAATCTGTATCCTCATTTTAGAGATAAAAAAACAAATAATTAGTTACTAATAGCCAGGCAGTTGTTAGTTGGCTCAGATTAAATAGTCTTTAGTTTCATTTCTAGTTCTAAGATTCTATGTTGTTTTTTTTTTAAAAAAAAAGATTCATTTATTAATTTACTTATGGCTGCACTGGGTTTTCTCTCCTGTGTGAGTTTTTTATCTGGCTGTGGTGAGTAGGGGCTACTGCCCAGTTGCATTGTGCAGGCTTTCACTGCAGTGGCCTCTCTTCTTGAGGAAGATGGGCTCTAGGCCATGAGGGCTCAGTAACTGTGATTCCTGGGCCTTAGAAAACAGGCTCAAAAGTTATGGAATACCGGCCTAGTTGCTCCACAGCACATGGACTCTTCCCTGACCCGGAACTGAACCCATATCCCCTGCATTGGCAGGTGGATTCTTTATCATTGTGCCATCAGGAAAGCCTTACTATGGTTTCATAAATCCAACAATTTGGAATTTAACTTCCTACTTTTTAATTTTAATTTCTGTTGGCCTTCCTAATCAATTAAAATTGTCAAATTTCTATATCCAAAGATAAGACTCTTTGATAAATAATACTATAAGGAGCTTTCCTGAATATTCAGTTTGTTATTTTTACTAACATATTCATTTTCTATGCTTATTGCTTTATAGGCAAGCAAAGGTCAGACTACAATTGTAGTAGCTCACCAGCTTTCCACTATTCGAGGTGCAGACATGATTGTGACCGTAAAAGATGGAATGGTGGTGGAAAAAAGGAACACATGCTGAATTAATGACTAAACAGGGTCTATATTCACTTGCAATGTCACAGGTAATATTTACATGGTGTATGTTATGTTTTCAGATTTTATTTTACCTTCTCAGAGATCATGCCATGCTAAAAAACGTAAGTTCTGAATTATAATCTTGGGTTTCATGAGCAACCAAGGATATTTGTAGTTTGTTAGTGAAGAAATTTAGTGTGTTTAATATCCTCAAAAATTTTTAATAGATTTTAAAAACCCCAAATAAAGTTATTATAAAATATTAGCTGTATTTGCTATGCTATATTTTTATATAATACTTGTTAAAAAGTTAAAAAAGGATATCTTGAATCTGTATCCTCATTTTAGAGATAAAAAAACAAATAATTAGTTACTAATAGCCAGGCAGTTGTTAGTTGGCTCAGATTAAATAGTCTTTAGTTTCATTTCTAGTTCTAAGATTCTATGTTGTTTTTTTTTTAAAAAAAAAGATTCATTTATTAATTTACTTATGGCTGCACTGGGTTTTCTCTCCTGTGTGAGTTTTTTATCTGGCTGTGGTGAGTAGGGGCTACTGCCCAGTTGCATTGTGCAGGCTTTCACTGCAGTGGCCTCTCTTCTTGAGGAAGATGGGCTCTAGGCCATGAGGGCTCAGTAACTGTGATTCCTGGGCCTTAGAAAACAGGCTCAAAAGTTATGGAATACCGGCCTAGTTGCTCCACAGCACATGGACTCTTCCCTGACCCGGAACTGAACCCATATCCCCTGCATTGGCAGGTGGATTCTTTATCATTGTGCCATCAGGAAAGCCTTACTATGGTTTCATAAATCCAACAATTTGGAATTTAACTTCCTACTTTTTAATTTTAATTTCTGTTGGCCTTCCTAATCAATTAAAATTGTCAAATTTCTATATCCAAAGATAAGACTCTTTGATAAATAATACTATAAGGAGCTTTCCTGAATATTCAGTTTGTTATTTTTACTAACATATTCATTTTCTATGCTTATTGCTTTATAGGCAAGCAAAGGTCAGACTACAATTGTAGTAGCTCACCAGCTTTCCACTATTCGAGGTGCAGACATGATTGTGACCGTAAAAGATGGAATGGTGGTGGAAAAAAGGAACACATGCTGAATTAATGACTAAACAGGGTCTATATTCACTTGCAATGTCACAGGTAATATTTACATGGTGTATGTTATGTTTTCAGATTTTATTTTACCTTCTCAGAGATCATGCCATGCTAAAAAACGTAAGTTCTGAATTATAATCTTGGGTTTCATGAGCAACCAAGGATATTTGTAGTTTGTTAGTGAAGAAATTTAGTGTGTTTAATATCCTCAGGATTGTTGCTGATAATGGTAAACATTAAAGAACTAATTGGGAGAGAGAGAGAGAATTTATACCCAATATCTGCCATGCAGATAACAAGTAGGCCTCACAACTTGTATATGGCAGATCCAGAAAAATCTACTCAGTATACTGTGATCTGTTTGTTAAAGCACAAAGAACTATGACACACAATCTCTACTTAAAGGCTTAAAACTTAGCTACAGAGGTAAAATGCACAGTCATGCATACAGATGCTACAAGTTGTAGAAGTAAGAAGCAAGATTGATGAGGACATGAATGCCATGAAAGGATTCATGAAGAAATCTTGAAGGTAAGAAGATAGAGGGTTGAAAAGAAGGAGTAATCTAGCAATAGTAAGAAGGAACTTGGTTTGCAGGTCAATAGAAAGGAGACCAGCCTTCCATGAGTAATAATGAGTGTTGGAGGGGTAATGGAAAATTTGGCTAATGAAGGTCAGACTCTGGAAAGATTAAGACTTCTGTGTTGGAAGCATCTAACCCAGTGCCTGGCACCCAGTGGGCACTCAAAATGTATCTGCGAATCAAAGGAAGTGCAATCCACATCTATACTGTGTACACACCATATTATCACAGGTAGACCAGAAAGCTGTTAGGCAATCAAGAGGATGTATGATAATACTGGGGCACACTGACAAATCCCAAATTTGGGATCCAAATTTCTGCATGCCTGTGATCTACCCTACTGAATTGCACGTAGTGTTTTCATTAGGGCACATTGACATAAGCAGTAGTGATTAGTCTCTAGCTGTCTTCATTCTGCCTTCTTCTGTTGGTTCAGAAAGCAGCCTTCTTTCCAAGGGGTCTTCTGCAGATAACTAATATCAATCCTTTTTGGTTTATTTTGCCACTTAAACTTTCTGATTATATATATATATTTTTTTTTTTTTAATTTTGGCCTCTTTTTATTGGTTTTTATTTATTCATTTTTCATCCATCTTTATTCTTCGACCTGTGTGGGCCTCCCATTGCAGTGACCTCTCTCCTTGCAGAGCACCACTCTGGGCACATGTGCTCTAGGGTGGTGTCTCCTAATTGGACATACCCGTCCAGCTGCTCCACGCCACATGGGATCTTCCCGGACCAGGGTTTCAACTGGTGCCGCCTGCACTACAAGGCAGACTCTTTACCCACTGGACCACCAGGGAAGCCCTCTAATTATATTTATATCAGCATTATTATTTCACAAAATAGGAAATTTAGGAAATTATGAGCCTACATCTCATCAAAATTTTAAAATTTCAAACCTCAGCTTTCTCCACATGCTAAAATAAAGGATGGTTAAACACAACCTATAAAGCAATGATAGTTAAAAAAAGAGAGAGAGAGAGAGAGAGAGAAGAAAAAGTTTGAAAATGTAATTTTACATTGATTTGAAACTGCTTAATTTAAAAACTGATTGATTCCAATTTTATTTCATATGAGGCCATTTTCTTCTTTAAAGATAAAATTTATATGTTATTTGCCAGTTGAATTTGCATGATTTTCATTCCATAATAGGTTTAGCAATTTATGAAATGATTAAGCTCAATATTTTCGAAACTAATAACTGTAACAAATAAAAGCATATAACTATATTCAAACTAACCCTACTTTGAGATTACTAAAAAAACTATTACTCTCAGATCTTTCTTTGACGAAAAAGGAAAAAAAGCTCTTTTCCCCACACCCTGGCCCGTCCCTAAAGCAACATTTTTTTATTTTTCATTACAACTAAACTAAAACTCCATTTTCAGGTGTTAGCTTCAAGAGTTCCACAATGTAAGGAAAACAAAAATGTAGTGTTTGTGTTATAAGTGTATAAAATTTTTTTTAAAACCTTATTCAAAATGAATTAGTACTCTCTGATTACC
Source organism: Tragulus kanchil (assembly GCA_022376925.1). NCBI lineage: Eukaryota > Metazoa > Chordata > Mammalia > Artiodactyla > Tragulidae > Tragulus > Tragulus kanchil. Next base: position 107,403,554 of record JAIOJX010000030.1, on the reverse strand, counting down.
TAAAATAATGTTCATTCTGATATGATAATATAATTTTAAATATTAGTACTTAATGAACAAACCTAATGTTCTGGGAACTGTACACCAAATGTAACATACATGATATCTATATAAACACTAACACAGTTCTGAAACTCTGAATGCACTTATTTGCCACTGTTGTCTGTAGTGTCCAAATGAATCAGTTTTATGACAATTCATGATGTTCATAAGTATTACCATAAAGCAGCATAGCAGAATGGTTACAGTTATGAGCTCTGGAGACACGGCAAGTTGAAATCCTTACTCTGCCACTTAGTCCAGCTAGGTGGTGTCTCCTATGGACATACCGCCCCCCAATGGGATCTTCCCGGACCAGGGTTTCAACTGGTGCCGCCTGCACTACAAGGCAGACTCTTTACCCACTGGACCACCAGGGAAGCCCTCTAATTATATTTATATCAGCATTATTATTTCACAAAATAGGAAATTTAGGAAATTATGAGCCTACATCTCATCAAAATTTTAAAATTTCAAACCTCAGCTTTCTCCACATGCTAAAATAAAGGATGGTTAAACACAACCTATAAAGCAATGATAGTTAAAAAAAGAGAGAGAGAGAGAGAAGAAAAAGTTTGAAAATGTAATTTTACATTGATTTGAAACTGCTTAATTTAAAAACTGATTGATTCCAATTTTATTTCATATGAGGCCATTTTCTTCTTTAAAGATAAAATTTATATGTTATTTGCCAGTTGAATTTGCATGATTTTCATTCCATAATAGGTTTAGCAATTTATGAAATGATTAAGCTCAATATTTTCGAAACTAATAACTGTAACAAATAAAAGCATATAACTATATTCAAACTAACCCTACTTTGAGATTACTAAAAAAACTATTACTCTCAGATCTTTCTTTGACGAAAAAGGAAAAAAAGCTCTTTTCCCCACACCCTGGCCCGTCCCTAAAGCAACATTTTTTTATTTTTCATTACAACTAAACTAAAACTCCATTTTCAGGTGTTAGCTTCAAGAGTTCCACAATGTAAGGAAAACAAAAATGTAGTGTTTGTGTTATAAGTGTATAAAATTTTTTTTCAAAACCTTATTCAAAATGAATTAGTACTCTCTGATTACCTAAAATAATGTTCATTCTGATATGATAATATAATTTTAAATATTAGTACTTAATGAACAAACCTAATGTTCTGGGAACTGTACACCAAATGTAACATACATGATATCTATATAAACACTAACACAGTTCTGAAACTCTGAATGCACTTATTTGCCACTGTTGTCTGTAGTGTCCAAATGAATCAGTTTTATGACAATTCATGATGTTCATAAGTATTACCATAAAGCAGCATAGCAGAATGGTTACAGTTATGAGCTCTGGAGACACGGCAAGTTGAAATCCTTACTCTGCCACTTAGTAGTTTTAGGACTATGGGCAATTTGTTCAAAATTCTCTGTTTCTCAGTTTTCTCATATTTAAAATGAGGACAATAATAATAATATTAAATTGTTCACACGTGTAAAGTACATAGAATTATTATTGGCATAAAAATTTTATTATATTACTTGTTTATGCAGAGCAGCAATGAAGAAATGGACATAGAGAACACTTATGGACACTGGAGTAAGGAAGGGAAATATGCTGTGGGACTAAAGAAACTCAAACAGGGGCTCTGTGACAATCAGGAGAGGGGTGGGATGGGGAGGGAAATGGGAGGGAGGTTTCAGGGGCAACATACATATACTTATGGCAAATTTTAGTTTGATGTGTGACAACAAAACTCTGTGGAAAATAAATAAATAAATAAAATGGAGGAAACACATCACCCTCTGAATGCAAAAAATAAAATTATTATATTTCTATCCTTCACATTAGCCTTTGTTATCCAATCAATTTTTTAAGGAAAGTTCGAAGCATGCTTATTGTTACAGCCATGTACCATTGTTATTTTGTCCAGCAGCCTTATCAGCAAAAGGAATTGTTTTTGCTATGTAAAGTCCTTCTTTAGAAAATTTTATTATGAAAAGTCACATTTTCATTTTGGACTTGCCACAAATTAAATAGCTAATGAAAAATGCCAAATAATTTTTTTTCTTGGTAGGGAAATTTGTGTAAAAAAATAAAGTGATAGCATAGAGGAATGCCTGATTAAAGATATTAAGATAGCATAAGGCTGGTTAAAGTTTATGGTACTTTGAAATGATTGATTAACAGTTGTTAATCTTGTTAAAGAATCACAGAGTCCCAGGGAAGCCTTACATGTGCATACTGTCCTTTGCACCTGAAGTTAACACATCCTATATCTCCACTTCCCACCCTGCTCTGGGCCACCATCATCCTAACTGGACTCCTCATTTCTGTATTCACCCCTCCTCCCATGTCTTCATGAGGAAGTCATAAATTTACTCACTCTCTTTATTTCACTGAAACTGGTCTTATTTCCTGAAGTAGCAAGGAAAACAAAAACTAGACTTAGAGCAATCTAGTTTAGAATTTTATCCTATTCTATGATTTAGCCATTTCTTTAAGGTCAACTTGATGTCTTTGGAATTTCTCATTCTTTTGAAGCTGACCCCAAATGGGCTTTTTAATCAGTTTGGCAACACCTGGAAAGTGTTATTGTTTCCTGTGATCTACTTCAGGCCTAGGACCTGACTCAAGTTTGAGTGCCTAGCTACATGTTATAAATTTATAAGCTCCAGAAAAGACTGGGAAGAAGGCATCAGAGAGAGAGAATATATTTGAGTCATTGCTCTCACTAAGCTCCTTTTACTGAGATCTGTCCTTGCTACTGGAATAATTGTTTTTAATTAAGACATAATTTTCTGCAGTTAATTATATATGTTTTTGGGGAGAAAGGCACAATAAGTTATTGTCATTCACTAACATTTTAATATGAGTTGAACTTAACTGGCTCTATCGAGTCTAAAGACTTCAGCAAGAACTGCTCAGGAATACACCCCTTTCAGTAAGAAAGGCAGTACAATTTTAGAGGGCCATTTAATAAAATTGCTTTGAATTTTTAAGGCATTATTCTCATGTTAACATGTATATTGTTCATTTAAGGATATTAGAAAAGCTGATGAACATATGGAATCGATGGCTTATTCTACTGAAAAAGATACCAAAGATACCAGCTCAGTTCCTCTGTGCTCCATGAATAGCATAAAGTCAGACTTTACTGACAAGTCTGAGAAATCCACCCAACATAAAGAGGTAATGGATTAACAGTCCACAAGTTACCAACATGTTCTCCAATGAATTTTGATGCAAGTCTTAAAATATTTAGAATGTCTTTACTATAAAATGTTACTATAGCACTAAGTTTACCAAACCAAAGTCTTTGCCAAAGTTCACTGTAACGTCACTCTGATGATGTAAGAAAGAGGCTTTCAAATAAGACAGTATTTATGTAGTTGGGCAAAAAATCTCATGAGAATGTTTTCCCATGTAGCAAGCCATTGGTTAAAACAGTGCATCAGGTAGTGTGGTACCAACAGTGATGCTCAGGATCAACTGAGTCAGATCAGAATCCAAATCCACTCCACTCACTGCATACAGATAAGCACTAGCACATACCGGACCCAGTCTTCCGATCCCACAGTGCAGCCCTAACAACTTTTCACTTGACAAGGAGTCTTGTTCTCATGCTTGCTTCCTCACTCCTACTCTCAGGCTCTTCCCGAGTCCACATCACTCTTCTTTAAGCCTCCTTACTTCTCATACCTCTCGGTATTACCTCTTCAGTCTCCACTCTTACCTCAAGTCTAATTTCTCTGTCCTATTCAGCTTTACTTCTCTTAAAATGCCCAGAACCTACTTTGGACCTCAAATTCCACTCCAAACATTTCCCTCAATGTTTTTTCATAAATATAGTTCCATCTCATCTCAGCCTGTGATTCTTTCCAGCCTCTCCATCCCCTCAGCACAGCCCTCTACTCAGCCCCAGTCAATCTCATTCAGCCCTTTTGCTGCTTCTCAACTGTGTACTCATACACCATGAAGTCCCTCACCTCAGCCCCTGAATATTAGCTTCTGTTTTCCTAAACCTCCAGCTTCCATATCATCCCACTGTTATCTCAGGCCCACTATTTCCTCCAAAACTGTAGTTCCCTTCTTCTTGGATTGAGAGATACTTGAGGTTGAACAACCCTTAGCTATTCTCACCATCTTCCTGCCCACTCTTCTCAGTGTCATCTGCCAGTTTTCCACCTGGAGCCCTGGAATGATCTGCCCCAAACCTCCTCCTCTGCCCTTCCCTAGCACCGCCAGTCTGTCGCTTATAATTCTAGACACAGTTTTTTCCATTTAGGTATGTGATCCTACATAGCTTTCACAGTTATATTTTTTCCTTATCTATCACTTTTCTTTTAAAAAATTCATATACATAAACATTCAAAGAAAAATATTAAGTAAATAATAGCATAAGTAATTTGCTCTATGGCAAAAGACCTAAGTATAGGAATATAGTACAAGAGTTTATACAGTACAAGAGTTTGTGAAATGCTGTACAAGAATGTAAAAAACAGTGTTAAAATATCCATTAGTAGCTACTGGGACTGCCAGTATAATTGTTACAAGCAGAATGAAAATCCATCCTGAAGTCTGAAAATTCACTAGGTATATAAAGTGAATTTTTAAAATCTGAAAAAGGTGAGAATCATAAAATTAAAAAACAATTTCCAGACTAATAGAAAAAATACTAGGGTAAATTTACAATCTGATACAACTGCTCTGCTCCATACATGTGGTTATGATAGATAAAACATAAAAAGAGAAAAACCAATAGGACATATCCAGGCTTCAACACAAGATAAATATCTCTAACTACCAGCAACAGAGCAGAAGTAAAAATGGTTAGCTGTGCTACAGTCATGATCTGTTCTTTTGTTTTTATTGGAACTTAGTTGCTTTATAATGTTGTATTAGATTTTGCTGTTCAGCAAAGTGAATCAGTTATACATACAGCCACTCATTTTGGGGTTTCCTTCACATTTAAGTCACCACAGAGCACTGAGTAGAGTTCCCTGTGCTATATGGTATATTCTCATTAGTTATCTATTTTATACATGGTAGTAAAAGAAGGCTACAAACTTGGTTACCAATGCCTGGAGCTATAACAAGTAGAAAGCTGAGAGCCTGAAAGGAAGGGTAGTCTTACCATGTGAATCAAGCCAAGCCTCAACTCCATGGCCATCTGTGTAAATAATTTTTTCAAACTGTGGTAATGCAATGAAAAGTGAACCATGGACTATAAAAATAAATAATGAAATGGAAAATATGAAGTAGGATTTTAGCCGAGTTACTAGGTTATATTAGTCTGGATTGAGTCAAGAGACAGAAACCACACAATGATTTGAACAGAGACAGTTTAGTGTAACATATCATTAGGAAATCAGAGTAATTGGAATTGGCTAGTGAAAATTAAGAGAATTTGTAAGAATACAGAGGTAGCTAAGAAAGTACCAACTGTTACCCCTGAGGTGAAACAGAGACCCAAAGAAGGGCCCTCATTATTCCCTGCAACTAAAGCTGAGATTTAAGCCTTACTGCAGAGGGTGTAGATTTGGCTCAAATTGGTCTATAGGTTCAATGCAATTCCAGTAAATTTCTTAGCAAATATTTTTGTAGAATTTGACAAACTGATTCTAAGTAGAAATTCAAAAGGATAAGATGGTTAAAACAACTTTTATAAAGGAGAACAAAGTTGTAGGATGTATAGTTTCTAATTCCAATGTTTAATATAAATCTATAGTAACCAAAATAATATGCTATTGGAACAAAAATGAATAGATCAGTAGAACAGAATGCATGCATGCTAAGTCACTTCAGTCGTGTGTGAGTTTGTGGCTTTCTGTGAACTGTAGGCTGCCAAGCTGCTCTGTCCATGGGATTCTCCAAGCAAGAATACTGGAGTGTGCCATGGCCTCCTCCAGGCTACACAAGATAAATATCTCTAACTACCAGCAACAGAGCAGAAGTAAAAATGGTTAGCTGTGCTACAGTCATGATCTGTTCTTTTGTTTTTATTGGAACTTAGTTGCTTTATAATGTTGTATTAGATTTTGCTGTTCAGCAAAGTGAATCAGTTATACATACAGCCACTCATTTTGGGGTTTCCTTCACATTTAAGTCACCACAGAGCACTGAGTAGAGTTCCCTGTGCTATATGGTATATTCTCATTAGTTATCTATTTTATACATGGTAGTAAAAGAAGGCTACAAACTTGGTTACCAATGCCTGGAGCTATAACAAGTAGAAAGCTGAGAGCCTGAAAGGAAGGGTAGTCTTACCATGTGAATCAAGCCAAGCCTCAACTCCATGGCCATCTGTGTAAATAATTTTTTCAAACTGTGGTAATGCAATGAAAAGTGAACCATGGACTATAAAAATAAATAATGAAATGGAAAATATGAAGTAGGATTTTAGCCGAGTTACTAGGTTATATTAGTCTGGATTGAGTCAAGAGACAGAAACCACACAATGATTTGAACAGAGACAGTTTAGTGTAACATATCATTAGGAAATCAGAGTAATTGGAATTGGCTAGTGAAAATTAAGAGAATTTGTAAGAATACAGAGGTAGCTAAGAAAGTACCAACTGTTACCCCTGAGGTGAAACAGAGACCCAAAGAAGGGCCCTCATTATTCCCTGCAACTAAAGCTGAGATTTAAGCCTTACTGCAGAGGGTGTAGATTTGGCTCAAATTGGTCTATAGGTTCAATGCAATTCCAGTAAATTTCTTAGCAAATATTTTTGTAGAATTTGACAAACTGATTCTAAGTAGAAATTCAAAAGGATAAGATGGTTAAAACAACTTTTATAAAGGAGAACAAAGTTGTAGGATGTATAGTTTCTAATTCCAATGTTTAATATAAATCTATAGTAACCAAAATAATATGCTATTGGAACAAAAATGAATAGATCAGTAGAACAGAATGCATGCATGCTAAGTCACTTCAGTCGTGTGTGAGTTTGTGGCTTTCTGTGAACTGTAGGCTGCCAAGCTGCTCTGTCCATGGGATTCTCCAAGCAAGAATACTGGAGTGAATTGCCATGGCCTCCTCCAGGGACTCTTCCTACCTTAGGGATAGAACCCACATCTCTTATATCTGCCTGCATTGGCAGGTGGGTTCTTCACCACTAGCACCACCTGGGAAGCCCCTATAACAGAGTAAAAAGAGTTAAGAAATAAATTCACACACATACGGTCAACTCTTTAGACAAAAGTGCAAAGGCAATTCAATAGATATATATAGTCTTTTAAATTTTTATTTACTTATTAATATTGGTCTTCATTGCTGGGCGTAGACTTTTCTCCAGTTGCAGTAAATGGGAGCGACTGTCTAGTCACAGTACACGGGCTTCCCTTTGTGGTGACCTCTCCTGTTGCTGAGCATGGCTTATAGGGCACCCAGGCTTCAATAGCTGCAACACTCAGGCTCAGTAGTTGCAGCTTCTGGGTTCTAGAACACAGGCTCACTGGGTATGGTGCACTGGCCCAGCTGCTCCATGGCATGTGAGATCCTCCCAAACCAGGGATCAAACCTGTGTCCCCTGCATTGGCAGGCATATTCTTCACCACTGAGCCACCAGAGAAGTCTTGGAATAGTCTTTCTAAGAAAAGATGGTGAAAGAATTATGTATCAATCCAAAAGAATCCTCCTCAATCCATACCTCAAAACACAGATGAAAATTAACTATAAATTGAATACAGACCCTACTGAAAAATTTAAGTTAGAAAATTTTCATAAGAAAACATAGTTGAGGGCTTCCCTGGTGGTCCAGTGGGTAAGGACACCGCCTTGCAGTGCAAGGGGCGCCGATTCGATCCCTGGCCTGGGAAGATCCCACGTGCCGCGGAGCGGCTGGACCGATGTGTCCAATCACAGAGCCAGAGCTCTGGAGCGCATGCGCCTAGAGCCGGTGCTCTGCGACAACAGAGGCCACCGCGATGGGAGGCCCACATGGGCCAAAGAACAAAGATGGATGAAAAATAAATAAATGAAAGACCAATAGAAGTGGCCCGCCCACCCCCCTACCTCCCCAACCTGCCCCTGCCAAAAAGAAACCATTAAAAAAAAAAAAAAAAGAAAAGAAAACATAGTTGAAAAATCTTTATGACTTTGAGTTAGGCAACAATTTTCTAGTTGCAACATCAAAAGCATGATTTGTAAAAGAAAAAATATTGATAAATTAGACTTGACCAAAATGAAGAAAATTGCTATTTGTAAAGCATTTTTTTTGTCTGCACCACGCAGCTTGCAGCATCTTAGTCTCCTGAACAGGGATCAAACCCAGGCCTTAGCAGTGAAAGCAGAATCCTAGGCACTGGACTAGGACTGTGGTGACAGTTTTGTGGATGTGTAGTTAGGTTTAAACTTATCAAAATGTACATTTTAAATATGTGCAGCTTTTTGTATGAAAATTATAGCTCAATAAAATTTAAAATATATCAGATTAAATTTTAAGAGATGTGTTTTCTAACTGTGTAAAATCCTTTCATATCTCTTTACAAAATACTTCTAATTTCATATCAAATTTTTCTATATTTGAAATCTTTGTATCAAATATCAAAATAAGATGTGCTATTACTATGACTTATAACAGTTTGGTAGTACAGAGTCTTTCATGATTTTACTAAAGCATTTTATTTTGTTTTTACTTCATTTTACTCATTTTTATGTCAATGGAATTGTTTAAGTAATACCCTTCTGTTCAGTCTATTTTATATCTTTAGAGGCAAACAATAGATTATTATGCAGGAGCTGATAGATTTGCTACATTAACTAGCTCTATAATTTACTGGAGTTGTATCCTGGGACATGCTAAGCCTTAGTTTCATTACAAAATGATAATTTTGAAAATAATTTGACAAAAAGGAAAATCTGTGTTTAGAGCTCCACAAAGAGTTGGAATGGCACTTTTAAAATTTCTGTATATTACATTGGACAGTGACCTAACTGAAAAGTGAAGCTCTTTATGATGATGATCTTCAGAAAACCTCAGAAAGAAGGATAATAGATAATCACATTACTAAGTAACAATGTAATTTTGATTTAGCCATCCTGAAAATAGACTTTAAAGCCTTCAGAATTTTAAAAATTCTCTTGTTCAGATAATAGAGTTTATATTATAATTGCCAGATAAAGATTAAATCAAGAATTAGAAGCTATCCTGTAGTCTTTCCTGAAGTCTTTCTCTGGTTATTAGGTTCATAAATGTCATTACTTCAAGAGTGACTGCCATGAGGAAGTTTCAACATATGAAATGCATAGTAGTTTGCTACCTACTTTCCTACTCACAATAATTACTCACCACAGAATTTATTCACAAGATTTTTGAAGTTTCTTAAATAAATCCTGTATGTATTCCAGACAAGAGCAAGAAGAGATCGTTGTTGTGTTATTTATCCTCTAATCATTGTGAATATGACCTCTTCATGGCACCCTCCATGGATCAGGAAGGACTGATAAATACCAGAGATACTTACAATGTTCCTTCTCTGTATAAAACCTGAGATTTTGTGTAACCTCATCCTTTCATCATAACATCAGCAATAGCTAACATTTATTGGGTACTTGATTTTGTTCAGTCACTAAATCATGTCTGACTCTTTGCAGCCCCATGGACTGCAGTGCACCTGTCCTTCACTGTCTCCCAGAACTTGCACAGATTCATATCTGTGTTGAGTCAGGGATACTATCTAACCACCTCATCCTGTAGATCTCCTTCTCCTTTTTTTTTTTTTTTTTTAAAGATTTATTTATTTATTTACTTTGGGCAGGGGTCAGGTTGGGGAGGGAGGGGAGCAGGCGGGCCACTTCTATTGGTCCTTCACTTCTCTATTTTCATTCGTCTTCGTTCTTTTGGCTCCTATGGGCCTCCCATCGCGGTGGCCGCTGTCGTTGCAGAGCACCGGCTCTGGGCGCATGCGCTCCGGAGCTCTGGCTCGGTGATTGGACACATCAGTCCAGCCGCTCCGCGGCACGTGGGATCTTCCCAGGCCAGGGCTCGAACCGACGCCCCTTGCACTGCAAGGCGATGTCCTTATCCACTGGACCACCAGGGGAAGCCCTCTCCTTCTCCTTTTGCCTTCAGTGTTTCCAAGCATCGGATTCGTTTCCAGTGAGTCAGAAAGAAGGATAATAGATAATCACATTACTAAGTAACAATGTAATTTTGATTTAGCCATCCTGAAAATAGACTTTAAAGCCTTCAGAATTTTAAAAATTCTCTTGTTCAGATAATAGAGTTTATATTATAATTGCCAGATAAAGATTAAATCAAGAATTAGAAGCTATCCTGTAGTCTTTCCTGAAGTCTTTCTCTGGTTATTAGGTTCATAAATGTCATTACTTCAAGAGTGACTGCCATGAGGAAGTTTCAACATATGAAATGCATAGTAGTTTGCTACCTACTTTCCTACTCACAATAATTACTCACCACAGAATTTATTCACAAGATTTTTGAAGTTTCTTAAATAAATCCTGTATGTATTCCAGACAAGAGCAAGAAGAGATCGTTGTTGTGTTATTTATCCTCTAATCATTGTGAATATGACCTCTTCATGGCACCCTCCATGGATCAGGAAGGACTGATAAATACCAGAGATACTTACAATGTTCCTTCTCTGTATAAAACCTGAGATTTTGTGTAACCTCATCCTTTCATCATAACATCAGCAATAGCTAACATTTATTGGGTACTTGATTTTGTTCAGTCACTAAATCATGTCTGACTCTTTGCAGCCCCATGGACTGCAGTGCACCTGTCCTTCACTGTCTCCCAGAACTTGCACAGATTCATATCTGTGTTGAGTCAGGGATACTATCTAACCACCTCATCCTGTAGATCTCCTTCTCCTTTTTTTTTTTTTTTTTAAAGATTTATTTATTTATTTACTTTGGGCAGGGGTCAGGTTGGGGAGGGAGGGGAGCAGGCGGGCCACTTCTATTGGTCCTTCACTTCTCTATTTTCATTCGTCTTCGTTCTTTTGGCTCCTATGGGCCTCCCATCGCGGTGGCCGCTGTCGTTGCAGAGCACCGGCTCTGGGCGCATGCGCTCCGGAGCTCTGGCTCGGTGATTGGACACATCAGTCCAGCCGCTCCGCGGCACGTGGGATCTTCCCAGGCCAGGGCTCGAACCGACGCCCCTTGCACTGCAAGGCGATGTCCTTATCCACTGGACCACCAGGGGAAGCCCTCTCCTTCTCCTTTTGCCTTCAGTGTTTCCAAGCATCGGATTCGTTTCCAGTGAGTCAGCTCTTTGCATCAGGTGGCCAAAGTATTAGAGTTTCAGCTTCAGCATCAGTCCTTTCACTGAATATTCAGGGTTTATTTCCTTTAGGATTGACTGTTTGGATCACCTGGTTGGATCACCAGGGTATTTCAAGAGTCTTCTCCAGCATCACTGTTCAAAAAATATCAGTTCCTCAGCACTAAGACTTCTTTATGATCCAGCTATCACATCTATGCACAACTACTGGAAAAACCATAGCTTTGAGTATATGGACCTTTGTTGACAAAGTGATGTCTCTGCTATTTAACATGCTATGTAGGTTTGTCATAGCTTTTCTTCCAAGGAGCAAGCGTCTTTTAATATCATGGCTACAGTCACTGTCCACAGTGATTTTGGAGCCCAAGAAAATAAAATCTGTCACTGCTTGCATTTTTTTCCTGTTCTATTTGCGATGAAATGATGGAACCGGTTGCTATGATCTTAGTTTCTTGAATGTTGAATTTTAAGCCAGCTTTTTCACTCTCATCAAGAGGCTCTTTAGTTCCTCTTTACTTTCTGCCATTGGAGTAGTATTATCTGCGTATCTGAGGTTGTTGATATCGGGTGTTTATTGTATGCAAATACTGAGTTAAGCTTAATTCTAAAAATAATCCTCTACTCAGCATAAAAGTGAATGAAATAATGCCATTTGCAGCAACACAGATGGACCTAGAGATTATCACACTAAGTGAAGTAAATCAGAGAAAAACAAATACCATATGATATCACTTTTATGTGGAATCTAAGAAAATGTTACAAATGAACTTATTTACAAAACAGAAATAGACTCACAGGCTTGGAAACCAAATCTATAGCTACCACAAGGAAAAGGCGTAGGGAAGGAATAAATTAGGATTTGGGTATTGACATATACTCACTACTACACATAAAGTAGATAAGCAACAAGGACCTATTATATAGCACAGAAAACTCTACTCAATGTTCTGTAATAACCTTTATAAGAAAATAATCTGAAGAAGAGTGGATACATGGATAACTGAATCACCTTGATGTACACCTGAAATTTGCATAATGTTGTTAATCAACTATCCTTCAATATAAAATAAATTTTTTAATTGTCTAAAATATGAACCAACATCTTCCTTGAAAAGATAAGGAAAGTGAGGCTGATTGTAACATGCTCAGATATTGCAGCAATTAACTTATAACTCAGTTTCCTTTAGTGAGTATTTTGCATCAGGTGGCCAAAGTATTAGAGTTTCAGCTTCACCTTTGAATATTCAGGGTTTATTTCCTTTAGGATTGACTGTTTGGATCACCTGGTTGGATCACCAGGGTATTTCAAGAGTCTTCTCCAGCATCACTGTTCAAAAAATATCAGTTCCTCAGCACTAAGACTTCTTTATGATCCAGCTATCACATCTATGCACAACTACTGGAAAAACCATAGCTTTGAGTATATGGACCTTTGTTGACAAAGTGATGTCTCTGCTATTTAACATGCTATGTAGGTTTGTCATAGCTTTTCTTCCAAGGAGCAAGCGTCTTTTAATATCATGGCTACAGTCACTGTCCACAGTGATTTTGGAGCCCAAGAAAATAAAATCTGTCACTGCTTGCATTTTTTTCCTGTTCTATTTGCGATGAAATGATGGAACCGGTTGCTATGATCTTAGTTTCTTGAATGTTGAATTTTAAGCCAGCTTTTTCACTCTCATCAAGAGGCTCTTTAGTTCCTCTTTACTTTCTGCCATTGGAGTAGTATTATCTGCGTATCTGAGGTTGTTGATATCGGGTGTTTATTGTATGCAAATACTGAGTTAAGCTTAATTCTAAAAATAATCCTCTACTCAGCATAAAAGTGAATGAAATAATGCCATTTGCAGCAACACAGATGGACCTAGAGATTATCACACTAAGTGAAGTAAATCAGAGACATATACCATATGATATCACTTTTATGTGGAATCTAAGAAAATGTTACAAATGAACTTATTTACAAAACAGAAATAGACTCACAGGCTTGGAAACCAAATCTATAGCTACCACAAGGAAAAGGCGTAGGGAAGGAATAAATTAGGATTTGGGTATTGACATATACTCACTACTACACATAAAGTAGATAAGCAACAAGGACCTATTATATAGCACAGAAAACTCTACTCAATGTTCTGTAATAACCTTTATAAGAAAATAATCTGAAGAAGAGTGGATACATGGATAACTGAATCACCTTGATGTACACCTGAAATTTGCATAATGTTGTTAATCAACTATCCTTCAATATAAAATAAATTTTTTTTAATTGTCTAAAATATGAACCAACATCTTCCTTGAAAAGATAAGGAAAGTGAGGCTGATTGTAACATGCTCAGATATTGCAGCAATTAACTTATAATTGGGAATCCCAAAATAAAATTTCACCAAGTTATTAGAAAAATGTTTCCATAATCATGAAACTAGAAAGCTTTCAAGTGCTAGAAAAACACTCTTACCTTTGTCTCTGCTTAGTTCCTATCTAGATTTTGTGCTATGCTAGGGCATGGTATTCAGTCCAGTTTAGCAAGTATAAAGGAAAATATGCCTGTCATTTCTTCTGAAGTCTTAGCAGTCAGAATATGTGTGTTAATTTATACTTTTTTAATGATAGAGACTGAATGAAATTCCAAAAGATGATAAGTTGCACAAATAGTCACTTCTGTGTAAAGTTTATTTTATGTTTTGTGATCATTATCAGTAACATAGGCAGTAAAATTTTTCCAGGAAAAATTCTGCTTTCTACTCTGTTACCTATTATGTTTAATATTTATATTATAGATCTTCTCAAGATTGGCTGACTTCTCTAGGTTCTATTATGCTCTCAAATTGGGGTTATAATCAAAGTATTTTATTTTATTTACAGACAATTCTTCCTGAAGTTTCTCTATTAAAAATTTTTTAATTAAACAAGTCTGAATGGCCTTTTGTGGTTCTGGGGACACTAGCTTTTGTCCTAAATGGAACTGTTCATCCAGTATTTCCCATCATCTTCACAGTTCTAGCTGTGAGTAGAAATTTTATAAAACTTTTTTTTGTGGAATCTAAGAAAATGTTACAAATGAACTTATTTACAAAACAGAAATAGACTCACAGGCTTGGAAACCAAATCTATAGCTACCACAAGGAAAAGGCGTAGGGAAGGAATAAATTAGGATTTGGGTATTGACATATACTCACTACTACACATAAAGTAGATAAGCAACAAGGACCTATTATATAGCACAGAAAACTCTACTCAATGTTCTGTAATAACCTTTATAAGAAAATAATCTGAAGAAGAGTGGATACATGGATAACTGAATCACCTTGATGTACACCTGAAATTTGCATAATGTTGTTAATCAACTATCCTTCAATATAAAATAAATTTTTTTTAATTGTCTAAAATATGAACCAACATCTTCCTTGAAAAGATAAGGAAAGTGAGGCTGATTGTAACATGCTCAGATATTGCAGCAATTAACTTATAATTGGGAATCCCAAAATAAAATTTCACCAAGTTATTAGAAAAATGTTTCCATAATCATGAAACTAGAAAGCTTTCAAGTGCTAGAAAAACACTCTTACCTTTGTCTCTGCTTAGTTCCTATCTAGATTTTGTGCTATGCTAGGGCATGGTATTCAGTCCAGTTTAGCAAGTATAAAGGAAAATATGCCTGTCATTTCTTCTGAAGTCTTAGCAGTCAGAATATGTGTGTTAATTTATACTTTTTTAATGATAGAGACTGAATGAAATTCCAAAAGATGATAAGTTGCACAAATAGTCACTTCTGTGTAAAGTTTATTTTATGTTTTGTGATCATTATCAGTAACATAGGCAGTAAAATTTTTCCAGGAAAAATTCTGCTTTCTACTCTGTTACCTATTATGTTTAATATTTATATTATAGATCTTCTCAAGATTGGCTGACTTCTCTAGGTTCTATTATGCTCTCAAATTGGGGTTATAATCAAAGTATTTTATTTTATTTACAGACAATTCTTCCTGAAGTTTCTCTATTAAAAATTTTTTAATTAAACAAGTCTGAATGGCCTTTTGTGGTTCTGGGGACACTAGCTTTTGTCCTAAATGGAACTGTTCATCCAGTATTTCCCATCATCTTCACAGTTCTAGCTGTGAGTAGAACTAATTTGTTCATATTTTTAACCATTTTAAACAAAGTGTAACCTGAGAGAACGAACTTGAAGTATTTTGACTCAACAAGGGAAAAATTGAGATGTGTAGTGGGTTACCCCTAGTGTAGGATCCATGATAGAAAGGTTAACTAATGTTCTCAGGGGGTAAGCCAAACTATTGTGAAGTATTTGGCTGGACCTTGTTGACTGGGCAGTCAGTAAAGAAATTGCTTTGTTTTCTAATTCTGACTCTGATGCTGTATCAGCATTCCAAACAATGAAGTAATAAAAGAGACACATGTGACTACTCTTCCTGTCAACTCCTCAAAACAATGGCTATTTTTTATTACCAGTCAGAGAGAGGAAATAGGAAGCTTGGGATTGTGCTAAGGGACCCAGGAGAGCTGATGAATTCAGGATCTTATTAGAGCCACTGTTGTCTCAGGCTTAACAATAGCAACAGTCTTCAACTGTTGCTACACTGTGTCAACGTAAATGTCAATATATTGTTTCTAATTGTTTCTAATTTTGAAAAGAATTTCTAGAGACATGTATGAAGGTCTAATATTGCAGGTGGTATCTGAATAGAGGAATGTTAAGAAGCCAGAATTATTAGATGTTATTAGAAATAATTAAATTAGAAAATTAATTTCAATAATTTCTTTGAAAATATAAAGCAATATTAATAGCAGAGGACTCATTTGATGATCCTATGTTTATATATCTTAAGTGAAAGAATTAACAGCAAGTTATTTTTTATTAAAGTAATGTGTTAATCACTCAGTCGTGTCCAACTCTTTATGACCTCATGAACTGTAGCCCACCAGGCTTCTCTGTCCATGGAATTCTTCAAGCAAGAATACTGGAGTGGGTTGCCATTCCTTCTCCAGGGGATCTTCCTTACTCAAGGGATAGAACCTGGGTCTCCTGCACTGCAGGCAGTTCTTAACCATCTGAGCCACGGGAGTAATGAGTTACTTTTTTATTTTATGTAATGAATGTAGCAGATAGAAAAATGGTGCATTTTCCCCCAGAAATGTGTGGAAATTATTATATTGAAATTCATTTTTAAATATCCTGATGAATTTTTAGTTTTTTCTCTTTCTTTTATATTCTCCTCCGATCACCTGAATTAAAAATCTATTCCTTTTCAGATGTTTGAAAATGATGATAAAATCACATTAAAATTTTATGCAGAAATTTATTCTATGATATAATTTTGGGCGCTATTTGCTTTGTCAGTTATCTTATTCAGGTAAGCTTGTAATGAATTAACAGTGTTCATGATTACTGTTTTATGCCATCCTATTTGAGTCAAAAATAGGAACTAGGAGCTTCCCTGGTGGTCCAGTGGGTAAGGATACTGCCTTGCAGTGTGAGGGCCGCCGGTTCGATCCCTCGCCTAGGAAGACCCCACATGCTATGGAGCGACTGGACCGATGTGTCCAACTACCGAGCTGGAGCTCTGGAGCACATGCGCCCAGAGCCAGTGCTCTGTGAGGAGAGAGGCCACTGCGATGGGAGGCCCATGTGTTAAAATGTGTTTTTAAATATTCTAGCCTTTTTATTTTTCTTCACAACAAATTTCTTGACATAACCTTTCCTTTGATCATTTAAAAACATCTTTTTTGTGTCTCAAGCAGCATCTGACATCAGAATTCTTGTCATACTTGTTTCTAATAGAAGCAAGGTCAAAACTGTTATGTTCAAAAATGCAACTTACAGAAAACAAGATTGAGAGTTCACTCGTTGTTCCTTGCATTTATCTTAACAAATCTCGTTCAATGTACAATGTAGTGTTTCTAGAAGTAGAATGGAGGGCTAAATTAAAATGAAAACGAGTGTTAAGAACTACTGTATCTTGGGGAACATGTTTAAAAAGGAGGGGCTAATTTGTGTAGTGCTCATCCATGTGCTCGGCTTAAGGTTTTTCACTGCTGACTTCTCAAAGCAGCCGTTCTGTCTGCCCTCATCAGAAGAGTCTTGAATTCAGATAACATCTGTCTAGCTTGCCACACACAGATGATCATTCACACCTGTGAAATAACTAAAAATAGGCAGATCAAATAGTAATCTTGAAAAGTGAGTCTTGGGGGCAAATGGCAGGAATGTCTCAGATTGGTACCTCTAAAATTCTTTCAGGAGACTGAGGTGTATTGGGTACCCTGAAAGCCAGAATATCCTGATGAATTTTTAGTTTTTTCTCTTTCTTTTATATTCTCCTCCGATCACCTGAATTAAAAATCTATTCCTTTTCAGATGTTTGAAAATGATGATAAAATCACATTAAAATTTTATGCAGAAATTTATTCTATGATATAATTTTGGGCGCTATTTGCTTTGTCAGTTATCTTATTCAGGTAAGCTTGTAATGAATTAACAGTGTTCATGATTACTGTTTTATGCCATCCTATTTGAGTCAAAAATAGGAACTAGGAGCTTCCCTGGTGGTCCAGTGGGTAAGGATACTGCCTTGCAGTGTGAGGGCCGCGGTTCGATCCCTCGCCTAGGAAGACCCCACATGCTATGGAGCGACTGGACCGATGTGTCCAACTACCGAGCTGGAGCTCTGGAGCACATGCGCCCAGAGCCAGTGCTCTGTGAGGAGAGAGGCCACTGCGATGGGAGGCCCATGTGTTAAAATGTGTTTTTAAATATTCTAGCCTTTTTATTTTTCTTCACAACAAATTTCTTGACATAACCTTTCCTTTGATCATTTAAAAACATCTTTTTTGTGTCTCAAGCAGCATCTGACATCAGAATTCTTGTCATACTTGTTTCTAATAGAAGCAAGGTCAAAACTGTTATGTTCAAAAATGCAACTTACAGAAAACAAGATTGAGAGTTCACTCGTTGTTCCTTGCATTTATCTTAACAAATCTCGTTCAATGTACAATGTAGTGTTTCTAGAAGTAGAATGGAGGGCTAAATTAAAATGAAAACGAGTGTTAAGAACTACTGTATCTTGGGGAACATGTTTAAAAAGGAGGGGCTAATTTGTGTAGTGCTCATCCATGTGCTCGGCTTAAGGTTTTTCACTGCTGACTTCTCAAAGCAGCCGTTCTGTCTGCCCTCATCAGAAGAGTCTTGAATTCAGATAACATCTGTCTAGCTTGCCACACACAGATGATCATTCACACCTGTGAAATAACTAAAAATAGGCAGATCAAATAGTAATCTTGAAAAGTGAGTCTTGGGGGCAAATGGCAGGAATGTCTCAGATTGGTACCTCTAAAATTCTTTCAGGAGACTGAGGTGTATTGGGTTACCCTGAAAGCCAGTAATCACTTGAAGCCCTTTGCCGCACTTTCTGTCACCAGAGCTCACAACGAAGGAGCAAATAACTTCCTGCCAGGGTCATTTCTTTTCAAAAGTAGAGTTACTGTCACTCCAGCCGAGGCGTCAAAACCAGTTTTTACATCTTGTGACTTTTAGCAGTAGTGCTCAAAGGACTGCTGAGTAACAAAACTCCTCTGCCTCTGTGTGCTCTTAGAGGACTACAAGGGGAAAAAAAATTGGAGCGAGTCCCCTATAGCTGATGCTTGGAAGCAGTTGGTACCTAACATCCTCTCTCAAAAAGATCCTGTCAGAGACATTTGCAAACACTCAATCCAGAAAAACAGAAAACAACTTGATGAATTATAATATGATTTAATGATTGCACATCTTGTTTCAAATTAAGCTTATACTTTGGGCTTTTTTTTAAATTTAAGAACAGTTTATGTCTTTACCTCAAGCCTTTGATGAAATTAGGTGGTATTTTAATTAACTAATACTGTATTTCACAGTTGTTGAAAATTTCTGCTCATTTTTGTTTGTGTGTGTGTGTGTATTTATGTTTTCCACATTTAAGGACATTTATTTTCAATTTACAGGAACTTTTGTTCCCTGAATGTCTGAATATCTTAAATAGAAGAATATAAATTTTCAGTTATTTGGTCAGTGCTTTGAACTTTGTTTCTAGTGGTTTACAGGGTGCTTTTGGTGAAGCATCCTCAAGACCGTAAGGCAGTTTAACCAGTGTGTATTAATCCAGTATCCTGATGGCTGACAGTGGACTTTAATCCTCTGCCTAGCATTAACCACGTGAACACGAGGACTGTAGCATTCTTGGATAAAGTAGTGTCTGCCCATAAGAATGCACCAACCTATAAACCATAAGCTCTCCTTCTTCAGAACATATACAAAGACACACAAATGTGTGCACATTTATGCCAGTCAAGTTACCAAAAAGGAATAGAAATAGTAATCTTGAAAAGTGAGTCTTGGGGGCAAATGGCAGGAATGTCTCAGATTGGTACCTCTAAAATTCTTTCAGGAGACTGAGGTGTATTGGGTTACCCTGAAAGCCAGTAATCACTTGAAGCCCTTTGCCGCACTTTCTGTCACCAGAGCTCACAACGAAGGAGCAAATAACTTCCTGCCAGGGTCATTTCTTTTCAAAAGTAGAGTTACTGTCACTCCAGCCGAGGCGTCAAAACCAGTTTTTACATCTTGTGACTTTTAGCAGTAGTGCTCAAAGGACTGCTGAGTAACAAAACTCCTCTGCCTCTGTGTGCTCTTAGAGGACTACAAGGGGAAAAAAAATTGGAGCGAGTCCCCTATAGCTGATGCTTGGAAGCAGTTGGTACCTAACATCCTCTCTCAAAAAGATCCTGTCAGAGACATTTGCAAACACTCAATCCAGAAAAACAGAAAACAACTTGATGAATTATAATATGATTTAATGATTGCACATCTTGTTTCAAATTAAGCTTATACTTTGGGCTTTTTTTTAAATTTAAGAACAGTTTATGTCTTTACCTCAAGCCTTTGATGAAATTAGGTGGTATTTTAATTAACTAATACTGTATTTCACAGTTGTTGAAAATTTCTGCTCATTTTTGTTTGTGTGTGTGTGTGTATTTATGTTTTCCACATTTAAGGACATTTATTTTCAATTTACAGGAACTTTTGTTCCCTGAATGTCTGAATATCTTAAATAGAAGAATATAAATTTTCAGTTATTTGGTCAGTGCTTTGAACTTTGTTTCTAGTGGTTTACAGGGTGCTTTTGGTGAAGCATCCTCAAGACCGTAAGGCAGTTTAACCAGTGTGTATTAATCCAGTATCCTGATGGCTGACAGTGGACTTTAATCCTCTGCCTAGCATTAACCACGTGAACACGAGGACTGTAGCATTCTTGGATAAAGTAGTGTCTGCCCATAAGAATGCACCAACCTATAAACCATAAGCTCTCCTTCTTCAGAACATATACAAAGACACACAAATGTGTGCACATTTATGCTATTCAGCAGATGTTACTCAATTCTCCCATAAACTCAACTGAGCCCCTTTCAGCTTGCTATTTGTTTTCCATCTTTGTTCTTCAGCATTCTTTTTGCTTATTTGCTTTTTTTTCAGTTAGAAGAAAAAAGTAATGTATTTGGCCTATTCTTTATAAATGTCTTAATGAATTTCACTTTTGTCTGTCGTAAAGGAAGTTCCTAATGTACAGTTTTGCCCTAACTCCTTTGACTTGTTTTTTTTTATTTTTCTTAAGATAAGGTGTTTGTTTTTTTTTTTTTTTAAGTCTTAGAAAGTATGCTGAGACTTGCAGCACTTTTTATAACCATTTTGAAGCCTCCGTTGGAGGAGAGGTATTTATGGAATCAGGTGTGGTCTTTTTGAAGGTATAAAATCTCTTTTTTTTTAAATTATTTGTGATCCCTCCAGTTGAAAAGAATGTTCTAATTGTTGCTGACTTCGTTGGTTATAAATAATTCATTACTTACTTGTTTAAAGCTAACTTTATAGTTCTTAATGAAAACTGAGTTCGATCCTTGGGTCAAGAAGATCCCCCGGAGGAGAGCATGGCAACTCATTCCAGTATTCTTGTCTGGAAAATCCCATGAACAGCGAAGTCTGGTGGTCTGCAGTCCATGGGATCACAAAGAGTCAAACATGACTGAGTGATCACACAATCATAAGTTTTAGCCTATATATCTATTAAGATTTGTGAAGCTTATTTTTGCCTATTTCTCTCTAAACTGAATTGGGTAGGGCTTCTTGGGGAGGCCTGTAAGTCATAAGGTAATGGCATTGGTGGAGATCACTAAGGAATCTCCAGAAAAATTTGAGGTAACAAATCCTGAAGCAGGAAAAACATGTCAGGAAACTCAACTGTAATGCTTCAGTTAGATAGAAGGCAGAACAAGGTAGCTGATTAAAAACTCTGACATTTGGTTGCCTAGATTTAAATTCTGACCTCAGTTCTTTCCAGATATATGACTTTGGGCAAGTTACTTAACCTCTCAGTGCCTCTTTTCCCTCATTTATGAAACACGGGTAATCATAGTATCTATCTCATAAAGCTGTGATGAGTAAATAAGCAAAAACATACATTATAATAGTACTACTGTGATTTTTTACTTCTAGTACAATTATTGGCAGCAAAAAATGGATTTACTAATATCAGAAAATCTGATAGCCTAACTTATAATCATTTTGCCATTAGGAAGAGAAGAAGCAAGCTGACTATTACTCAATACCAGATGTGTTCCAGAAACTCTACTAAGTGTCTTAGCATATAGTGCCTATGCTGAAAAACAGTCCCTGGAATGAATAACTGCTGACTTGTTCAAAAGCAATTTTGGCTATCTTGCTGATTGGATATCATCAGAAAAGGACAAAGACTGGTCATATATGTATCCTTTGCCTTACATATTATAGCAATTACTATACTATAGAATCAGTAATATAATATTAAAAAATAAATTCTTTTTCCATAATTTTACTTTATACTATATCTAAAACTTCTTTTGGTAGTCCACATCATGTTAAAATATATAAATAATTATGCAATGTTAACTATATATATTTTTTTTGGGGGGGGGGGTGAGGGGCACTTCTATTGGTCTTTCATTTATTTATCTTTGTTCCTTGACCTGAGTGGGCCTCCCATCGCAATGGCTTCACTCTTTGCAGAGCACCGGCTCTGGGCACATGTGCTCCAGAGCTCCGGCTTGGTAATTGGACACATTGGTCAAGCCGCACCGCGGCACGTGGGATCCTTCCAGGCCAGGGATCAAACTGGTGCCCTTGCACTGCAAGGCGGTGTCCTTACCCATGGACCACCATTGAAGCCCTGAACTATATATATTTTTAATGTGTGTGTCCTCAGTCACTCAGTTGTGTCTGACTCTGCAACCCATAAACTATAACCCACCAAACTCCTCTGTCCATAGAATTTTCCAGGCAAGAATACTAGAGGGAGTTGCCATTTCCTACTCCAGAGGCTCTTACCAACCAGGGATCAAACCCATAAGTATACAATAAAAACCAGGTAATATTGTCTGTATCAAGTGAACTGTAGTTAATATCACTGCTGATGTGTGCTCATGATATGCTAGGCCCTTGACTGGGTTTCTATTCTCAAAGCTGCTACTTTTTAGTGTAGATCATGACCTATGCAGATCATGATCTTTCTAAGATACCCTTGGAGCATCTAGGGCCTTGAATTCTTTGGGACACCTTTCCAGTCCAGAGGTTTACAGAGCAGTGATGTCATGCATGGATTGCAATCCCCCTGACCCTAGCCATATTCCTCCACAGGGACTTTCTTCTCACACAACAGCGTGATTAATGCACCTTCTATCCTGCTTTTGTTTCCTTAGTTGGCTGAAACAGGTAATCAGGGCCCTGGCTGGGCTGTAGGAATCCAACGGTTCTTTTGTTCTTCACTCACTAAAAATCAGTCATTTTTAGAGACAGTCTTCACACAGTTTTAATCCACAAGAGGTATAAGTGATTTGAGTGCATGGGAGGAAACATTCAATAGCTAAGGAAAGGGAATCAGCGTTCCTCAAGATGAGAAGTACTAAGAAATGCTACCTTTATTTGCTGTTGAAAATGAAATTGGTTATAATATGCTTTTATTGCATGTATTTTTTACCTGTCTCCTTTTTCAAAGTGCATACTTTTTTGGCTGCAGGGGTTTTACAGCAGCATTTCTGCCCCTTTAGCATCTCACAGTGCCAGTACTTGTAAGATCTAGGTGGGAATATGAAGTGTCAGGGGAAATCTTGCCTATCTGCATCCTGAAGAGAAGGAAATAGACTTTTTTTTTTTATCATTTCTAAATTTAGACAGATGCTTGGAAATATTTACCTTCCTTTTTAGTAAAATATGCTCTTCACCAATTACTTGTAGAGTAAAATTACAAATTACTTGGTGGTTCAGGAGGATTGTTTTAAACATTGATCATTATACAGTATCATAGCATGGTAATGAGTCCAAGCTGTTGGACTGAATTCTTCAGTTTGTATCCAAATATAGATCTTTGTAAAGAAAGAAACAAAATTTATTTGATCTGTAACTTTTAAGTGCCTGTGAGTAAGGAGATAGGCAAATGCTTTCTAAGTTAATATAGCAAAACCTCAAGTCAAAGAATTTTCTTGATAGCAATGTTAATTTCCTTTTTTCTCTAGGATATTTCCTGATTTGATGATAAGAAAAATAGCACAGGAGCCTTGACAACAATATTAGCCATAGATGTAGCACAAATCCAATGAGTATGTATATTGCTTTTGTTTTTAAATGTTGTGTATAAGCATCGTGCATGCATGCATCTACACACATGTGTCTGTGCATATATATGAGCTATGCTGATTTGACTTACATTGTTAAGGAGACCAGGTAAGTCTCAGGGCTAATAGGGAGATCTCAATGAAAGATATAAGGAAGCCTTTCACTTCTGGACATTTTTAACTATTAATAAAGGGAATTTAGGATATGTAATAGGATAACCAGAGGACTACAGAAGATACCAAGAATGAGTCACAAAAAAACTCAGAATTAAATAGTAAGGTAAGAGAAAGTAACAGAATTAAAGCATACAAATAGCTTAGAAGTTTTAATAAAAGAGAAAGGTTTAGTTTTTCATCCCTCCTCCCCAGAAAATAAAATCTAATTTAAAAATGTAACAAGTTAAATTCAATAGCTAAGGAAAGGGAATCAGCGTTCCTCAAGATGAGAAGTACTAAGAAATGCTACCTTTATTTGCTGTTGAAAATGAAATTGGTTATAATATGCTTTTATTGCATGTATTTTTTACCTGTCTCCTTTTTCAAAGTGCATACTTTTTTGGCTGCAGGGGTTTTACAGCAGCATTTCTGCCCCTTTAGCATCTCACAGTGCCAGTACTTGTAAGATCTAGGTGGGAATATGAAGTGTCAGGGGAAATCTTGCCTATCTGCATCCTGAAGAGAAGGAAATAGACTTTTTTTTTTTATCATTTCTAAATTTAGACAGATGCTTGGAAATATTTACCTTCCTTTTTAGTAAAATATGCTCTTCACCAATTACTTGTAGAGTAAAATTACAAATTACTTGGTGGTTCAGGAGGATTGTTTTAAACATTGATCATTATACAGTATCATAGCATGGTAATGAGTCCAAGCTGTTGGACTGAATTCTTCAGTTTGTATCCAAATATAGATCTTTGTAAAGAAAGAAACAAAATTTATTTGATCTGTAACTTTTAAGTGCCTGTGAGTAAGGAGATAGGCAAATGCTTTCTAAGTTAATATAGCAAAACCTCAAGTCAAAGAATTTTCTTGATAGCAATGTTAATTTCCTTTTTTCTCTAGGATATTTCCTGATTTGATGATAAGAAAAATAGCACAGGAGCCTTGACAACAATATTAGCCATAGATGTAGCACAAATCCAATGAGTATGTATATTGCTTTTGTTTTTAAATGTTGTGTATAAGCATCGTGCATGCATGCATCTACACACATGTGTCTGTGCATATATATGAGCTATGCTGATTTGACTTACATTGTTAAGGAGACCAGGTAAGTCTCAGGGCTAATAGGGAGATCTCAATGAAAGATATAAGGAAGCCTTTCACTTCTGGACATTTTTAACTATTAATAAAGGGAATTTAGGATATGTAATAGGATAACCAGAGGACTACAGAAGATACCAAGAATGAGTCACAAAAAAACTCAGAATTAAATAGTAAGGTAAGAGAAAGTAACAGAATTAAAGCATACAAATAGCTTAGAAGTTTTAATAAAAGAGAAAGGTTTAGTTTTTCATCCCTCCTCCCCAGAAAATAAAATCTAATTTAACATAATATGTAACAAGTTAAATTCATGTGTATCTGGAAATAGTTCTGTGCTAGTTGTTACACAGGTCAAGGTAAAGGGGAAACATGATCATGAGTAGTCACAATATGTGTAAATAAAATTCATGTTTATGCACAATACTCAAAATCTATGACAGAATGGTCAGCATAATGCATGTCAAAGTGATGCTTAAATATGTATGGGGAGTAGGATAGTACAAAAGAGATAAAGAGTAATTTGTTAGTTTTCTTCCAGTTATTTATAAAATAAACCTTTATATTACAAATAGGATTTCAATTATGACTTCAATAAGGAATGCAAGACAAGATTTCTGACTTTATTTTTTTAAGATTTCCCACTTTTAATTTAAATGAGATAAAGGTTTTGATCTCTTTGTTAAGATAAGAACTCTAACAAAGTCATAAAATTTCCTTTTTTCTTATGTATTTTAGAGAAAAGAAAAGTCAATGATGTACCTCTGAATGACAGAACAATCTTATAAGTCCTTTTTGTTGTTGTTGTTTAGAAATACTGAAATGTTTATTACAGCATTGCTATCAGAGCAACAAAGTATCAACCAAAACAGCTCTTCAACATTGTATTTTATTCTAGAAGCTGTTTCCACAGGATGCGGCCACTATTCTAATTTTTGTAACTTCTGTGAAACCTCTTTGTTCAATATAACATCCAATATAATAGTAATAGAATAGTAATAGAATACTCTAGTAATAGAATAGAACAAGTCGGTTACAATATTGAATATTCACATGCTTCTGTTTTGGCTTGGAAAACTAAGTTTATGATGTAGAAAGGAGAAGAAGGAGAAGAGGAGAAGGAGGCATAATCTTCATCTCTTCCTGAAACTCTTTTTTTCTTATTTTGAAAACAAGGCTCTAAATTTCATTAGATAGTATTTAAATTTTAAAGTAAGGCTGAGAAGCTGGATTTTACTGGTGTAAATGGGAAAAAGTGATGGGTAGAATTTCTCTTAAGCATTAAGTAATGAGGATAGCATTAATCCTGCATAGCATAATAAAATTAGATAAATGACAGCATCTGTATTTAGAAACTCAAAGGTTCACTATTCTTGGCAGAGATTTCAATCCCTGTAATTCCATTTGAATTCCTATTCTACAGAAGTTGTTTTATTTTTCCTTTGCTGTGTGAATGCTTTTCTCTTACTACCTATCATCATTCAGATCTATTAAGAATTCAGTGAAATAGGTATTCTTACTACTAGCTATACTTTATAAGTAACACATTTCTTTTAGTGAGTATTTACTTCAACTAAAAGAATAAATTAGTACTAAAGACCAACATTACTCTCCTAAAATCCCTTACTTGTTTGTAATAGATAATGTTGTCTCTCATCAAGAGAAATTAATGAGAATATTTGTCAGTGTGATTTGTCATAAGCATTTGGCTAATGCCATTTGATCATTTGAAAATTTCCTGTTGCAGATAATAAATGTTATTCACATGATAACTTCTGGGCAAGTCAAATAATTTTCCTTGCATTAAAAGTAGTAGCTAGGGCTTCCCTGGTGGTCTAGTGGGTAAGGACTTCACCTTCCAGTGCAAGGAGCGCCGGTTCGATCCCTGGCCTGGGAAGATCCTACGTGCCACAGAGCAGCTGAACCAATCAATGTGTCCAGTTACCAAGCTGGAGCTCTGGAGCGCATGCGCCCAGAGCCAGTGCTCTGCAATGGGAGAGGCCACTGCAATGGGAGGCCCACACAGACCAAAGAACAAAGATGGATGAAAATAAATAAATGAAAGACCAACAAAAGTGGCCAAAAAATAATAAAAAATGTACTAGCTAAAGACTAGATGGCTGGAATATTGGTGGCACATTTAAAGTTGCAGAATCTGAAAAGCAAAGCAGCCAGAGAAGGATTCCAAGAATGAGACTGTGACTACCAGGATAAAATTCACGCAAACCCTTGTTTTACCATATATAGGTAATCCATATCTAACTTGAATAGATTCTCTTTCTATAGACGGAAGACTTATTTCCCAATCCCACTTGTCCACTATTTCTTTTCTCCCATCCAAGTACTAACCAGACCTGACCCTGCTTAGCTTCTAAGATCAAAAGAGATTGGGCATGTTCAGGGTAGTATGGCCAGAGACAATTTTTTTCTCGCAAAGACACACCACAGTAGAGATGAATCAGAAAACAATCATCAGGAGTCATATTTCTCTTTATATCAACTGAAGATAGATTTCCATCTCAGTTTCTTCATCATGTAATTTCAGTCACATGTTATTTTATCAAATGTATTAGGGTGAATGTTCATGAACTAGCCCCTTAATAATATTAAATATAATTTTTAAACCCTTACTAATGACCAAAAATATAAGCTCCTGGTCATTTTTAGACTTTCTGATACTCAGAGAGTCATGAGAAAAACCTGTTAGTGAAATAAGGTTATAAAACAAAATGATTCCTGAAATCGTTGATTGAATACAGCCAGTTTAGCTGGTATTATTCAGCTCAAGGCAATGGCTTACTGCCAGTGCATCTGTCAACAGACTATTTTCCAAAAAATGTATATTTTGAATGCCATTTGATCATTTGAAAATTTCCTTTTGCAGATAATAAATGTTATTCACATGATAACTTCTGGGCAAGTCAAATAATTTTCCTTGCATTAAAAGTAGTAGCTAGGGCTTCCCTGGTGGTCTAGTGGGTAAGGACTTCACCTTCCAGTGCAAGGAGCGCCGGTTCGATCCCTGGCCTGGGAAGATCCTACGTGCCACAGAGCAGCTGAACCAATCAATGTGTCCAGTTACCAAGCTGGAGCTCTGGAGCGCATGCGCCCAGAGCCAGTGCTCTGCAATGGGAGAGGCCACTGCAATGGGAGGCCCACACAGACCAAAGAACAAAGATGGATGAAAATAAATAAATGAAAGACCAACAAAAGTGGCCAAAAAATAATAAAAAATGTACTAGCTAAAGACTAGATGGCTGGAATATTGGTGGCACATTTAAAGTTGCAGAATCTGAAAAGCAAAGCAGCCAGAGAAGGATTCCAAGAATGAGACTGTGACTACCAGGATAAAATTCACGCAAACCCTTGTTTTACCATATATAGGTAATCCATATCTAACTTGAATAGATTCTCTTTCTATAGACGGAAGACTTATTTCCCAATCCCACTTGTCCACTATTTCTTTTCTCCCATCCAAGTACTAACCAGACCTGACCCTGCTTAGCTTCTAAGATCAAAAGAGATTGGGCATGTTCAGGGTAGTATGGCCAGAGACAATTTTTTTCTCGCAAAGACACACCACAGTAGAGATGAATCAGAAAACAATCATCAGGAGTCATATTTCTCTTTATATCAACTGAAGATAGATTTCCATCTCAGTTTCTTCATCATGTAATTTCAGTCACATGTTATTTTATCAAATGTATTAGGGTGAATGTTCATGAACTAGCCCCTTAATAATATTAAATATAATTTTTAAACCCTTACTAATGACCAAAAATATAAGCTCCTGGTCATTTTTAGACTTTCTGATACTCAGAGAGTCATGAGAAAAACCTGTTAGTGAAATAAGGTTATAAAACAAAATGATTCCTGAAATCGTTGATTGAATACAGCCAGTTTAGCTGGTATTATTCAGCTCAAGGCAATGGCTTACTGCCAGTGCATCTGTCAACAGACTATTTTCCGTGTAATAGGTAGTTTTATTAAAGGTATAGAGCCATTTTAAATTCTTTGGGAGACTAAATTTAACAAAATTACAAGGTATTATTTCTGTATATTTTAGCAGCCCCTTTTCATTAACCAAAAGTCTTACGTAACTTTTGTCCACAAAAGGTGTATTATTGATGCCACAATGTACACTTGATATACCACTGACAGATACAATGTTAGTTCTAAGAATTCTCCTCATCAGAACTAAAGTTAGATTCCCCAAGAAATAAAAATTTCATTTATTAATTCCCAGAGCCCAACAAATCAACTAGGTGGAGTTTGGCTATCATTACCTAGACAATGGTGACCTCACTTATTGATTTAACTTTTTGGCATGGAAAGTATATAAAATAGCTTAGCATTACTTGTGATTCACATAATATGAGTAGTCAATGAAATCATTTTACCACACTGTAAGGTTAGAATATAATTGCTATTTACCTTATAATATTATGCTGAATTCATTGAGACATTATCAGGTCTATAGCAAAATCTAATATCCAAAACAGTAGTGGTTAAAGTGGTTCTTCTTATAAAGAAAACTTTCAAACTCAGCCCTGAGCTCACAGTAAAACTTTACCACTGCTAAGCCCTTAAACTGTTATCTGGGAAGACAAATCAAGAGATTCAACTTCCACTTAGACAAAAAAAAAAGAAAAAAGATATAGGAACAAATGAACTTCACCATTGAACATACTGATCCATTAATGAGTGATAAATTCATTTATTTTCCACAAAGCACTTTGCTAATGAATACCATCAATGCAGTGAATAATAATAGGCCTTAAAACCTTCATTTTCACAAACTTTGTAAATTTGTCCACCTAAGCTTTTTATTTTTCTCTTTACAAATATTTTTGCTGCCATGAGTTATAGTACATCTTTGGTCACACTTCAGGTTGTACTCATCTAGTTTTTTGTCTCAACTTCTTTGAAAATATTCTCACTTATAGTTGTTCCATACAGACTATCCATAGCAGCTAATTTTTCAGTTCTTCAAACTTGACATCAGCTTCTGGAAAAAAAAAAGAAAAAACAGCAATTGAGCAGTATCAGTATTTAGGTCAACCCATCAAGAACCAGGGAAAACTACTCGAAATGACCTACCTTGGTTTTCAACTGATGATTTTTTAAATTTAATTTTATTACATTTTTTACAGAGTCTTGTTGTTTACTGCCACACATCAGCCTGAATCCTCCATGGATATACACATCCCCCACCAAGCCTGCCCCACCTCTTCAATTGATGATTGATACTTTTGTTGTTTTCAACTTTGTGAGCAAAATTCTAATCAAAACACTGATCATCTAATATGGTTATGCTCTCCAAACACATTTCTTCCACTGCTGCAATCAATTGTGATTTAATTAACTCACTATATGTGACTTTCTTTGCTTAGTTAATAAATGAGTTATTCAGAAACTTATTTAGGGTCAGCTTCATTTTCATTCTTTAGTTTTCTGAATAAATTCTGTTGAGATATGTTATTCCATTTTAATTTTCTAATTTTATAAATTTTTCCCATGAGTTAGGAATTTTATGATGACTGTTGTGTTTGCTAATGTTGACATGTTCTGTTCATTTTTAGAACTATATAGTGTCATGGCATAATAAATACAACACTGTGACATCTAATTAGAACACAGTGTGATCCACAGTCCATTATGCCTTAAAAGAAGATATCCAAAGTCCACTTTTCTCTTCCTTTCTTGCCTTTATGATGGACATCAATGGTAATTTTTAAAATTTGGATAAAATATCTTAGTACAGCAACACATGTGGCACTCAGCATGCTGCCATATTACAGCTGCCTCACGCTGAGCAGCAGTACAGACTGAGAAGAGTGGAACATAAGGTTCCTCTAGCAAGGCCTCAGCTCCATAATTTTAGTGCAAAGACAGCCATAGACAATAGGTAAATAAAGTGGCATAGAATATAATAACTTGTAATAACTTTTACCACCATTGTCTGCTAAATCTAACATTTATGTTAGTTCTGAGTCAGTTTCAATTGATCAGTTTTTATGTTCATTATAGGTCCCTTTTTGTTGCTTTTTGGCATACCTGATCATTTGTGCCTAGATGCCACATGTTGTGAATTTAAATTTGGGGGTACTGAATATTTTTATATTTCTATAAATATACTTGTTTTGTTCTGGCTTGCAGTTTAATTTACCTGGAAACAGTTTGATCTTTGGGGGAGGGGGTCTTGATTTTAGGATTTATTAAGCAAGATTAAAATCAACTACTGAGGCAAGACCTTGAACACACTCTATCCAATGCCCAGTG
Source organism: Tragulus kanchil (assembly GCA_022376925.1). Taxonomy (NCBI): domain Eukaryota; kingdom Metazoa; phylum Chordata; class Mammalia; order Artiodactyla; family Tragulidae; genus Tragulus; species Tragulus kanchil. The sequence continues at coordinate 107,372,048 of JAIOJX010000030.1, read as the reverse complement.
AATGAGGTTATCCAGTCAGGCACTGGTATACCCCCACACTATTTCTAGCCTTCACACATGCACTGTTAAGTTGAATGCTCAAGGAGAACACTCTCCAGATATTTAGATCTCTCTTTCTTTATGTTGCTCTGCACTTCAGTGTTTTGCTTTGCAAACAATAGCTTCCTTGAACTCTCCTGACTCTTGGCTTTGTCTATTCCACTTAGGGAAGCTGTTGGGCTCTGACTTACTTTACTATTTCTACTCTACAGCCTCAAAGCTCTTTCAAGGCGTGAGGTGGGGAAAACATAGAGCTCATGTTTGTTTCCCATTTTCTTTGGTTGTTTTAGGTCTAGTATCTTGATAATTATTGTTTAATATATTTTTTCTATTTTCTGTTTCTTTCAGATGAAAGGACAAATTCATTCCCTCTGTTCATGTTAGCAAGAGCAGAAATCCTGCCATATGAAATTTTATTTCTACAATTGCATATTGAGTTTCTTTCCATTTATTTTCTAATGGTAGCCATTTTTCTGGAACTTCCTTATCAAAGTTTTATTTACCACATTTAGCATAGTACCTTGGACCTAGTAGATATCCATAAATAATTGTCATCTGCAGAACTATTTAATTATGACTTTCTGCTCTTAATTTCCAAGGGAAAAAATTCTATTTTTGTGCATATCAATGAAGAATCTAAAGAAGTTTAATTAAATTTCCCCTTATTCCAGTTCTAAATTTTTTCCAAAGCTACACTATTCCTCTAGGTTTTTAAGGCAATTTTTTATTTTCCTTTAGTTCTTGTAGTAGTTTCAATTGATCAGGTTTTATGTTCATTATAGGTCCCTTTTTGTTGCTTTTTGGCATACCTGATCATTTGTGCCTAGATGCCACATGTTGTGAATTTAAATTTGGGGGTACTGAATATTTTTATATTTCTATAAATATACTTGTTTTGTTCTGGCTTGCAGTTTAATTTACCTGGAAACAGTTTGATCTTTGGGGGAGGGGGTCTTGATTTTAGGATTTATTAAGCAAGATTAAAATCAACTACTGAGGCAAGACCTTGAACACACTCTATCCAATGCCCAGTGAATGAGGTTATCCAGTCAGGCACTGGTATACCCACACACTATTTCTAGCCTTCACACATGCACTGTTAAGTTGAATGCTCAAGGAGAACACTCTCCAGATATTTAGATCTCTCTTTCTTTATGTTGCTCTGCACTTCAGTGTTTTGCTTTGCAAACAATAGCTTCCTTGAACTCTCCTGACTCTTGGCTTTGTCTATTCCACTTAGGGAAGCTGTTGGGCTCTGACTTACTTTACTATTTCTACTCTACAGCCTCAAAGCTCTTTCAAGGCGTGAGGTGGGGAAAACATAGAGCTCATGTTTGTTTCCCATTTTCTTTGGTTGTTTTAGGTCTAGTATCTTGATAATTATTGTTTAATATATTTTTTCTATTTTCTGTTTCTTTCAGATGAAAGGACAAATTCATTCCCTCTGTTCATGTTAGCAAGAGCAGAAATCCTGCCATATGAAATTTTATTTCTACAATTGCATATTGAGTTTCTTTCCATTTATTTTCTAATGGTAGCCATTTTTCTGGAACTTCCTTATCAAAGTTTTATTTACCACATTTAGCATAGTACCTTGGACCTAGTAGATATCCATAAATAATTGTCATCTGCAGAACTATTTAATTATGACTTTCTGCTCTTAATTTCCAAGGGAAAAAATTCTATTTTTGTGCATATCAATGAAGAATCTAAAGAAGTTTAATTAAATTTCCCCTTATTCCAGTTCTAAATTTTTTCCAAAGCTACACTATTCCTCTAGGTTTTTAAGGCAATTTTTTATTTTCCTTTAGTTCTTGTAGTATTTTTCTGTCTTCTTGAATAAGAAAGATATATTCAGATCCTTCTTATCCTACTACCATCACCAAAAGGCAGGGATTGTGGCCTGTCCATGACTGCACTGATTGAATATTTCAGTAAGTTTCTGGTAGCTTAAACTAAAATGCCATGTTGAAAGGCATATATGATCTTATTTTCAAGAAACAAATTGGTACAAACATGGATAACTCAAGCTTATTGAATAAGCAGGGATAGGCAGGTATGAATCAGTTTATAGAAAGTTCTTAAGTCCTAAACAAAAAGTTCACAGATATTTATGAGTATTATAGAAAATACTTAGTCTTATTAGTATGTACAATAGTATATGGAAGACTGTAAGCACTGAAAAATGTCAGCCATTGTTACTGTTAGCAAATTATGGGAGAATTTGTGAGTATCCATTCTCTGGTTACTGAATAATTAAATTTCTTGAACAATTCCAGGTACTTCATCTTACAAAATAAAGAGGAGATAGAATATTTACTAAACACAAGGCAAGGTACTGACATTAGGAGTGCCTAAAACAAAGCTTTAGAGACAAGGGCCATTTTTGTACTGATCAAAATGAACTGTGTATTTACTTAGAAAATGTTTTCACATATATAACTTTCTCAGGATCAGTCATATTCATAAAAATGATCATTTAAGTAGAGATTCAGGGAAACTTTAGTCATGTAGTACCATAATATCTAAGAATTGAAAGAGATGTCATCTGATCTAGCCACTCACCTGAAGTAGGAATCTCTTATATTCCATCCAAACAAATAGGCAATGTGTCCTTTTCTACTGGTCAGTCACTTTACCAACATCAAAACTTAGAATATGACCCAATAAAACATATTGGGCCTGCTTTGGTTGAATGTATGGATTTGGACAAATCATCAGATGTGTTATTTTTCAGATTTAAAATAATCATATTCATTTTTTTAAAATAATATATTTTCTGAGGCTCTATTATTAGTCCTTTTGCCATTGTGAAAAGTGATCACAAAGTTTTGTGTCCATTTCTTTTTATTTTCCTCAAGATTTCAGCATTCTTATCCATTTATTTATATACAATTGTTACAAATGGAGATTTTTGAGCTCCTTTTGGAATTATGAGAATTCAAAGCAGAATCCAGTTATCTTGACCATGGTCTAGATATCCAACTCTCTTCTGGAAACCAGGTTCTCCTTGAGATAACCTTGAGTGTCTTGAATAAGAAAGATATATTCAGATCCTTCTTATCCTACTACCATCACCAAAAGGCAGGGATTGTGGCCTGTCCATGACTGCACTGATTGAATATTTCAGTAAGTTTCTGGTAGCTTAAACTAAAATGCCATGTTGAAAGGCATATATGATCTTATTTTCAAGAAACAAATTGGTACAAACATGGATAACTCAAGCTTATTGAATAAGCAGGGATAGGCAGGTATGAATCAGTTTATAGAAAGTTCTTAAGTCCTAAACAAAAAGTTCACAGATATTTATGAGTATTATAGAAAATACTTAGTCTTATTAGTATGTACAATAGTATATGGAAGACTGTAAGCACTGAAAAATGTCAGCCATTGTTACTGTTAGCAAATTATGGGAGAATTTGTGAGTATCCATTCTCTGGTTACTGAATAATTAAATTTCTTGAACAATTCCAGGTACTTCATCTTACAAAATAAAGAGGAGATAGAATATTTACTAAACACAAGGCAAGGTACTGACATTAGGAGTGCCTAAAACAAAGCTTTAGAGACAAGGGCCTTTTTTGTACTGATCAAAATGAACTGTGTATTTACTTAGAAAATGTTTTCACATATATAACTTTCTCAGGATCAGTCATATTCATAAAAATGATCATTTAAGTAGAGATTCAGGGAAACTTTAGTCATGTAGTACCATAATATCTAAGAATTGAAAGAGATGTCATCTGATCTAGCCACTCACCTGAAGTAGGAATCTCTTATATTCCATCCAAACAAATAGGCAATGTGTCCTTTTCTACTGGTCAGTCACTTTACCAACATCAAAACTTAGAATATGACCCAATAAAACATATTGGGCCTGCTTTGGTTGAATGTATGGATTTGGACAAATCATCAGATGTGTTATTTTTCAGATTTAAAATAATCATATTCATTTTTTTAAAATAATATATTTTCTGAGGCTCTATTATTAGTCCTTTTGCCATTGTGAAAAGTGATCACAAAGTTTTGTGTCCATTTCTTTTTATTTTCCTCAAGATTTCAGCATTCTTATCCATTTATTTATATACAATTGTTACAAATGGAGATTTTTTTGAGCTCCTTTTGGAATTATGAGAATTCAAAGCAGAATCCAGTTATCTTGACCATGGTCTAGATATCCAACTCTCTTCTGGAAACCAGGTTCTCCTTGAGATAACCTTGAGTGTCTACCTAGGTCTTCATCAGTTCCACAGTCCACTCTGACAGTCTGGAAACAGACTGTGAAAGCAGAAAATTTCTCTTTCAGATCAAATGTATTCTGTCCAACAAATTATTCTAGGCCATTTTTGATGCTGCTTTTTGAAAACTGCATAACTATGAAGAAGCATTAATATATTTAAACTAAATCTCCTTTTTAAGGGATATCCCTGGAAATCTAGTGGTTAAAAATTCATGCTTCCATTGCAGGGGGAACAGCTTCAATCCCGGGTCAGAGAACTAAGACCCCACATTCTGTGCAGTGCAGCAAATAAATGAGTAAATACTCTTTTAAGTTCACAGACATAAAAATGAAAAATGGGGCTTCTCTGGTGGTCCAGTGGGTAAAGACTCTGCCTTGCAGTGCAAGGGGCACCAGTTCGATCCCTGGCCCGGGAAAATCCCATGTACCATGGAGCAGCTGCACCAGTGTGTCCTATTATGAACCAGTGCTCTAGAGTGCATGAACCTGGAGCTGGTGCTCTGCTCTAAGAGAGGCCAATGTGATGGGAGGCCCACACAGGCTGAAAAATAAAGATGGATGAAAATAAATAAATAAAAACCAATAAAAGAGGCCAAAATTAAAGAAAAGTGAAAAATGACCATAAAATATCTTATATAGAATTGAAAAGTCACACTCCATGTTACTTTATGGCAGGTTTCCTAAGTCCTTGGGTTGCTGTTTGCATTTCTGTGCTAGAAAATAATTATTTGCTTCTCTCTACTGTCTTTTTCTTGAATTAGCTCATAATTCATAGGACAGCTCCTTTGCATAGTTACATCCTCTGCTCATAATAATAGCAAAAACAATTTTTCAGATTTAAAATAATCATATTCATTTTTTTAAAATAATATATTTTCTGAGGCTCTATTATTAGTCCTTTTGCCATTGTGAAAAGTGATCACAAAGTTTTGTGTCCATTTCTTTTTATTTTCCTCAAGATTTCAGCATTCTTATCCATTTATTTATATACAATTGTTACAAATGGAGATTTTTTTGAGCTCCTTTTGGAATTATGAGAATTCAAAGCAGAATCCAGTTATCTTGACCATGGTCTAGATATCCAACTCTCTTCTGGAAACCAGGTTCTCCTTGAGATAACCTTGAGTGTCTACCTAGGTCTTCATCAGTTCCACAGTCCACTCTGACAGTCTGAAACAGACTGTGAAAGCAGAAAATTTCTCTTTCAGATCAAATGTATTCTGTCCAACAAATTATTCTAGGCCATTTTGATGCTGCTTTTGAAAACTGCATAACTATGAAGAAGCATTAATATATTTAAACTAAATCTCCTTTTTAAGGGATATCCCTGGAAATCTAGTGGTTAAAAATTCATGCTTCCATTGCAGGGGGAACAGCTTCAATCCCGGGTCAGAGAACTAAGACCCCACATTCTGTGCAGTGCAGCAAATAAATGAGTAAATACTCTTTTAAGTTCACAGACATAAAAATGAAAAATGGGGCTTCTCTGGTGGTCCAGTGGGTAAAGACTCTGCCTTGCAGTGCAAGGGGCACCAGTTCGATCCCTGGCCCGGGAAAATCCCATGTACCATGGAGCAGCTGCACCAGTGTGTCCTATTATGAACCAGTGCTCTAGAGTGCATGAACCTGGAGCTGGTGCTCTGCTCTAAGAGAGGCCAATGTGATGGGAGGCCCACACAGGCTGAAAAATAAAGATGGATGAAAATAAATAAATTTTTAAAAAATCAATAAAATGAGGCCAAAAATAAAAAAAAGTGAAAAATGACCATAAAATATCTTATATAGAATTGAAAAGTCACACTCCATGTTACTTTATGGCAGGTTTCCTAAGTCCTTGGGTTGCTGTTTGCATTTCTGTGCTAGAAAATAATTATTTGCTTCTCTCTACTGTCTTTTTCTTGAATTAGCTCATAATTCATAGGACAGCTCCTTTGCATAGTTACATCCTCTGCTCATAATAATAGTCTAAGTAGAAATTCAATGAAGCCTTTCCCTCAGCCTCCTTTCAACCTTGTTCCTCTCGTCCGCGTGGCCTCTGGTGCAGCGGCGGCGCCTCCCGCTCTTGCCGCAGCTCTCTTCCCTTCTTCCCTCCCCGGCCGGCAGATCCTCGAGTCCGCCCGCCATGGCTTTACTCACGGCGGCCGCCCGGCTGTTCGGAGCTAAGAATGCATCCTGTCTTGTTCTTGCTGCCCGGCATGCCAGTGCTTCTTCCACGAATTTGAAAGACATATTGGCTGATCTGATTCCTAAGGAGCAGAACAGAGTGAAGACCTTCAGGCAGCAACATGGCAAGACGGTGGTAGGCCAGATCACTGTGGACATGATGTATGGTGGCATGAGAGGCATGAAGGGGCTGGTATATGAGACGTCGGTTCTTGATCCTGAGGAGGGCATTCGTTTTCGAGGCTACAGCATCCCTGAGTGCCAGAAATTTCTGCCCAAGGCTAAGGGTGGGGAAGAACCTTTGCCAGAGGGCTTATTTTGGCTGCTGTTGACTGGACAAATCCCAGGAGAGGAACAGGTATCTTGGCTCTCACAAGAGTGGGCAAAGAGGGCAGCTCTGCCATCCCATGTGGTCACCATGCTGGACAACTTCCCCACTAATCTACACCCCATGTCTCAGCTCAGTGCAGCCATTACAGCTCTCAACAGTGAAAGTACCTTTGCCCGAGCATATGCAGAGGGTGTCCACCGAACCAAGTACTGGGAGTTGATTTACGAAGACTGTATGGATCTGATCGCAAAGCTACCTTGTGTTGCAGCAAAGATCTACCGGAATGTGTACCATGAGGGCAGCAGTATTGGGGCCATTGACCCTAAGCTGGACTGGTCCCACAATTTCACCAACATGTTAGGCTACACTGAACCTCAGTTCACAGAGCTCATGCGCTTATACCTCACCATCCACAGTGACCATGAAGATGGCAATGTAAGTGCCCATACCAGCCATTTGGTGGGCAGTGCCCTTTCAGACCCCTACTTGTCCTTTGCAGCAGCCATGAATGGGCTGGCAGGGCCCCTGCATGGACTGGCAAATCAGGAAGTGCTTGTGTGGCTGACACAGCTACAGAAGGACGTTGGCAAAGATGTGTCAGATGAGAAGTTACGAGACTACATCTGGAACACACTCAACTCAGGACGGGTTGTCCCAGGCTATGGCCATGCAGTACTAAGGAAGACCGATCCACGATATACCTGTCAACGAGAATTTGCTCTGAAACACCTGCCTCAGGACCCCCTGTTTAAGCTGGTTGCCCAACTGTACAAGATTGTGCCCAATATCCTCCTAGAGCAGGGCAAGGCCAAGAACCCTTGGCCCAATGTAGACGCTCACAGCGGGGTGCTGCTCCAGTACTACGGTATGACGGAGATGAATTACTACACAGTCCTGTTCGGGGTGTCACGAGCACTGGGCGTATTAGCACAGCTCATCTGGAGCCGAGCCCTGGGCTTTCCTCTTGAGAGACCCAAGTCCATGAGCACAGAGGGTCTGATGAAATTTGTGGACTCTAAGTCAGGGTGAAACTGAAGACTGGGAGAAAACTAGCCACCAGAAAGTGAGGGATCTTAAAAAAAAAAAAAGTATACTTTTGTTTCGGGGCTTTTAAAGCTTAAGATTAAATTGTATCTGAGGCACTGATGCTAAGTTTGAGGTTAAAGTATAAATTTAAGATTTTAAAAGATGAAAAGTAACCCCTTCTTCCCAAACCAGCTCCTTTCCCCTGCCTGGTATGAGTTGCCCATCACCTGTAGGATGACCAGGACTAATGCATGTGGTATGGGTTAGGTACCCCCAGCCCCCCATCTTCAGAATAAGAATCTGGCTCCTCTTTCCCTTGGTCCAAGCTGGTTGCAGAGACTCTGCAGTCACTTCAGAGCTTTTGGTTCAACTCTGCCCACCCCCTACTAGGCCAGCGAACCAGGACTCTGCCCCTTCTGTTTTCATAGGAATCATGTTGGATTGTCAGCTGTACCAAGCCCATTAACCTCTCTCAGACACTCAGACACTTCCTAGCAAGACCTGTGGGTTTGCTGTGGCTTTTTTTTTTTTAATGCTAAAGGCCATAGTAATTGTTGTGACCGGCACCCAATGTTTGGTTTTAATTTCTTTTTTAAAATTATTCTATTAAAATTAAGATCTAGGAGTGTTCTGTTCCCCACTACTTGAATACTCACTCACCTCTTTCCAGATTTTCTGTACCTGCTGCACCTCAAGCCAGCACTTGAGGACTTCCCCTCTTGGTCCCTACTAGAGACCTCTTTCAGCAGGTATATACGGTCTGATACGTGGTCTTTCTCAGTTATTTGGCTTTATCAGTGCTTAATGTGAACCAAGATTTTTTAGTTTTTTGGAACACAAACCACTACCCTCTGACCTTCCCCCCCTTCCCCCCCCTTTAATATGCTGTGGGCTATAGAACAAGGACTTAGGACTAACCGGCATGGTATTCTTCATGGCCTGATCCCAGGAGTACTAGTACCTCTTTCTGAAGAGCGAAATGATTTAAGACTGGACATGGTTTCCTTTGAATATCAGGTGCTGGGGCTGAGGGCATTAACAATAGTAAACCTCCCTCTTCATTTGTTGCCACAAGCAATTATCCCTTTATTTATCAGGGTTCTTAACCTACCCTTCCCCAAAAGCTCACAGTAAACTGTTTTAGAAGCCCCATATGCACAGGTTTCAAGTGACTCAGAAGGTTCTACTGCCTTTTCTTTTTAAGAAAGGATTAAAAATACACTCCTGCTGTGCCCCCTTCCTCCCTCGAAACTCCTGCCTGTGTTTGTGTGGATTCCCTAATCCCCAGAACCACACTGTCGAGATGGATAATACTGTCTATAAACCCCTTGGGTCACTGTCATGATGCAGATTTCAGGTTGTTCTGTATAAAATGCAAAATAAATGTTTTTATTAACAAAAAAAAAAAAAAAAGAAATTCAATGAAGACTTAAAGAAGGCTAAACTTAGATCAGTGGACTAAATCTTTTCAAAAGTAATTTCCCTTGAGTGTATTATCCTGATATTTTTCTATCTTATTTTGTCCATGGGATCATAGAAAGAGTTGGACACAACCTAGTGACTAAAAAACAACAATTTTATTTTGGGGAAAGGAAAAAAGCAGTTAAGAAAACTCATTGAAAAACTTATTGACTTGATACACTTAACATGTCCTCATTGTGACTATACTTCACAATCAGAAGTTTAACCACTACTAATTTTATTTATTTTATTATCTTGTTTTCATAAGATAGCAACTGAAGCTGTGGAAAATATATGTACTATAGTGTCATTAACAACAGAGAAAGCCTTTGAGCAACTGTATGACGAGACGCTTCAGACTCAGCACAGGTGATTGTAGATTCACGCTGACTGTACCAAATGTAGTTTGTTCCTATAAAGGCAATACTCTTGGGTGACTCCAGTGGTTTTCCTGCCAGTTCAGTTGATCCGAGATCATTCCTAATAATGGCATATCATAATTTTCCATATGACTCCACCAAGAGGAAGCTAGAAAGAGGAATTGAGAGTAAGCACATTTAGAGAATACGTTCAGGTCCTCTCACATTTCCATAAACTAAGTGAGCATATTTTTCCTATTTCCATGAAACAAGATTGAGGAAATAGCATATTTAAGAAAGAAAATAATATCACTTAGGCTGTTATATTGAGTCTTTAAAATAGTTCACATTTTAAAAGGAATATATACACAAAATATGCAGTCACTTCTTTAAATTTTAAACTAGTCCTCCTTATCACATTTACTTAGTGATACTCTTTGTATTACTTTATCAGAAAGATAGCTTTGTACTCTTTTACTTTCATGCCTGTGGTTGGTACTGCCCTTTAATTTCCACCATTTATTCTCAGTGAAAAATTACAGTAGGAAATATTTTTAAACCAAATCTCTTTAAGTCTTTTATTAGGTATTTTTTCACAGACCTTGTCCATTCATTTGAAAATACCTAGAGGCAGTTTTGTTACATTGAACTATAGAGTATATAGGGAAAATCATTATATTTGTTGTTTTCTCTGTAATAATTCTCAGCAGTTAAAAAGGAAATGACCTTTTTAATTCTTAGGCAAAATTCTCTAAAATTCTAAATGATAATGTGTCTTGTCTTCCATATTCATTACTCTACATTTATTTAAATGACCTCTCTATACTTCATGCCTGGTAAATTTTGTGAATTTCAGAATACCTTGAAGAAAGCACAGATCATTAGAATCTGTTATGCATTCAGCCATGCCTTTGTATATTTTGCCTATGCAGTGGAATTTCGATTTGGAACTTATTTAATTCAAGCAGGACAGATGACACTAGAAGGTGTGTTCATGTAAGTCATACAACTATATAAACCCTGTAAATGAGTTGTGTACTTAGAGTAAGCAGAAAGATACCTAGTTTATTTATTTATTTTTTTAAAGATTTATTTATTTATTTATTTTGGTGGGGGGATGGGAGGGGAGGGGAGCAGGCGGGCTACTTCTATTGGTCTTTCATTTGTCTATTTTCATCCATCTTTGTTCTTTGGCCCATGTGGGCCTCCCATCGCAGTGGCCTCTGTTGTCACAGAGCACCGGCTCTGGGCGCGTGCGCTCCAGAGCTCGGGCTCGGTAATTGGACACATCAGTCCAGCCACTCCGCGGCACGTGGGATCTTCCCAGGCCAGGGATCGAACCAGAAGCCCTTGCACTGCAAGGCGGTGTCCTTACCCACTGGACCACCAGGGAAGCCCCAGATACCTAGTTTGGAGTGCATTATCATTTATATATGTGCCAAAGACATACTGTGAAATTTTTTAAAAATTTTGTTATTTAATATTTACAAGTAGAGTCAAGCCGGTAAAATACTGATACAACACAGGTGTGTGTGCATGCTGTTGCTTCAGTCGTGTCCTACTCTTTGCAACCCTATGAACTGTAGCCCGTCAGGCTTCTCTGTCCATAGGATTCTCCAGGCAAGAATACTGGAGTGAGTTGCCACTTCCTCCTCCAATAAAGCTACTCTGAGTTAAACTCCCAGATGAATTGCTTCCTACTTCAGTTTACTAGATATGGGAATGTAGAGGTAAAATATGTCTTGTTATCCATTACCTCCGTAGGTGAAGATGGCTTTATCAAGTATGTAAATCAATGAACTGAGTTCTGCTAAGCAAACACTGGAGAAGAAGCACATGTAAATGAGTATTTCTGCTCAGAAAAATCACACTGAGAACTGCTCATGGCGTCACAATGGAAAAAATTGGCTTTTATCAAGTATGTAAATTCTGAGTTTTTGAATTTCAGAATACCTTGAAGAAAGCACAGATTAGAATCTGTTATGCATTCAGCCATGCCTTTGTATATTTTGCCTATGCAGTGGAATTTCGATTTGGAACTTATTTAATTCAAGCAGGACAGATGACACTAGAAGGTGTGTTCATGTAAGTCATACAACTATATAAACCCTGTAAATGAGTTGTGTACTTAGAGTAAGCAGAAAGATACCTAGTTTATTTATTTATTTTTTTAAAGATTTATTTATTTATTTATTTTGGTGGGGGGATGGGAGGGGAGGGGAGCAGGCGGGCTACTTCTATTGGTCTTTCATTTGTCTATTTTCATCCATCTTTGTTCTTTGGCCCATGTGGGCCTCCCATCGCAGTGGCCTCTGTTGTCACAGAGCACCGGCTCTGGGCGCGTGCGCTCCAGAGCTCGGGCTCGGTAATTGGACACATCAGTCCAGCCACTCCGCGGCACGTGGGATCTTCCCAGGCCAGGGATCGAACCAGAAGCCCTTGCACTGCAAGGCGGTGTCCTTACCCACTGGACCACCAGGGAAGCCCCAGATACCTAGTTTGGAGTGCATTATCATTTATATATGTGCCAAAGACATACTGTGAAATTTTTTAAAAATTTTGTTATTTAATATTTACAAGTAGAGTCAAGCCGGTAAAATACTGATACAACACAGGTGTGTGTGCATGCTGTTGCTTCAGTCGTGTCCTACTCTTTGTGACCCTATGGACTGTAGCCCGTCAGGCTTCTCTGTCCATAGGATTCTCCAGGCAAGAATACTGGAGTGAGTTGCCACTTCCTCCTCCAATAAAGCTACTCTGAGTTAAACTCCCAGATGAATTGCTTCCTACTTCAGTTTACTAGATATGGGAATGTAGAGGTAAAATATGTCTTGTTATCCATTACCTCCGTAGGTGAAGATGGCTTTATCAAGTATGTAAATCAATGAACTGAGTTCTGCTAAGCAAACACTGGAGAAGAAGCACATGTAAATGAGTATTTCTGCTCAGAAAAATCACACTGAGAACTGCTCATGGCGTCACAATGAGGCTAACTCTTCCCAAAGCACTTGCTGGTGCTTATGTTTGGAACTCTGTTCACATAGTTGTAAATTTCTTTACTTCATACAAATACCTAATTCAACTTCTGAAATTAGAGCAATTAATTTTGAGTGTTAATTCTGAGCTTCTTAAGTTTCCCTAAAATGTCAGAATGTTCATAATCCATATCATAAATGTCTTTGCTAAACACTTAAGAGCTGCCTTGAGATCTGTTTAGATTAAAACTAAACAAAGGATTTTCTCAAAGAATGATACAGCCTCAAAATCATGCCACCAGGATCATCCCTGCAAATGACATCAGGCAGGATATTTCTTGAATGGGGCCTCTCATGACTGCCAACAATTCTGTTTGCATATGCTAATAACTATAAGAACAAACTTGATTGAGTCCTTACTCAGTGTTAAGGATTTGCAATGCATTACTTGCTTAATCTTCTCAACTACCCAATGAAATGTTTTTTTAATTAAGTTATTTTTAATTGATAATTGCTTTACAGAATTTTGTTGTTTTCTGTCAAATATCAACATGACTCAGCAATAAGTATACATATGGCCCCTCTTGTTAAATATTATGATTCACATTTTACATGTGGGCAGTTAAGACTCAAGGAGGTTACCTAACTTGCCTAAAGTCCCTTAATCAGCATGTGACAGAGCAGAGATTCAAGTTCATGATTCAGGATGCTAGTGGCTTTTCTTAGTAGACATTTATTATTATTAATCATGAATTATTATACTGTTAATTTCATGACAAATTTGCATAAAATCTTTCTATAGAATTATCATTTTTAAAATTCTTATGTAGTTTGCTGAATGTTTAAATATTCAGCTGGGCTAACTGTTACCACAAATGGAACAAGTTACTTCCTTAATGTTATTTTATAGCCCTAAAATATAGAAAAATCAAAAGACTCCAATACAAAAACTCCTTCTCCTACTGGCCTACCACATTTACTGAATTTTTCTTCATGAAATTCATTAAAAAGGATCATTTGTGGAAACAGCTTTTTAGCTGTCAGAATATATGTAAGACTATTAACATGAAAGCAGTGATTAATGAACAGTATCACACTGGTATTTCCCAGTGGCCTGAGGGAGGGAAGAAACTAGGTACTGTCTGAGCTAGGAGCATCACTTTTGATTTGTTTCATTCAACCAGACTACAGACAAAGGATACCCATACTTTTATGGTGTAGACATAGGAGATCGGCTCCAGGAAATATGGGAATGGGGCTGTGCAAAATGTAAACGGATGAGATTTGTCTTCAGTAGCAACATCTTCAGCTTTCTTGGAAACCCAAAGTGGTTGCCAACCAAAAAGATCATGTCACGAGTGTCCATTTATAAACACTAAATTATACCTAGCTTAAAGGACTCTCTGCCTTCCAGAGTAGGACAGCTTTCTATCTAATCAACTAAGTGAATGGAAGATTTTACAAAGTTAACTATGTCCTACTAGAAACCTCTTTAGGTAAAATGAACTTTGTGCTGTTTTCTAAATCAGTGGTTTCCCAGGTCATCAATCAAGGAGCTGGTTAAAAATGCAGATACCTGGAACTCACCCCACAGATCTAACCCGGAGATTTGTAGGTCTGGTGTAGGGCCATTTTACCAAACATCCAGATTATTCTGAGGCTCAGAATCTGAAGATCATTCTTTAAGAAATAAGAGCATAGGGACTGAATCCCATGCTGAAACCCATGCTGCTCTCCATAGCTACTTACAACCTTAGAGTTTTCTTTTGGCCATTATCAGAAACTTTCCTAGAATTATATAAAAATTGGGAAAGTCATAGTTTAGTTTATTGTATAAAATAAAGATGTTTTACTCACTCTGTAAAATGTGAATGTATTGTCATGATTTATAGCTATCAGGATGGGTAAGCCATCTCTCTTCCAGAAATGACAGTGTGCCTTATAGAAGGAAATATACAAAAGGAGTTTTAACAGCAGAATCCCTTGACATGCTCATAGTATGACTTTATCAGTAAGGCTACTATCAACCCTAGATTTCTTCTAATAAAAGAAAAAAGGATCATTTGTGGAAACAGCTTTTTAGCTGTCAGAATATATGTAAGACTATTAACATGAAAGCAGTGATTAATGAACAGTATCACACTGGTATTTCCCAGTGGCCTGAGGGAGGGAAGAAACTAGGTACTGTCTGAGCTAGGAGCATCACTTTTGATTTGTTTCATTCAACCAGACTACAGACAAAGGATACCCATACTTTTATGGTGTAGACATAGGAGATCGGCTCCAGGAAATATGGGAATGGGGCTGTGCAAAATGTAAACGGATGAGATTTGTCTTCAGTAGCAACATCTTCAGCTTTCTTGGAAACCCAAAGTGGTTGCCAACCAAAAAGATCATGTCACGAGTGTCCATTTATAAACACTAAATTATACCTAGCTTAAAGGACTCTCTGCCTTCCAGAGTAGGACAGCTTTCTATCTAATCAACTAAGTGAATGGAAGATTTTACAAAGTTAACTATGTCCTACTAGAAACCTCTTTAGGTAAAATGAACTTTGTGCTGTTTTCTAAATCAGTGGTTTCCCAGGTCATCAATCAAGGAGCTGGTTAAAAATGCAGATACCTGGAACTCACCCCACAGATCTAACCCGGAGATTTGTAGGTCTGGTGTAGGGCCATTTTACCAAACATCCAGATTATTCTGAGGCTCAGAATCTGAAGATCATTCTTTAAGAAATAAGAGCATAGGGACTGAATCCCATGCTGAAACCCATGCTGCTCTCCATAGCTACTTACAACCTTAGAGTTTTCTTTTGGCCATTATCAGAAACTTTCCTAGAATTATATAAAAATTGGGAAAGTCATAGTTTAGTTTATTGTATAAAATAAAGATGTTTTACTCACTCTGTAAAATGTGAATGTATTGTCATGATTTATAGCTATCAGGATGGGTAAGCCATCTCTCTTCCAGAAATGACAGTGTGCCTTATAGAAGGAAATATACAAAAGGAGTTTTAACAGCAGAATCCCTTGACATGCTCATAGTATGACTTTATCAGTAAGGCTACTATCAACCCTAGATTTTTCTTCTAATAAAAAGAAAAAACAGACCATATGCATTCCTTATGATAGAAACTGTGTCTATTATTGTAGAAGTTTCTCTGAAATAAGGATTTTTTAAAAGGTGATAGCATGTTCACTCTGTTGCCTTGCAGCCAGTACATGGGCATTTAGAAAATCTCTTGCTTAGGTTCTCATACACATATGTGTAGTGAAGCTCTCCCCTTCTGCCTCTGTTAGCCCTGGCAACACTTTGGATTTACTTCAGTAGAAATGTACAGACTTTGAGAAATACAGCATAAATTTATTTTCTTCTGCCTGTATTTTAGTGCCTTTAGGTTAGTTTCTAGCTGACTTGCCTTTTGTAATATAATCCAGAAACCTTAGTGCCAAGCAGAAGTTTCTGTAACTCTCCATACTCCCACTTTTGAACTTTCCTCTCTCTATGTTTCTTCCTTCTTTGCTGTGCATATTAGCAGGAAGCTAAGTACAGTGGATGAGTAAGGGAAAATCAAGGCATGTCAGCCTTCAGTGTAATAATAATAAAAGCCACAGCTTTGGAAACTGCCTGACAAGCAGAGCCAAGCAGCTTATGTGTTATGTCCTAGTCCTCCAAAAATCTACATGCAGTTCTTGACAGGAAAATATATTGGGCTTTGAATATTCAATCCCAAGTAGCTCAGTGGTAAAGAATTTGCCTGCCAATGCAGGAGAGGCAGGTTTGGTCCCTGAGTCGGGAAGATCCCCTGGAGGAGATGAGGCAATGCACACTGGTTTTCTTGCCTGGAAAATCCCATGGACAGAGAAGTCTGGTGGCCCACAGTCCATGGGATCATGAAGAGTTGAACACAACTTAGCAGCTGAGCATAAGCACAGAAACCAAGCTAGATCTCCACTATTACCTTTGCTCTGGTAAGCCAAGCAGTCACGGAGCTGTGTCAATATTAATAGGAAAGCAACCTCAATTAGCCAAAATAGGGAAACAGGAAAGTGTTCTTTGGCGTTAGCCATCCAGCATCTGCTAGGCTCCTCCCCAGAGGTTTTCCAGAAGAGGACAGATAATGAGACCAAATAGAGGGATCAACCATCGAAGGGATCTAAAGGAGACAAATCATTTTCTTCTAATAAAAAGAAAAAACAGACCATATGCATTCCTTATGATAGAAACTGTGTCTATTATTGTAGAAGTTTCTCTGAAATAAGGATTTTTTAAAAGGTGATAGCATGTTCACTCTGTTGCCTTGCAGCCAGTACATGGGCATTTAGAAAATCTCTTGCTTAGGTTCTCATACACATATGTGTAGTGAAGCTCTCCCCTTCTGCCTCTGTTAGCCCTGGCAACACTTTGGATTTACTTCAGTAGAAATGTACAGACTTTGAGAAATACAGCATAAATTTATTTTCTTCTGCCTGTATTTTAGTGCCTTTAGGTTAGTTTCTAGCTGACTTGCCTTTTGTAATATAATCCAGAAACCTTAGTGCCAAGCAGAAGTTTCTGTAACTCTCCATACTCCCACTTTTGAACTTTCCTCTCTCTATGTTTCTTCCTTCTTTGCTGTGCATATTAGCAGGAAGCTAAGTACAGTGGATGAGTAAGGGAAAATCAAGGCATGTCAGCCTTCAGTGTAATAATAATAAAAGCCACAGCTTTGGAAACTGCCTGACAAGCAGAGCCAAGCAGCTTATGTGTTATGTCCTAGTCCTCCAAAAATCTACATGCAGTTCTTGACAGGAAAATATATTGGGCTTTGAATATTCAATCCCAAGTAGCTCAGTGGTAAAGAATTTGCCTGCCAATGCAGGAGAGGCAGGTTTGGTCCCTGAGTCGGGAAGATCCCCTGGAGGAGATGAGGCAATGCACACTGGTTTTCTTGCCTGGAAAATCCCATGGACAGAGAAGTCTGGTGGCCCACAGTCCATGGGATCATGAAGAGTTGAACACAACTTAGCAGCTGAGCATAAGCACAGAAACCAAGCTAGATCTCCACTATTACCTTTGCTCTGGTAAGCCAAGCAGTCACGGAGCTGTGTCAATATTAATAGGAAAGCAACCTCAATTAGCCAAAATAGGGGAAACAGGAAAGTGTTCTTTTGGCGTTAGCCATCCAGCATCTGCTAGGCTCCTCCCCAGAGGTTTTCCAGAAGAGGACAGATAATGAGACCAAATAGAGGGATCAACCATCGAAGGGATCTAAAGGAGACAAATCAAGGGAGATTTGATATCGAGGGTTGTCTGAAGATTCTAAAATGGGAAACAAGTGGTAACAAACCCGAACATGCAGGGAGATGTACTTCAGGTCAGCTTTCCACTTTAAGGAGCACTATGAAAGGGAGAATGCAGTGAGCAAGGAAGTTCAAGTTCCAGGCCTTCAGTTTTCATAGCTGTGTAATTCTGGACAAATTGCTTATTTCTCTGAGTTAATAGTCTCCAATTTATTAAAAGGGATAAATGTGCCGGCCTTACTCCTAGGTGATCAAATGGTGTCATGTATATGAAAAGATTCTATAAAACCCAAAGTACCAAATAAATAAAAGGGGTATGTTTTCATTTTCCCTTCTACTGAGAAAGGGCTTCAGGGTGAAAAGAAAAGAAGCTTTGTATTGTTGCATGGATGTTAGGAAGAAAGAGTATGAGTATAGGAATAATTACAATTATAATAATAATTCCACCTCTGTGAGGAAAGAACTCTATCTTCCAATACAAAAATAGAAACTTATTGAGTGGGGACTTCAGAAGTTGTGGTTTACCTGCTGTGCTAATCTACATCAATAGAAATGTGAGAGTTTATTTTCCAACAGAAAGTGTCCCATTAACTTTCAGTTCCATAAGAGGAATAACAACAACTTAAGCATTCATTGAGCACTATACTAAACACTGTACATTATTAACATATTTAATTCTCACAACAACCCTGTAAGATGCAGATAGTCTTGTTATCTCCAGTTGTCAGTAAGGAAGAAGAAGGGCGAAGAACATGCATAGGGTCACAGAGCTAGTAAATAAAGGATGGAGTTTGGATGTAGTTCCAGTGGTCTGGCTTCAGAGTCCAGTCTTGGAACCCCAAGTACACTTCCTCTTGGAGTAAGCTGCTGCAGGCATACAAAGTGGATATGAAAGCTGGGTTAAGGGAGACAGATAGACTTGAACCAGTTACTATGCTAGGTATTTCTATTTGAATCAATTGTATCAAATTCAGGATGATTCATTTCTATGCCTTTTTATTGTTGTTCCTAGCCTAAAGATCTTTAAAATTTTTGAATTTGATTTCAGCAGCATTGGTGGGCTAGGAGATTTCCCCCTTGCTTGGAAATACTTGAAACTATCATTATAGCAAGATTACAGTGACAATGACCCCATGCATCCATGAAGAATCCATAAAACTAGGAAAAAAGCCCAGCACATGAAAATTCTCTCCAGATCTCTTCCTGCTCGGTATTATTTTTTCCCCAAACCCAGCCAACCCAGAGATTTTTGGTATAAATTCAGTGTGGTTATAAGTCATTCAGTCGTGTCCAACTCTTTGCCACCCATGAACAAGCCGTGGAATTCTCCAGGCAAGAATACTGGAGTGGGTAGCCTTTCTCTTCTCTAGGGAATCTTCCCAATCCAGGGATTGAACCCAGATCTCCTGCATTGCAGGTGGACTCTTTACTATCTGAGGCACCAGAGAAGCCCAAGAATACTGTAGTGGGTAGCCAGTCCCTTCTCCAGGGATCTTCCCAACTCAGGAATCTAACCATGGTCTCCTGCATTGTAGGATTATTTACCAGCTAAACTACAAGAGAAATTCAGTAAATTCATGAAGCAGTATAAAGTCAGTGTAAATCAATATAAAGACAAGCTATAGATAAGATTTGTTTGTCCACAGACAATTTAAATTTAAGAAAGTTAAGGAAGTTAGGTTTTTGAATTCCAGCATTACATATTTGTGGTTCAAGAATTCTTTCTACATGAAAATCATTTTTATTTCCCAAACAGATGCCCATAAGTAAAAAAAAGGATTTGCCCCCGAAGATTAGTCTTGTTATCTCCAGTTGTCAGTAAGGAAGAAGGGCGAAGAACATGCATAGGGTCACAGAGCTAGTAAATAAAGGATGGAGTTTGGATGTAGTTCCAGTGGTCTGGCTTCAGAGTCCAGTCTTGGAACCCCAAGTACACTTCCTCTTGGAGTAAGCTGCTGCAGGCATACAAAGTGGATATGAAAGCTGGGTTAAGGGAGACAGATAGACTTGAACCAGTTACTATGCTAGGTATTTCTATTTGAATCAATTGTATCAAATTCAGGATGATTCATTTCTATGCCTTTTTATTGTTGTTCCTAGCCTAAAGATCTTTAAAATTTTTGAATTTGATTTCAGCAGCATTGGTGGGCTAGGAGATTTCCCCATTGCTTGGAAATACTTGAAACTATCATTATAGCAAGATTACAGTGACAATGACCCCATGCATCCATGAAGAATCCATAAAACTAGGAAAAAAGCCCAGCACATGAAAATTCTCTCCAGATCTCTTCCTGCTCGGTATTATTTTTTCCCCAAACCCAGCCAACCCAGAGATTTTTGGTATAAATTCAGTGTGGTTATAAGTCATTCAGTCGTGTCCAACTCTTTGCCACCCATGAACAAGCCGTGGAATTCTCCAGGCAAGAATACTGGAGTGGGTAGCCTTTCTCTTCTCTAGGGAATCTTCCCAATCCAGGGATTGAACCCAGATCTCCTGCATTGCAGGTGGACTCTTTACTATCTGAGGCACCAGAGAAGCCCAAGAATACTGTAGTGGGTAGCCAGTCCCTTCTCCAGGGATCTTCCCAACTCAGGAATCTAACCATGGTCTCCTGCATTGTAGGATTATTTACCAGCTAAACTACAAGAGAAATTCAGTAAATTCATGAAGCAGTATAAAGTCAGTGTAAATCAATATAAAGACAAGCTATAGATAAGATTTGTTTGTCCACAGACAATTTAAATTTAAGAAAGTTAAGGAAGTTAGGTTTTTGAATTCCAGCATTACATATTTGTGGTTCAAGAATTCTTTCTACATGAAAATCATTTTTGAACTATGCAATGTTTCTTGTAATTTTATTTAGGCATGAAGAGGCTATATAGGCATTTATCATAGATTAATACTTTGACAAATGTGTTATTAGTGACTTTAAAACATTTGTCATCATAACAACTTATTCCTCTTTATATATCCTAAATGGGCAGAATTCCCATGATCAATATTGGCATGGGAAGTTGGGCTGAACATTTCCTGGAGTAAGCTCTTGGTTCAGAGGCCTCCAAGAATTTGGACCGATGTGAAGGATCTGGTTTAACTCTCTCAAGGAGTTAGAGCACTGGTTATTGTACAATAAATACCTAAGTGGAAGTGAATTGCAATTTAGTTCATTCTAGCTAACTGAGCCAGACTAGATTAGGACAGATTCTACAGAAGACCAGCTTTGGTCTCTTGATACAGAACCCACCTGGGAGAAAAGTATAAAGGAGAATAATGTCCCTGACTAAACCTCATCTAATCTTCATCAACATCGATCTCCATCCCATTTAGTCTCCCCTGATCATATACACAATAAAGACAGCATCAGAGCTTTTAACTGGTGCTGTCCCCTCTCTACTATAACTTTTTTTTTGACCTCTTTTATTGATTTTTAAAATTTGTTTATTTTCATCTATCTTTATTCTTTGGCCTGTGTGGGCGTACCATTGCAGTGGCCTCTCTCCGTTGCAGAGCACCAGCTCTGGGCAAGTGCGCTCCAGAATGCTGGCTGGTAATCAGACACATGGGTCCAGCTTCTCCATGGCACATGGGATCTTCCCGGGCCAGGGATGGAACCATTGCCCTTTGCACTGCAAGGCGGACTCTCTACCCACTGGATCACCAAGGAAGCCCCCTTCTCTACTAAAACTTTTATTCTTGCTCTATTTTGCATCTTTGTTCCCCCTTCTCACCTTCTCAGTGAATTTCATTTTATGGGAGACCTAACAAAGACAGCCTCTGTACATTTAGGACAAATGATTAAATTGACTGTTAATGATTCAAATTTTAGGAGAGTAAGATATTCTGGCACATCTGAAATCAGATACTAAGGCATTTTCTTATTCTGAGAAGCCTACCTAAATTCAATAATCACTTCTGATGTTTATAGCTGAGTATTAAGTGTTTTGAATGCATTTTGAGCACTAAGCAATTTCAGTAAATATTAGTATTAAAAATGCTTTGACATCACAGAGCTAGTGGGTACAAAATTTTAGCATCACATATCCCAGTAAACCAATTGTTTACATACTTTATATGGTGCTTGACCTATTTAAAGAAAGCAAGATTCAAAATGTGAGCTCTATGTCACTGAAGAGATTGCATCAAAATCCACCCCTCTGTTGGTCCCATCTCTGGAGAAATTCACAAGGAGACCAGCATGTTTACCTCACTATGATCCAGCATGGCAAACAAGCAACTGGGTTCTATGTGTCCTTTTCTTGCCTAATGTTTAAATATTGCCAGTGAAACTTCTATAATTCTTAGCTGAATTATACCTTTAGTTCTGCCACTAAGATGCAATATGTTTCATTCTAGTAATGTGTTTTCATGGCTAAAATGAAAAATAAAATGAGAAGAAAAATATTTAACCATGGCCACAAGATATGCCACATTTCTGTGACTGTTATCCTGTGTGCTTCCAAAAACATTATTTACATACTTACCATTTTAGAATTAACATGTTTTAAAACTGAGATGATAATCTGTAGCAGACCAAAGATCAAAGCGCTTCTTCCAGTCTGGCCAAGGTGTGTTTTACTTAGATACTGTTTGGAGGACCTTAACAAAGCACAATCTCTGTGCTGTGCTCTCTTTAAATCTTGTAGCACTTCATTCAGATAACCAATCATCTGACATCTGTTATCTGTTCTAACTACATTATATGCAAAAAAAGAGAGAGAGAGAAAAGAAACATTCATATCTACTGTGTAAGTTCAGACCTCACTACTGGAGACTCCATTCTTCCCATTGTTAGTTGAATTCTTTGTCAAATCTCCAAGCAAATGAGCCTTATATCAAGGAAGCTAAGAAGCTTTATATCCACTAGGTAGGGACTTTGATCTGCCTTTCTAATTGGAAGAGAAATTTTTAAGATTACCTGACCTCCAAAGTTATTTTGTTGTACAGGGTAAGGGATGATCAATATGTGGTGGAAGCTGATGGAAAATTGTAAAAGAGCGTTCATTGTTCGGCCTTAAGCATTAGTGGTTTTGTCTGGGCCAAAAGATTGTATTCCAGTGCCTGATATTTCCTTCACTTTTAGATCTCTGGTTTGAAAGTAGACCTAACAGATTCAAATGCTTTCTCTTCTGATAGAGTTTTTACTGCAATTGCATATGGAGCAATGGCCATTGGAGAAACACTTGTTTTGGCACCAGAATACTTGAGAACCACATCTGGGGCTGCACATCTGCTTTGTTGGAAAAGAAACCAACTATAGACAGCTATAGTCAAGAAGGCAAAAAATCAGTAAGCACAATAATGATTTTAAGTGTCCACTTATTATTGATTGTGCATGTGCATGCTCTCTAGAGACTTAAATGAAGACATTAATTGATAACTGTAAAAGAATGATATAAGGAACTAAAAGTCTATATAAATAATTCTTATGGCTACAAAGGGAGAAAAGAGGTCTTGTCAATCAAATTTTTCCTCTACTACTAAAATGTACAGATTTTATATTAGAACATATGTGCTTCTACTTTACTTGCCTGATGCCATGAAAATGTTCTTGAACAAAGGATTGATATATACATTTGATATTATCTAGATTAGATAAAGCTGTTGTGTTAGATAAAGTTTTACATTAAGGTTTCTTCATTTTTTCCTCTGATAACATATGCAAAATAAATAGTGTCCTACTATTTCAGCCATCATTTTCATGGGAAGTATATATGCAAACAGAAGAGAGAAAAGGGGAACTATATTAAATTATTAACATTAAAACACATGTACATGTTTACTCACACACAGTAAAAGATATGTATATGAAATATACGTTCAGTTTTTCTAGGCATCTTAAATTTAAAAGAATAACTATTAGGTATACACTTAAAAGAAGATTTTCATTTAAAAGTATTTTCCTGTAGCATTTTGACAGTGGATTTATATGTGTGATAACTTAATATAGTACGTTATCACTAGAACTTCATAATTATTAAAAAAATGCTAGTTGTTAGCTATAAAAAGATCATGAAATTCTCTAAATAGAATGCTTTTAAGATACATGATTGTCACAATAAGATTTCACATTTGTCTTTTGAAAAGTACAGTATGTAGGAGAGTTATTTAACCTTAGGATTTAAATATATAGTAATATTACTAGTCATTTCTTTCTGAATGTCACAATAGAGGGCTTGAATATATCACTGATATATGTCCCCATAGAACTATCTACAAGGCATAGAATGTGGAAATGTACCTTGTGTGTTGAATCACTTCAGTCATATCTGACTATTTGTGACCACATGAACTGTCCCCCTCCAGGCCCCACTGTCCATGGGATTCTCCAGTTAAGAATACTGGAATGGATTGCCATGTCCTCCTCCAGGTGATCTTCCTGATCCAGGGATTGAACCCACGTCTCCTAGGGCTCCTGCATTGCAGGCAGATTCTTTATTGAGCCACCTGGGGAGCCCCGGAAATGTTCCTTATGAAGACTATAAAATTAAATTATTTAGTCTTTATTTATTTAATATATTAACACTTCTAACTATCTGACACTTCTAACTGTCACTCCCTATGCTTAATTTTTAAATTTTTATTTATTTATTTTTAGCTGTGCTGGGTCTGTGTTGCTATGCAAGCTTTTATCTAGTTGCGGTGAGCAGGGGCTACTCTTTAGTTGTGGTATGCGAGCTTATCTTTGTGGTGGCCTCCATTGTTGCAGATCCCAGGCTCTAGGATGAGTGGGTTTCAGTAGTTGTAGCTCCTAGGCTCTAGAGCATAGGCTCAATAGTTGTGACACACGGGTTCACTTGCTCCTTGGCGTGTGGAACCTTCCCAGATCAGAGATAGCACCTATCCTCTGCACTGACAGGTGGATTCTTTTCCACTGAGCCACCAGGGAAGCCCATTCCCTGTGCTTTAAAAAATTAAAGTCTGACAAGATGAAATTGGCGAACACTGATAATTATTGAAGTTGGGCGATAGGCATACAGCAGTCCATTACATATTATTCTCTCTACTTTTATAGATGTTTTTCCATTACAAAATGTTTAAAATAATAAGAATAAAATTTTAGATGTATTAAAGTCTAGAAGTCTGGACCATCTTTTCATGCCTTTCCAAAAAGCACCAGAGCATGCAGAAATAATTGCACTCTCATTATTCTGTAGTATCCTGAGTTTAAAAAAAAAAAAAAAATTCACAAATATCCATGTGTTGTAGTGGGCAAAACAGAAAGCATTGAATAATCTAAAAATAAGCTACTATTAAACTTAATGTTTTGGCATATATCCTTTCAGGATTTTTTTTTCTAATTCTAGAAGACTTAGTCACAAGTTAACATTTCTTTCCTTTGACAACAGAATAATTTCATTGTGAAATGTTTTGTGATACTCCTCCCCTCCACCTACCCTTACCTCCTACCTATATACTGGGCTCAGAATATACTGAGCGTGGCTATTAAACCTGACTACTTAAAATCCTTTTGACTGAGGGCAAACATGAAATTCAAAAGGACCTAAAATCTTATGAACCAAATATATAAAGGGAAAGTTAGTCATCATTTAGTGATTGTTCTGAAAAGTCTTTTATAAACATCCCTGTTGCGCATAAGTATTGGTTTACAAATTATCAACCACTAAAGAGACTGAAGCATAAAGAGAAAAACTTATAAGCAAACAGCACTGCCAAAAGATGACCAATTAACAAAGATAAATCTGAATTCAAAGTATGAGATGTATATAAACTATAAATCATGGTCTAACTTACAAAAATAATATTTATACATACAGTTTATAAGGGCTTAAACTTATACATATAAAGGACTTCAGCTATTCTGAGTTAAAGCAATAATATCTATAATGCACAAAGAATATCTATAAAGCACAAACTAATTTTTTTTAAGATGTATTTAGAGCAGATGGTCAAACAGTTGATCTGCAGATCAGACTGTGACTAGGTACTGAAGCCATAGGAAACTAGTGTTTTTGAAGTCCTAAAAAGTTCTTGAGGTAAGAGGGTAAGTTCTTGAAAACTACAAAAACTACAGACATAGAAATCTCAACCAAAGTGACAGAAACCAATGTGCAGTCAGCAACTCTCCCAAGAGGAATATGATGTTTAAAATTAAAATGATTGTGAAAACATAGACAGGTTTTAGAAAGCCCTCAGCCAGTGTGCTGTAATGTCTTAACGGACTTTGTAAGTCATCCTTCTAAACACTGCCAGTTTTCTTTCACAGGACAGATGTGAAGGAAATATCAAGTTCCGATAAGTCTCTTTCTTCTATCCATGTCACCCAGATGTCCTGATCCTTGGCAGTTTATCTCTCGTATTGAGAGAGGGACAACAGTAGTATTTGTTGGAAACAGTGGTTGCGGGAAAAGCACTTCTGTCCAGCTTCAGCAGAGATTTTATGACCAGTGAAAGGACAAGTGATAAGACTGAGTTCAGATACAACTTATCTGGTGGTTAGTGGGACTATTCATCAACATTGTCTCAGTCTTCCTGCTATTCATTCTGGCCATCTCCACCTCATAGTTCTCAAAGACATTGGCATGACTAGAGCCTTTTTTAACCAGCTCTATTAAATTCTGTATCCTGATCTTAAAAAAAAAAAAATGCGACCACTCCCTCCTTCGAATTCCAAGGATGGTTTTTCTCACCTGACATTTTTCTTTCTCTAACTTATATTCAGATTTTCAACTATTCTCTCCCATCCATCACCACTGCATTACACACAAAGACAACCTCCTGTTCCATCTTCCCCTACCCCCACAAAAAACCATAAGCCCGTAAAAATCAGACTGTCATGTTAGTCATCATTCTGCTGCAACTTACAGTCTTTTCCCCATCACAGAAGGTACAGAGTCTCAAAAACTATTTGCAAAATGGAACAGTCCATATGGCTGCCTGTTACCAGAGAAAACAATGAATTAATAATGAGTACCAAAATTAGCTAACACTTACCTGTTTGTATATAGC
Organism: Tragulus kanchil; assembly: GCA_022376925.1. NCBI lineage: Eukaryota > Metazoa > Chordata > Mammalia > Artiodactyla > Tragulidae > Tragulus > Tragulus kanchil. The sequence continues at coordinate 107,345,204 of JAIOJX010000030.1, read as the reverse complement.
ATAGCATATGCCTTCTTTTAAACTAACCAATGATTTTTCTATCACAGTTAAAATAATCTGGAGTCCATACTATCAAATTAAGGTCCTTTGTGATCTAGATCCTGCCTCTCCTTCGAAACTCTTCTATCACTCCCACCTCATTATGCACTGTGTATCAGTCTCACTGACTTCTTTATGTTCTTTAACCTCACTGTGGAACACACTGTTCTTTAAACATAGGTTGTTCTTGCTGTTCTCCTACTTAGAATGTCCTTCCTCAGACTTCTTCGCTAGGGCCTTCTCAACATTCATGCCTCAGTAAACTCCTTAGATAGAATATATTGCATTCACCTGTCCTCTTCCCAAATCCTCACCACATTCTTAGTCACTATCTATCCCATTATCTTGTTTCACTGACCCAGTGTCTGATCCGGCTTCCAGCAGAGGAATGTGAAGGAAATATCAAGTTCCGATAAGTCTCTTTCTTCTATCCATGTCACCCAGATGTCCTGATCCTTGGCAGTTTATCTCTCGATTGAGAGAGGACAACAGTAGTATTTGTTGGAAACAGTGGTTGCGGAAAAGCACTTCTGTCCAGCTTCAGCAGAGATTTTATGACCAGTGAAAGGACAAGTGATAAGACTGAGTTCAGATACAACTTATCTGGTGGTTAGTGGGACTATTCATCAACATTGTCTCAGTCTTCCTGCTATTCATTCTGGCCATCTCCACCTCATAGTTCTCAAAGACATTGGCATGACTAGAGCCTTTTTTAACCAGCTCTATTAAATTCTGTATCCTGATCTTAAAAAAAAAAAAATGCGACCACTCCCTCCTTCGAATTCCAAGGATGGTTTTTCTCACCTGACATTTTTCTTTCTCTAACTTATATTCAGATTTTCAACTATTCTCTCCCATCCATCACCACTGCATTACACACAAAGACAACCTCCTGTTCCATCTTCCCCTACCCCCACAAAAAACCATAAGCCCGTAAAAATCAGACTGTCATGTTAGTCATCATTCTGCTGCAACTTACAGTCTTTTCCCCATCACAGAAGGTACAGAGTCTCAAAAACTATTTGCAAAATGGAACAGTCCATATGGCTGCCTGTTACCAGAGAAAACAATGAATTAATAATGAGTACCAAAATTAGCTAACACTTACCTGTTTGTATATAGCATAGCATATGCCTTCTTTTAAACTAACCAATGATTTTTCTATCACAGTTAAAATAATCTGGAGTCCATACTATCAAATTAAGGTCCTTTGTGATCTAGATCCTGCCTCTCCTTCGAAACTCTTCTATCACTCCCACCTCATTATGCACTGTGTATCAGTCTCACTGACTTCTTTATGTTCTTTAACCTCACTGTGGAACACACTGTTCTTTAAACATAGGTTGTTCTTGCTGTTCTCCTACTTAGAATGTCCTTCCTCAGACTTCTTCGCTAGGGCCTTCTCAACATTCATGCCTCAGTAAACTCCTTAGATAGAATATATTGCATTCACCTGTCCTCTTCCCAAATCCTCACCACATTCTTAGTCACTATCTATCCCATTATCTTGTTTCATGACACTCTTCTTTTTTGACATTATTGTTTATTAGTGTACTTATTGCCTGCCTCTCTCCACTAGAGTATATGCTACAGGAGGGTAAGACCTTTACCTTGTTTATTAGTGTTTCCCCAGTGCTTGAAGAGCTCCCATCACATAGTAGGTATGTTGATCAAATGTCAGTCAAATTGTGTTACATGTCCATGTGAAAAACATGGCTTTCTACAAAAAGACTTATTTCTACATGTGGACTACTGTATCAGTCTATACCTACTCTCTCACCAGGCTTTAAAGAAGTGGAGTCCTGTTACAGTGGAAGTTGGTTGTTTTTCATCTGACTTTAGTACAGAGCACTAGACTGCATTCTAAATTTTGGTCAGGTCTCTAGAATATATGGCCATTCCTAGAAATGTCAAGTCAGTTTAGGAGTCAATACTTTAGTCAGTTATTAATACATGCTGTCTACTTCTACACAACATATGATTTATGAGCTCTTATTGGGTAAAATTATACTATGAAACAACTTAAATTCCTAACCTTCTTGTTATGATCTGTATATGTTTGAATATAGCAAACTGTAACATGATACAGTTGTTGGATCTCCACATACCATTCTCCATTCTGCTTTTGGCAGCTATTTGATAGTGTGAATGCAAAGGAATTGAACGTACAGTGGCTCCGTTTCCAAATAGCAGTCGTTTCTCAAGAGCCTGTGCTCTTCAACTATAGTATTGCTGAGAACATTCCTGTGGTGATAACAGTCGTGTTGTGTCACTGAATGAGATAAAAGAAGTAGCAAATGCAGCCAACATCCACCCGTTTATCGCAGGTCTCCCTGAGGTAAGAAAACCTTGTCTGAAATCTTGAACTGCAAAGCTGTCAAGTATGCCCTAGTATTTCTTTGGGCCTAAGTCATTATTTTTATGTGCTTCTTGGATTATATGATTTATTTATTGCCCATATCTAATGTAAAGTTAGATGTAAAAAGCAAAATTTGAGATTTTTATTTTTAATTCACCACCCATTCTTAGCCTCAGTAAACTCCTTAGATAGAATATATTGCATTCACCTGTCCTCTTCCCAAATCCTCACCACATTCTTAGTCACTATCTATCCCATTATCTTGTTTCATGACACTCTTCTTTTTTGACATTATTGTTTATTAGTGTACTTATTGCCTGCCTCTCTCCACTAGAGTATATGCTACAGGAGGGTAAGACCTTTACCTTGTTTATTAGTGTTTCCCCAGTGCTTGAAGAGCTCCCATCACATAGTAGGTATGTTGATCAAATGTCAGTCAAATTGTGTTACATGTCCATGTGAAAAACATGGCTTTCTACAAAAAGACTTATTTCTACATGTGGACTACTGTATCAGTCTATACCTACTCTCTCACCAGGCTTTAAAGAAGTGGAGTCCTGTTACAGTGGAAGTTGGTTGTTTTTCATCTGACTTTAGTACAGAGCACTAGACTGCATTCTAAATTTTGGTCAGGTCTCTAGAATATATGGCCATTCCTAGAAATGTCAAGTCAGTTTAGGAGTCAATACTTTAGTCAGTTATTAATACATGCTGTCTACTTCTACACAACATATGATTTATGAGCTCTTATTGGGTAAAATTATACTATGAAACAACTTAAATTCCTAACCTTCTTGTTATGATCTGTATATGTTTGAATATAGCAAACTGTAACATGATACAGTTGTTGGATCTCCACATACCATTCTCCATTCTGCTTTTGGCAGCTATTTGATAGTGTGAATGCAAAGGAATTGAACGTACAGTGGCTCCGTTTCCAAATAGCAGTCGTTTCTCAAGAGCCTGTGCTCTTCAACTATAGTATTGCTGAGAACATTGCCTGTGGTGATAACAGTCGTGTTGTGTCACTGAATGAGATAAAAGAAGTAGCAAATGCAGCCAACATCCACCCGTTTATCGCAGGTCTCCCTGAGGTAAGAAAACCTTGTCTGAAATCTTGAACTGCAAAGCTGTCAAGTATGCCCTAGTATTTCTTTGGGCCTAAGTCATTATTTTTATGTGCTTCTTGGATTATATGATTTATTTATTGCCCATATCTAATGTAAAGTTAGATGTAAAAAGCAAAATTTGAGATGTTTGTGTGACTTCTTCTCAGACCAAGCTGAATTAATATTCACTGAATTAGTTTTCATATTTTGATTCTACATCTTCTAATCATTTTTACTACACTCATACCTACACCACCACCATCGCCCTCCAGACAACCTTGAAAGTGAGTGAAAGTGTCAGTCGCGTTCAACTCTTTGTGACCCCATGGGCTCCTCTGTCCATGGAATCTCCAGGCAAGAATACTGGAGTGGGTAGCCATGCCCTCCCTCCAGGGAAGCCTTGTTTTTTTATTTATTTATTTTCATCCGTATTTATTCTTTGGCCTATGTGGGCCTCCAATGCTGTGGCCTCCCTCAATGCTGAGCACTGGCTCTGGGCTCATGTGCTCCAGGGCACTGGCTCGCAATTAGACACACCAGTCCAGCAGTTCCGCGGCACATGAGATATTCCCAGGCCAGGGATAGAACTGGTGCCTCTTGCACTGCAAGGCAGAGACTTTACCCACTGGGCCACCAGGGAAGCCCTCAACTTGATCTTTAAAAGCATAAAGTAAATCATACCCCTCACTGCTTAAAACCTCCTCACGGCCGCCCTCTGCACTAAGAATGAAATCAAAACTGCTTATGAGACTGACATGGCCTCTGTGACCTGGCCGTGATCCCCTCATCATGTGTTCACTCTGCTTCAACCACACTGGCTTCTTTCTGTCTCATGAACTTGCCAAGTTCTTCCCTACTGCAGGCCGTTTTTACTCGCTGTTTCTTCAGCTGGGGCCTCCCTTCCTGGGGCTCTATGAAGAGCCAGCTCCTTAAATTTCAAGTACCTTCAGATGTCACTTTGCAGAAGCCTTCCTTGGCCATCTTATTTAAAAGAGACCCTAACCAGCTCTGATAGCCTGGCACATAATCTTCAGGGTGCTTATCACAGTCTAAGATTACCCTGATGTTTATTAATTTGTTTAGGGTCTCCTTTTCCCACCAGAGTATTAGGTCCCTTGTTTTCTGTTTTTGTCATCTCTCTGTATTGGCTGCGACAGCTGACACAAAATCTCAGAAAAGTTGAAAATCCTGGTTAACCATACAGAGGGCTTTAGCACAGCAAGCACTGATACAAATCCAGAAGTAATACACAGAGACACTAATTGTAATTGCAACTTAAAAGTTCTTACAATATCTGTTTATACCTGCATATATGCATAGATAAAAATATAAGGACTTCCCTGGTGGTCCAGTGGTTTAACACGCCACACTTGCTGCTAGGGGCACAGGTTCAATCCCTGGTCAGGGAACTAAGATCCCACATACTGTACATTGCAAGGGGAAAAAAAAAATTCCTACTTTTGATTAGAAACAATTTTTTTCCTCATTATATATTTTTTAAAATTTTGGCCTCTTTTATTGTTTTTTGTTTGTTTGTTTGTTCTACTTTTCATCCATCTTCAGTCTTTGGCCTGTGTGGGCCTCGCATTGCAGTGGCCTCTCTCATTGCAGAGCACCAGCTCTGTGCAGATGCACTCCAGAGCACTGGCTTGTAATTGGATACACTGGTCCAGCCATTCAGGAGCATGTGGGATCTTCCCAGGCTAGGGATCGCACCAGTGCCCCCTACACTGAAAGGTGGACTCTTTACCCACTGGACCACCCAGAAGGCCCTAGAAACAAATCTTTATAATGTGATTTTTCTAGCTCACTTTAAAAGGAAATGCCAAAGTTTAATAAGAATTATATCAAACAACTAATCTACTGCCCTGTTTTGGAGGAAGGATATTCTGTTATATACTACCATATACTACCATATTCTCTTTTATACTACCAGATCTTCCCTCACCATCTCCTACCACATTAATTGGTGCCTCTAACTAGAAAAGGGTCCTTAATACAATTTCCTTAGGTTCAGTAAGGTTCTGCATTACTAACTACAAAAGAAGGAGTAACTGAGAAGAAGCCACACAAAATAAATGCTAAGGTTCTGATTTACCAGACTAAGTTTGAACCCTGAATTATTGAAAGAGGAAACTGCTAGACTTTTTTACATAGAGGAATGGACACGGTCAGTTTTTTATCGTTTGAAAGTCAGCCTTTTGTTTGCTGATTCAAGATCTCTCTGTATTGGCTGCGACAGCTGACACAAAATCTCAGAAAAGTTGAAAATCCTGGTTAACCATACAGAGGGCTTTAGCACAGCAAGCACTGATACAAATCCAGAAGTAATACACAGAGACACTAATTGTAATTGCAACTTAAAAGTTCTTACAATATCTGTTTATACCTGCATATATGCATAGATAAAAATATAAGGACTTCCCTGGTGGTCCAGTGGTTTAACACGCCACACTTGCTGCTAGGGGCACAGGTTCAATCCCTGGTCAGGGAACTAAGATCCCACATACTGTACATTGCAAGGGGAAAAAAAAAATTCCTACTTTTGATTAGAAACAATTTTTTTCCTCATTATATATTTTTTAAAATTTTGGCCTCTTTTATTGTTTTTTGTTTGTTTGTTTGTTCTACTTTTCATCCATCTTCAGTCTTTGGCCTGTGTGGGCCTCGCATTGCAGTGGCCTCTCTCATTGCAGAGCACCAGCTCTGTGCAGATGCACTCCAGAGCACTGGCTTGTAATTGGATACACTGGTCCAGCCATTCAGGAGCATGTGGGATCTTCCCAGGCTAGGGATCGCACCAGTGCCCCCTACACTGAAAGGTGGACTCTTTACCCACTGGACCACCCAGAAGGCCCTAGAAACAAATCTTTATAATGTGATTTTTCTAGCTCACTTTAAAAGGAAATGCCAAAGTTTAATAAGAATTATATCAAACAACTAATCTACTGCCCTGTTTTGGAGGAAGGATATTCTGTTATATACTACCATATACTACCATATTCTCTTTTATACTACCAGATCTTCCCTCACCATCTCCTACCACATTAATTGGTGCCTCTAACTAGAAAAGGGTCCTTAATACAATTTCCTTAGGTTCAGTAAGGTTCTGCATTACTAACTACAAAAGAAGGAGTAACTGAGAAGAAGCCACACAAAATAAATGCTAAGGTTCTGATTTACCAGACTAAGTTTGAACCCTGAATTATTGAAAGAGGAAACTGCTAGACTTTTTTACATAGAGGAATGGACACGGTCAGTTTTTTATCGTTTGAAAGTCAGCCTTTTGTTTGCTGATTCAAGAGGTGCTGTGGCGATGGCACAGACTACATGAAAGGTGCAACTCCTGGTACATTAAAACAGTCTGGATGAGAGAATTCAAGTCTGTATTTTCTTTCCCCCAGTTTCAATTTCCAAAAGTGGTTAAATGGCATATCCTCTTCTCCTCTCCACAGACAAAGACTGTATGTTTGAAGTAAAGACATGAGGCTTTGTGCAGGGACCTTCTGCAGAAAGGAAGGCAGCGGGATTGCCCTGGGAGATCTCAGAGAGAGGCGAGCCTTGCTGCCTGCCCCCCAGCCCACCGGCACATGCCGGAGACAATCAGACACGGCAGGGGTTCTGTTGAGGCAGTTCCACTTTATTAATGTAGACTTACAGCTTTTATAGGCAAATGAAGGGGGTTTTGCAAGGGACTTCCTATAGTTACATCAATCAAGCTAAAGGTCGAGCAATTGCATATTTACATCGCAATAGGAGTCTATGGTGAGCATGCATTGTCCACGAGGGCGGAAACCAGGGGGATCAATCAAAGGTTTTGACAATGGACTTTAGATTATGCCCTGTCTCTTTCTGTAGGCATCATCTTAGCACCAAACTGCAAATATGTGCTTAAGCTTCCTTATGCTTGCAAAGGCCCTCTTTCATTTAGGGTCCCACAGCTTTGTGTACTCTTTATTAATTCTACTTAGAATGAATTTTCTGTAGAAATATTTGAAAATTGTTCATATTTGAGAAATATTCATGTATTTGATTACTAGTTGCTATCCAGACCTTTCTGGGGGTCTTAAATAATATATGTGTGCATGCTCAGTTGCTCAGTTGTATCCGACTCTTTGCAACTCCATGGACTGTAGCCTGCTAGGCTCCTCTGTCCATCTCCTACCACATTAATTGGTGCCTCTAACTAGAAAAGGGTCCTTAATACAATTTCCTTAGGTTCAGTAAGGTTCTGCATTACTAACTACAAAAGAAGGAGTAACTGAGAAGAAGCCACACAAAATAAATGCTAAGGTTCTGATTTACCAGACTAAGTTTGAACCCTGAATTATTGAAAGAGGAAACTGCTAGACTTTTTTACATAGAGGAATGGACACGGTCAGTTTTTTATCGTTTGAAAGTCAGCCTTTTGTTTGCTGATTCAAGAGGTGCTGTGGCGATGGCACAGACTACATGAAAGGTGCAACTCCTGGTACATTAAAACAGTCTGGATGAGAGAATTCAAGTCTGTATTTTCTTTCCCCCAGTTTCAATTTCCAAAAGTGGTTAAATGGCATATCCTCTTCTCCTCTCCACAGACAAAGACTGTATGTTTGAAGTAAAGACATGAGGCTTTGTGCAGGGACCTTCTGCAGAAAGGAAGGCAGCGGGATTGCCCCTGGGAGATCTCAGAGAGAGGCGAGCCTTGCTGCCTGCCCCCCAGCCCACCGGCACATGCCGGAGACAATCAGACACGGCAGGGGTTCTGTTGAGGCAGTTCCACTTTATTAATGTAGACTTACAGCTTTTATAGGCAAATGAAGGGGGTTTTGCAAGGGACTTCCTATAGTTACATCAATCAAGCTAAAGGTCGAGCAATTGCATATTTACATCGCAATAGGAGTCTATGGTGAGCATGCATTGTCCACGAGGGCGGAAACCAGGGGGATCAATCAAAGGTTTTGACAATGGACTTTAGATTATGCCCTGTCTCTTTCTGTAGGCATCATCTTAGCACCAAACTGCAAATATGTGCTTAAGCTTCCTTATGCTTGCAAAGGCCCTCTTTCATTTAGGGTCCCACAGCTTTGTGTACTCTTTATTAATTCTACTTAGAATGAATTTTCTGTAGAAATATTTGAAAATTGTTCATATTTGAGAAATATTCATGTATTTGATTACTAGTTGCTATCCAGACCTTTCTGGGGGTCTTAAATAATATATGTGTGCATGCTCAGTTGCTCAGTTGTATCCGACTCTTTGCAACTCCATGGACTGTAGCCTGCTAGGCTCCTCTGTCCATAGGATTCTCCAGGCAAGAATACTGGAGCAAGCTCCCATTCCCTTCTCCTAGGAATCTTCACAACCCAGGGATCAAATCCACATCTCCTGTGTATCTTGCGTTACAAATGGATTCTTTACTGCTGAGCCACCAGGGAAGCCCTGAATGTCTCATAAAACAGGTGATTTCAGGGCACATACCATCTCCATTTTGTTGTTTGCCAAAAAAATTGATTTAGATTTTCAGTTGAAACAGCTTCTTCATTAGAAACAAACAAATAAACAAAAAACCCTTCAGTTTAAGTGTCTTATCATGTTTTTAGTTTTCTCCTGAGACAACATGTATATTCATATTTATAATCTGTTCTGGTTAATGATAGGTTAAAATATCTGAATTGTATTATCATTCAATTCATTCTTGAGACTTACATCTTCCTGAAGGCCAAGAAATGCAAAATGATCTCTAAGATAATATTATATCCTTTTCAGATATAATAGAGGAATCCACATACAATTTGAGCTAGACTGGCAGACAGAGCTACAAGCCCATTATCATTGTCATCCAATCCTTGCTTAGTTTTTGGCTTAAGATTGAATCCTTTAATTTATTTTTTTTAAAGATTTATTTATTTATTTATTTTTGGGGGGGCGGGTGGGGAGGGAGGGGAGCAGGCGGGCTACTTCTATTGGTCTTTCATTTGTCTATTTTCATCCATCTTTGTTCTTTGGCCCATGTGGGCCTCCCATCGCGGTGGCCTCTGTTGTCGCAGAGCACTGGCTCTGGGCGCATGCGCTCCAGAGCTCCAGCTCGGTAATTGGACACATCGGTCCAGCCACTCCGCGGCACATGGGATCTTCCCAGGCCAGGGATCCATCCGGCGCCCCTTGCCCTGCAAGGCAGTGTCCTTACCCACTGGACCACCAGGGAAGCCAGAATCCTTTAATTTAGATGGTAATTTTGTAATGTGTGATTATGAACCACAGAGTTTTACCTGATTATCTGTAACCCTGTGATTCCAATTTTAATAAAACGCATTTTAGGAGAAAAAGACCCAGTGTGCTAGCATCCCAGGTAAAAATCACAGAGGAGATAGCTCAAGTCTGTTTTCTTTGTAGAGCATTCAATTCAGAAGAGACACTGTTACTGAATTTAGTAATTCAGACACTGTTTGCTTGATACAAAATAAGCAACTGAGCATTTTCAGTTGAAAAATGAACTTTGAGATGTAGACACATCTCTTATAAAGTTATTCGCAGGCTCTCTCAAAACCCCCTCTGCTGTAGAAACAGCTCCTGAAGGCAGCCAGGGATGGAGGGAAAGGCAATTGAATCAGACTCCTCCAGGGTACTAAGCTAAACAGCACATCAATCGCATGCTGCATTTCTCTACAATGCTGCTACTGGAGCTACCTTTTGGAGGCTGTACAATTGGAATTTTCCCAATGGAGCTGATCCATCCACACATCCTCATCTGGGTACCAACGCCATGTACTTCTTAGACAACTGGCAAGGGCTAATAGAAAGCAGTGTGAAACCCTGGAGGAAAGCAGAGTCAACAGGACAATCTAGAGAGCAAGTGGGAGCCTATTTGCTGATCCATTGTGATTCAGATATGTGAGAAATTTCCTTTATTCTTCCATGAATCATAGTATTGAAAAGGAGGTCATTAGTAAGTGGAGAGTGTAGAAATGATGTGAAGTGCTAACTGTCTCTATCATGGCCTGAAAAGGTGAAGGGACTATCTCAGGAAGTCAGCCTGACTTATTACTGGGACAACGACACCTGCACTGAGAATGGTATCAGAGCATCTGAAGAGCTGTTTCCACAGCCTTAGTGAGAGCCAAGCTAAGGAACCCCGTAGTTTCTTTTAAAGTGATACTTAAACAAATGCATATTGTATTGAGCTACAATACGGCAGCAGATTAAAAAAAAAATACTTTAAGTCATTTTGACCTGAAAACAGAAGATAATTTAACTTAATGGGGAAAGATTTGTGTTTACTGGGAACTTTTTTCCCTAATTTTTTTCCCTTGTGCTTTAATTTGAACAATACCTTTGTCTAAGCAAAATGGCAAAGGTCTACTGTTTGTGATCAGATTAGATATGTAAATGAGATGGTAGGGTTTACTGCTGGTTTAGCATTTATTTCTAACAAAGCCCAAGGATAGATTTCAGCACTTGTTGGGACACAGATTTTAGAGAGTAGCAAACTCTGAAATATTTAAATGGCTTTCGCCCACAATTGCCATGTTAATTTAAATAACCAAGCCTTGCTTTCTTAATTGCATGTTCCTGTACTAGAAATACAACACACACGTTGGACTGAAAGGAACACAGCTTTCTGGCCGTCAGAAACAAAGACTTAGCTATTGCAAGGGCTCTTCTCCAAAAACCCAAAATTTAATTGTTGGATGAGACCATTTCAGCCCTTTCACTCTCATTAGAGTGAAAAGGTAACTTCTTCTTCTTTCATCTCTGAATTAATATGAAATATGAAAATGGAAGAAATCAAGGCCAGTTTGTGGAAATAAGACCAGGAGATAATTGTAGTCACAGGGTCACCAGTTGTAATTAAGGTTTTGACCTTTATAAAAAAGTTGGAGGCTGGTGAGGATGTGGGAGAGAATTAGGACACAGGGTTTTCTCATTTGAGTTGGACTCATTACCAAAAGGGTCCCAATTCTTGAAACGTTTCTCCACTCAAGGAAAAAGCCCAAGAAAAATTACTGTCCTGTTTTATTATTTTTCTAATGATACCAAACAAAATAATAAGCTAAATGTCAATATGTGAAGTGAGAGTGTAGAAATGATGTGAAGTCTAACTGTCTCTATCATGGCCTGAAAAGGTGAAGGGACTATCTCAGGAAGTCAGCCTGACTTATTACTGGGACAACGACACCTGCACTGAGAATGGTATCAGAGCATCTGAAGAGCTGTTTCCACAGCCTTAGTGAGAGCCAAGCTAAGGAACCCCGTAGTTTCTTTTAAAGTGATACTTAAACAAATGCATATTGTATTGAGCTACAATACGGCAGCAGATTAAAAAAAAAATACTTTAAGTCATTTTGACCTGAAAACAGAAGATAATTTAACTTAATGGGGAAAGATTTGTGTTTACTGGGAACTTTTTTCCCTAATTTTTTTCCCTTGTGCTTTAATTTGAACAATACCTTTGTCTAAGCAAAATGGCAAAGGTCTACTGTTTGTGATCAGATTAGATATGTAAATGAGATGGTAGGGTTTACTGCTGGTTTAGCATTTATTTCTAACAAAGCCCAAGGATAGATTTCAGCACTTGTTGGGACACAGATTTTAGAGAGTAGCAAACTCTGAAATATTTAAATGGCTTTCGCCCACAATTGCCATGTTAATTTAAATAACCAAGCCTTGCTTTCTTAATTGCATGTTCCTGTACTAGAAATACAACACACACGTTGGACTGAAAGGAACACAGCTTTCTGGCCGTCAGAAACAAAGACTTAGCTATTGCAAGGGCTCTTCTCCAAAAACCCAAAATTTAATTGTTGGATGAGACCATTTCAGCCCTTTCACTCTCATTAGAGTGAAAAGGTAACTTCTTCTTCTTTCATCTCTGAATTAATATGAAATATGAAAATGGAAGAAATCAAGGCCAGTTTGTGGAAATAAGACCAGGAGATAATTGTAGTCACAGGGTCACCAGTTGTAATTAAGGTTTTGACCTTTATAAAAAAGTTGGAGGCTGGTGAGGATGTGGGAGAGAATTAGGACACAGGGTTTTCTCATTTGAGTTGGACTCATTACCAAAAGGGTCCCAATTCTTGAAACGTTTCTCCACTCAAGGAAAAAGCCCAAGAAAAATTACTGTCCTGTTTTATTATTTTTCTAATGATACCAAACAAAATAATAAGGCAATCTACACATGTCAGAGAGTGATACATGGCAATGTTAGTGCCTGCTAGTTGCTCTACCTCCTTCAGACAATGTGCTCAGTTTGAGAAGGAAACAAGGAGGAAAATAGACATGTAACAACAGACCTACACTTCAAGCTCCTTCATATGTTTAATTTTATGTTTAATATATTCTTGTATCCTAGTAGTTCTTACATACATAGGATGTTCTTATTTGTTAAATGAATGTTGATTGAAGGAATTATAGTCTTCAGTATTTATCACATGCTTATTATACACTACTATCTCAGTCCTCACAAGAACCTGATGAAATAACTTATTTTATTATCATGTCCATTTTATAGATCAGTAAGTACACTAATACTTAGAACAGTTTAAGTAACTTCCCTAAATTCTAATAGAGTGGATCTGACCTAAGAGCCCATGTGATTGATCACAACACAATTGCTATTTGTAGATGATTATCATTCTTGATTTCCAAGGAGATAGTGTGTAATGACAAAAAAATGACTTTTGGAATCAGACATATTTAGGTTGTAATACTGGATTCATCAGTTACTAGCAGTGTGACCTAAATCAAGTGACCTGGACTTTTTAAATTTTGGTTTACTCATCAGAAAAATGAAAATACTCCTTATAGAAATATTAAAAGGATTTAAATGTGATATCCATCATTTGAATATTTCATATATTCAGCAAATATAATTTTTCACCCTCCACGTTCATTTTTGTTGTTGTTGTTATGTTTTTGACTGCACTGTGCGACATGTGGAATCTTCGTTACCTGACCAGGGATTGAACCTGTGCCCCTCGCAGTGGAAGTGCGGAGTCCTAACCACTGGACACCAAGAAATTCTCTCATTTCTGATACACAGCATTATTACCTCTTTGTAACTGAGATGCAGTTTTAGCTGGGACAGTTGTACAACTAAATTCTGAAGAAAGGAAAACAAACTGTGAAAAGAAATGAAATAAATAGATAATCCGCTTGAGTATAGAAATACTACTTTCTGGTTTGACTTTGAAACCTCTTATTTACACACAAATGACCATCAAATTTTTATTCATTGTCATGAAAGCTTTTCCAATTAGAAGTCTTACTAATGTGTCTGTAATTACTTTTTCTAGATTTCTTTTGAGTAAGATATTTCCACCAAGTAAGGTAGTTTCCTTGAAGATAAGCAAATACACAATGAATGTTATTAGATTACCCTTAATCAATTTGACTTAGGCAAGTTTATTGGCATCTAACCAAAGCTAGCAGTCACAGGTCCTCCTCTCTTCTAGGTGGTTCCGCAGGCCCTTGACAAGGCCAGTGAGGGGAGGACATGCCTGGTGGCAGCTCACAGACTCTCCACAATACAACACGCAGATCTAATAGCGGTCCTGCACAACGGAGAAATAAAGGAGCAAGTAACTCATCAAGATCTCTTGAGAAATCGAGATATTTTAAATTAGTAAACGCGCAGTCAGTGCAATCATGCTGTTGGAATGAACACATTATTTTGATCTTTGTATAATGCAAAAGAAGACTGCTTAGTGATTATTTGGCATGCTTTGATCTCCTTTATTGCATGTATCAACAGAATTATGTTATTCAGGTATCAGGATTTTTAAAAGGATTCATCAGTTACTAGCAGTGTGACCTAAATCAAGTGACCTGGACTTTTTAAATTTTGGTTTACTCATCAGAAAAATGAAAATACTCCTTATAGAAATATTAAAAGGATTTAAATGTGATATCCATCATTTGAATATTTCATATATTCAGCAAATAAAATTTTTTCACCCTCCACGTTCATTTTTGTTGTTGTTGTTATGTTTTTGACTGCACTGTGCGACATGTGGAATCTTCGTTACCTGACCAGGGATTGAACCTGTGCCCCTCGCAGTGGAAGTGCGGAGTCCTAACCACTGGACACCAAGAAATTCTCTCATTTCTGATACACAGCATTATTACCTCTTTGTAACTGAGATGCAGTTTTAGCTGGGACAGTTGTACAACTAAATTCTGAAGAAAGGAAAACAAACTGTGAAAAGAAATGAAATAAATAGATAATCCGCTTGAGTATAGAAATACTACTTTCTGGTTTGACTTTGAAACCTCTTATTTACACACAAATGACCATCAAATTTTTATTCATTGTCATGAAAGCTTTTCCAATTAGAAGTCTTACTAATGTGTCTGTAATTACTTTTTCTAGATTTCTTTTGAGTAAGATATTTCCACCAAGTAAGGTAGTTTCCTTGAAGATAAGCAAATACACAATGAATGTTATTAGATTACCCTTAATCAATTTGACTTAGGCAAGTTTATTGGCATCTAACCAAAGCTAGCAGTCACAGGTCCTCCTCTCTTCTAGGTGGTTCCGCAGGCCCTTGACAAGGCCAGTGAGGGGAGGACATGCCTGGTGGCAGCTCACAGACTCTCCACAATACAACACGCAGATCTAATAGCGGTCCTGCACAACGGAGAAATAAAGGAGCAAGTAACTCATCAAGATCTCTTGAGAAATCGAGATATTTTAAATTAGTAAACGCGCAGTCAGTGCAATCATGCTGTTGGAATGAACACATTATTTTGATCTTTGTATAATGCAAAAGAAGACTGCTTAGTGATTATTTGGCATGCTTTGATCTCCTTTATTGCATGTATCAACAGAATTATGTTATTCAGGTATCAGACATGTTCTGTTCACACACCATCTTCCCTTCAGATTCTTAAAAGGAATCAAAAGTTCATTTGAGAGAATGCCTATATCCCTTGTTTTATAAAAAAGCACATTTGCTTATAAAGCAATTTGCTGCAAAGTGAGTATTTTCCTATCAATTTCTGTTACAAAACTGGGAATATATTCCCAGAAGGAAAAATTACCCAGTTAACTAAATTTAAAGATTTTAGCAAAAAGACAGTAAGATATAGTTGGGCTTCTGGCATGATTTTAATTTGGAATACCCCAAATTTTGTAGGAAATTTTGTCAGAGGGATAAGGGAGAATTATAATGTAAAATTTCTGACAGAATTAGGTAGTTATCTTCCACCTCAGTAAATGAAATGCTTTCAAGATCCATTCTGAACTTTCCATTATTTCAAGCTTTGAGTTTGGCAGAATAAGTCACAAACTTACCTGTAGATGAAAACTTATTTACTTAAAGTAAAAGCTACTTTTACGATGGGTGAAAATTTTTAAATGCCTTTCTCTATTATTATTTGACCAAGTAATTTGTTTAAACTTTATACGTAGTATATGTATGACTTTAAAATTCCACGTAAATAACAGTATTGGTAAACTGAGTCATGTTTTCCATGTACTTAAATATATAATTTCATCCAGTGATTTTATGTCTATTCTTAGTTGCATTTCCTTCCATTTACAGTAATACTTAGAACCAGCCTCCCTAAAGTGCACTCTGCCAATAATCTGAAATCTTGTGAAAACAATTAAAACCATTTGTGTTTTATGTCACTTTTTAGAAAATGAAAAAGAAAAATAGGCTTGGGGGATTGAGAACCAGATTACCGTTTAAAAGCATTGGCACAAAAGCCTTTGGCCCCTTTGCTGTGTGTGGATATAGAGCTCTGGGTTTCTCTTTCCAGAGCAGGGTGGGAAGGAGGGGGAGGGCAGTATGGTATTGGATATGCTTACCTCAGAGCAGGAGCAGCCCAGCTTCCAAATACCTGCCAAGCCTACTTTCTCCTTGAGCCTAGCCACAGCAATCCCATAGTCATACCTACAGGTGTCAGTGAAACACTCTCCTTTCTAATTAATAGCACTGTTTGATTTTTTTAGTTGCATTTTTTTTTTAAGATTTATTTATGTGTTTATTTTGGGCGGGGATCGGGTTGGGGAGGGAGGGGAGTGGGCGGGTCACTTCTATTGGTCTTTCATTTCTCCGTTTTCATCCGTCTTTGTTCCTTGGCTCCTGCGGGCCTCGCGTTGCCGTGGCGTCTGTTGTTGCAGAGCGCCGGCTCTGGGCGCATGCGCTCCAGAGCTCCGGCTCGGCGATTGGACACATCAGTCCAGCCGCTCCGCGGCACGTGGGATCTTCCCAGGACAGGGATCGAACCGGCGCCCCTTGCACTGCAAGGCGGTGTCCTTATCCACTGGACCACCAGAGGAAGCTCTAGTTGCATTTTTATTTTGAAAGATTTTTTAAGATGCTCCACAGGCAGCATTCTCTTAAAGTTACTGCCTTCGCGGGAACAACCAACCAGGCTGAGAACTGGGATCCTGGATAGTGTACATGGGTCACCTGTCAGCTGAAGAAGGTATAAAGAAAGTAGAGACCAGTTGCTTTTAGGAACTGTCACAATTTAAAATTTTTTAATTGCTGTATTGTTCTTAAAATGGTTTTAAAATATAACCCAACCATCTTACTTCATATCACTCCTTAAAACAAGCTGTGGTATGTCTTTGTAAGGTTTTTTATTATTATTAAATTTATTTATTTATTTATTTTTGGCTATTCTGGTTTTCACTGCTGCTGCAGGTTCTTCTCTAGTTGCAGGGAGTGGGAGCTACTCTCTAGTTGAGGTGGGCAGGCTTCTTGTTGTGGTGACTTTTCTTGTTGTGGAACTTGGGCTCTAGGGCACACGGGCTTCAATAGTCGTGGCACATGGACTCAATAGTTAACGGCTCCAAGGCTCTAGAGCACGGGCTCAATAGTTATGGCTCACAGGATTAGCTGCTCCGCAGCATGTGAGATCCTCCTGGATCAGGGATCAAACCCATGTCTCCCGCATTGGCAGGCCTCTTTACCAGTGAGCCACCAGGTAAGCCACAAGCTGTGGTATGTTTTTACATTAGGTCAATTTAGGTCATAGCTAATAACCTGGTTTTACCCTACATAGTGTGTCATTTCACAATATGTATAGAGTGCTTTGCATATGGTTTATTATATGAAAATATTCCACCTGTGTATTCATTGTTTTAATTTGATCTCTTATTCCCAGAGGATTACTGAAATGCAATCATAAGCTGACTGGGCAGTTCAGTTATAAGAACTAGTCAAGGGAGGAAACTGGAAAAATTGGAAGGAATAGAAATTAAAAAGCTTATTTAAAAGCCATAGTTATATTTTAAAAAACTTCATGGCTCATCAAATGTCTACACAGAACTTTAAGCAACACAGCTTGCCTCCTTTTAGCAAAACTACACTAATAAAGTCTGTGTTACTTTTCTATGGCTACTGTAACAAATAACACAAATGTCATGGATTAAAAAAATATACATTTGTTATCTTGCACTTTTAGAGGGCAGAAGTCTAAGATCAGTCCCTGCAGGCTCTAGACACAAATTCACTCATTCTTTCCCCATGTCCTTCAGCATACATCCCTCTGATCTCTGATTCCTTCATCATACCTCCATCTCTCTCTGCCTTTGTCTTTCCTCTCTTAATCTTAGTACGACACTGTGATTAAATTGGACCCACGTAGGTAATCCAGAATAATTTTCCCACCTCAAGACAAAAGCATAGTATTTGTGAATGTAATGTCTCTGGAGTCAGTTTAGGACTAGAAGGGAAAAAGTATTCCACCATTAAATCCTCAGAAAACCTAAACAAACAAAAAAGATGTACAAATTTAAATTTGTAGTTCCATGGCCCCAGTTAAAGCAGAATTACATCTTTGCCTATATTAGTTTCATAGATTCCTTTCGTCCTCAATTTCCTAGAACTAAATCCCCTGAGAAGAGATGGGTCAAGACCAACATATAAATCAAAAAGGAAAAGCCTGGCTCTCACAGCATGATATGTACAAGACACCAAAGAAAATCAGGAGCAAGAGGGGATCATCAAATAAGAGTAAGGTCAACAGGGCTGCCAAGGACAGAGAAAGGGAAAAAAAAAAAACAACCTCCAGAGTAACAAAGAGAATGTCTTCCAATATAAAATGAAATGTTCCTGTCATTAGTATAGCAATAATAAGATTAATACCATAAATAAACTAGATTTATAAGTTCCAGTTTTGATATGCTACATATAGCTTTTATATAAGAACTTCTAAAATTAAGTTCACATTCACTGAGCACTCCTCACTCAGGCAATGTGATTAAGCCTTATAAGCATTAACTTATTGGAAATAAGATTCATTCTTTTATTCAGATTTCACCAAATGTTAGGAAACTGAGGCACAGATTAATTAAGGAATCTTCTCAAGTACCAAAGAAGTAACAGAATGAGGATTCAACTCAGAAAATCTGACTCTGTAACCCACACTCAACTAACGTATTATCCCTCTCAGATGGAAATGAAAGTAGTGATTTTGAGTTGTTTATACATAATGCACAAATTCAAACAGTCCCCTGAAAAAAGTTGTTACTTTTCTATGGCTACTGTAACAAATAACACAAATGTCATGGATTAAAAAAATATACATTTGTTATCTTGCACTTTTAGAGGGCAGAAGTCTAAGATCAGTCCCTGCAGGCTCTAGACACAAATTCACTCATTCTTTCCCCATGTCCTTCAGCATACATCCCTCTGATCTCTGATTCCTTCATCATACCTCCATCTCTCTCTGCCTTTGTCTTTCCTCTCTTAATCTTAGTACGACACTGTGATTAAATTGGACCCACGTAGGTAATCCAGAATAATTTTCCCACCTCAAGACAAAAGCATAGTATTTGTGAATGTAATGTCTCTGGAGTCAGTTTAGGACTAGAAGGGAAAAAGTATTCCACCATTAAATCCTCAGAAAACCTAAACAAACAAAAAAGATGTACAAATTTAAATTTGTAGTTCCATGGCCCCAGTTAAAGCAGAATTACATCTTTGCCTATATTAGTTTCATAGATTCCTTTCGTCCTCAATTTCCTAGAACTAAATCCCCTGAGAAGAGATGGGTCAAGACCAACATATAAATCAAAAAGGAAAAGCCTGGCTCTCACAGCATGATATGTACAAGACACCAAAGAAAATCAGGAGCAAGAGGGGATCATCAAATAAGAGTAAGGTCAACAGGGCTGCCAAGGACAGAGAAAGGGAAAAAAAAAAAACAACCTCCAGAGTAACAAAGAGAATGTCTTCCAATATAAAATGAAATGTTCCTGTCATTAGTATAGCAATAATAAGATTAATACCATAAATAAACTAGATTTATAAGTTCCAGTTTTGATATGCTACATATAGCTTTTATATAAGAACTTCTAAAATTAAGTTCACATTCACTGAGCACTCCTCACTCAGGCAATGTGATTAAGCCTTATAAGCATTAACTTATTGGAAATAAGATTCATTCTTTTATTCAGATTTCACCAAATGTTAGGAAACTGAGGCACAGATTAATTAAGGAATCTTCTCAAGTACCAAAGAAGTAACAGAATGAGGATTCAACTCAGAAAATCTGACTCTGTAACCCACACTCAACTAACGTATTATCCCTCTCAGATGGAAATGGAAGTAGTGATTTTGAGTTGTTTACACAGAAGACAGCTTGCTGTATGCCTCCTCCTTACACAGCAAAAATACAAAGGTGCATGATTCCTCCTTGGTTAGCATTCTGATGTGAACCTAGATATTTTTTTTCTGCCCACCCACACTCTGAAAAAAGAATCTCGTGCACAACCCAATATGTAAGGGTGAGAAATATAACTGCTGTGGCAATAGCACACTTTCCCCACAATTTTTCAGTCTTCTCTGTCTTCAGACCCACAGGCTCACAAGTGTAGAGGAAGATTAGGCCCAAGATGTACATAGATTGTCTCTCACTGTTGAATCACCCCATCTATCTTTATTTTCAGGGTGTTTATCATAACTCTTTTGTTCCATTTGCAGCCCACTTGCTGATGCATTATTCTTCTCTTTGATTAAGATAAAAAAGATGTTGATAACTGTATCATGGAAAATCTAAGATTTACAAATGTTGTAACTGAAAGAAAAAAAAAGGTAGTAGCATATGCATTAGATAAAGTGTTGGCTAAGGCAGAGTCAATCAAAAGTAGTTTAGGCTTGCTTCAGTGATAAAGTTGCTTTAAAACGGGATACTTAATGATGGACTACAAAATCACATTTATTCCATCTAGGCATAAGACATTAGCCTAGACAAAACTGAAACATTTGGAGTGACCACTAGCGTATCACAAACCCAGCATATACAGAACAAGCAAGAAAATACAAACAGCACAAAACTGTGATCATACACTTCTGAAATCTGAAGGACAACACCCCTGTATTTCTTCTCTGTTGGAATCTTCAGAGAAACTCCAGTCTGTCAGAAAAGAGTTAACCTTTCTCCACCTTCATTTTTATCAAGGTAGATTACAGAGATAAAAAACACCTTCTTTGACTTACTCAAGTAAAATTCCTCTAAAAATGTGTGCATTTTAGTAGAGCATACAAACTAACAACTCAGCAATATACCTCTAGCTCTAAATCTTGAGTCTATTTATAGGTATCAGAGAGGTATTGAAATGAGTATATTCTTAAGATAAGATCCACAGCCTGCATCAGATTCTCAAAGGGATTGTTAACAACAACAACAACAAAATTGAGAATGATTGTTCTGGATTGAAATTTTAAAAAAAGACAGAAAAGAACAAAAAACTGTCTCCAAAACCAGCCATTTAAAATATAGGATTCATAAACAAAAGTTGTAAACTTGAGCATGGAAAGAACAATTAATGAAATCCGATAAGTGTTAACTTATTTTGTTTGTTGAAGTTTACTTTTATAAAGGCATAAGCTCTTAGATCCATTTTCTTTAGTGTATTCAGAATTTCCTATATATAGTTTAAAAAGGAAGAGCAATTACTTTCCCAAAAGTCTATGAAGCAAAATCAGTGACTCTTATCTGTTTGTTATACACAATGAAATATTTAAATTTAGGTAATAATCAAGTAACTTTATTTGGAGGATGAACTCATATTAACCTCTGTCCCCTTATAACAATTTTATATAAGAACGGATTGGGCATATAGTGTAACTACATATACACTCACAGACCAAGTTAAGTTGTAGTAATGCATTAGATAAAGTGTTGGCTAAGGCAGAGTCAATCAAAAGTAGTTTAGGCTTGCTTCAGTGATAAAGTTGCTTTAAAACGGGATACTTAATGATGGACTACAAAATCACATTTATTCCATCTAGGCATAAGACATTAGCCTAGACAAAACTGAAACATTTGGAGTGACCACTAGCGTATCACAAACCCAGCATATACAGAACAAGCAAGAAAATACAAACAGCACAAAACTGTGATCATACACTTCTGAAATCTGAAGGACAACACCCCTGTATTTCTTCTCTGTTGGAATCTTCAGAGAAACTCCAGTCTGTCAGAAAAGAGTTAACCTTTCTCCACCTTCATTTTTATCAAGGTAGATTACAGAGATAAAAAACACCTTCTTTGACTTACTCAAGTAAAATTCCTCTAAAAATGTGTGCATTTTAGTAGAGCATACAAACTAACAACTCAGCAATATACCTCTAGCTCTAAATCTTGAGTCTATTTATAGGTATCAGAGAGGTATTGAAATGAGTATATTCTTAAGATAAGATCCACAGCCTGCATCAGATTCTCAAAGGGATTGTTAACAACAACAACAACAAAATTGAGAATGATTGTTCTGGATTGAAATTTTAAAAAAAGACAGAAAAGAACAAAAAACTGTCTCCAAAACCAGCCATTTAAAATATAGGATTCATAAACAAAAGTTGTAAACTTGAGCATGGAAAGAACAATTAATGAAATCCGATAAGTGTTAACTTATTTTGTTTGTTGAAGTTTACTTTTATAAAGGCATAAGCTCTTAGATCCATTTTCTTTAGTGTATTCAGAATTTCCTATATATAGTTTAAAAAGGAAGAGCAATTACTTTCCCAAAAGTCTATGAAGCAAAATCAGTGACTCTTATCTGTTTGTTATACACAATGAAATATTTAAATTTAGGTAATAATCAAGTAACTTTATTTGGAGGATGAACTCATATTAACCTCTGTCCCCTTATAACAATTTTATATAAGAACGGATTGGGCATATAGTGTAACTACATATACACTCACAGACCAAGGTTTAAGTTGTTGTAACATGCTTTGAGCATTTTAAATTTATAATGCGGGCTACCCTGGTGGCCCAATGGGTAAGGACACCGCCTTGCAGTGCAAGGGATGCTGGTTCCATCCCTGGCCTGGGAAGATCCCACGTGCTGCAGAGCAGCTTGACTCGTGTCCAACTACCAAGCAGGAGTTCTGGAGCTCAGGCGCCCAGAGCCAGTGCTCTGCAGCGACAGAGGCCACTGTGATGGGAGGCCCACACAGGCCAAAGAACAAAGATGGAAATAAATGAAAGACCAATAGAAGTGGCCAAAAAAAAAAAAAAGTTAGAAAAAAAATTTTATAATGCTAAAATGCCTAAATATTGCTAAATTTTTAAATAATTGATTTTATAGAATCATATGGTCAGAATTTTGGGGTGATTTCAAATTATTATTTTTTCTTAACACAAGAAATATTTTACTACTGTTTTATAATAGTAAGTTCTCAAATTATGACTGATTCATAATAATATGCAAGGCTTATTTTTTAACACAAAAATCTGAACACAAAGTTATTTTTGTTTAGTTGCTAAGTTTAAAATTTTTGAATAGCAGCATCATTTAAAATATCACTGAGATACTGTTATCTCTACTACAAGATAAGGCTATATTAGAGATATGATGTATGTCTAATCTACTCACCCTCTTCTTCTTTTCTCCCAGTAACTCAAGGGTTTGACTTATTAGTGGTGGCTCTTAACATTCCTTTCAAGGTCTAATGAGTATGTCCTGTAGCTATTACTTCAGGCTTGTTAAGGAACAACTTAATTATGTAGCATTATGTAAAAAACTTTTTAAAAATGTTTGAATTAGTGATTATGCAGACCTCACTTTACTCTTGGACATTATTTCTCCAATGGTCATAAAATATCAAAAATTTCAAATAGATCTTGCCGTCCTACTAAGACAGTTGATTCAAACCAGACTCTGGTGGCCATGAATGAATTAAATCTCTTTATAGGTCAATTTTGTGGCTTTATCAGCTAGAGGCCTAAACATCTGACTAATTCAGTTAAAAAAAAATTATTAAAATTGTCAGTCAGTCAGGCATGCGCGAGGCTCCTCTGCCGCCGCAGAGTTGCATCATGTCGCCTCCTACCTGGTGACCGCCCTCGGGGGCAATTCCTCCCCCAGCGCCAAGAACATCAAAAAGATCCCGGACAGCGTGGGCATCGAGGCGGATGGCGACCAGCTCAACAAGGTCATCAGCGAGCTGAACTGAACAAACATCGAGGACGTCATCGCCCAAGGTATCGGCAAGCTGGCCAGTGTACCCGCTGGTGGGGCCGTGGCTGTGTCTGCTGCCCCAGGATCCGCAGCTCCTGCTGCGGGTTGTGCCCCAGCCGCAGCAGAGGAGAAGGAGGAGAAGAAGGACGAGCTGGAGGAGTCGGATGACGACGTGGGGTTTGGCTTGTTTGACTAGACTCCTGCTCCCCTGCAAATAAAGCCCTTTTTATGTATTTCTTGAGAAAAACAAAAAAATTGTCAGTCATTTTGGGGCTTATCCTATTGATTGACTCATTGAATCTTTTTTTTTACTTTTCAAACATTTATAGCTTAACATGTTCAAGTTAATCTGTGCTTAGTGCTATGTGACAGTGTAAAGCAATGTCCACACTTGGTTGGGAAATACAACTGGTTGTTTCACAAAATTCTTTTGTGAAATGATAGCACGTATCATGTTCCACTCTGCCCACTTACTGCAATTAATCTGGTACCAACAAAAGTAAACTGATCTGCAAGTTTCAGCTTAAGGGAATGGTATGGTGCAAAAACTCAAAAGAAGTTTCTGCTTCCAGAGCCAACACTCTTCCTTCACAATGTTCTTCATTGGTCCAGATCATCTACTTGATTTTGCAACCAAGTTGGACACTCATTTTGAAAGCACAATTTACAAAATAAAACTAGCAAATACCCATGTGAAAGAAAAGTTTTGAATCTAAAATATACATAACTTAAAGCAATAATAAGATTCATTTCTTCCTTATTAAATGAACAAAGAATTCAGTGAGTACATTTAAGGTCAGTTCTTTCAACTGCTCTTTCCTAAAGTATAAATTACTTTGTACTTCAGGGACAATAACCTGATTATCTTTATTTAGAGTCTTTAAAATGTTCTTATCCCAAGAATTCTTTCCTCTTTTAGTATCCTAAGGAAATAATCAGAAATTAGAACTAAAAGTCAAACATAATGATGTTCAATCATTTGGAAACAACTAGGTGTCCCTTATTAGGGAAGTAGTAAAAATTTGACATATGAGGTCAATAACCACTTAAAATTATATTTGCAGATAACTTTTAATAGTGGGGACATTTTATTTGATATTAATGAGGAAAAGGTAAGTTATATTCTTATATATATATGTAAAAATCATAGAAAAAAATGACATAATTATTCTATCTCAGAAGTGGCTTTAAGGTATTTGTTTTCTCTGTTTCTTTACAGTTTCTTCTACTTTCTGGAATATTTTCAGTAAGCATCTACTAGTCTCCAAAAAAATGAAGTTTCAAACTTCTATTGAAATGGAAAGTCTTTGCATTAGGATGGAGGTAATATTTTTTGACAAATTTGTATATGAATACTTCCCTTAAAATTCACAGACGTAATTACATTTTTTTTTAATTTTCACCCAAATGAATATCTAATTAGTTTTATAAAACAAAGTAAAGCGGTGGGAGGAAAAAGTAGGGCAATTTATGAAAACTTGTTTACAGTTTGATTTTCAGGTAGTGCTACCATCTAAGCAGCCTCCAAAATAAAGTTTTCCTATACTTCCTCATTTTTCTGGACCCTTAGAGTAATAGCTTAATTTCCTGGTAAAAGCAGTTACCTTTAAAGTCTGGGTTTTTGATAAATTCCCTGTTTGTGGATAAAACACTGCCTATATTGTTCTTAATGATTTATCTCATTGGTATACATGCTCTGTTAATATTGTCTTTACTTAACTCTGAGCTGTGGGAAAGCAACATGGATAAGCCTCAGATGCCAGGTTCATTCTTCCCCTCACTTCTTATTAGCCTGTATCATGTCTAAGCTACATAGAATTTTACTAATTATTCCTGGGGATAATCACAAATAATAATTATCAAGGGATAGAAAGTTGTTAGAAAAATTAAGAGTATAAATGAATCACAAGAAAGAAAAGAGTTGTCTTAGGATAATGAACTGCTTCTGGAGAAAATGTCATGAATGAATAAGTGGGTATTACCTTTATCTCCTACAACAGTATTTCCCATCAAATGTTTATGGGACAATCTATTATTTTGATTAAATTTTAATTTTTTTGTATCCTAAGGAAATAATCAGAAATTAGAACTAAAAGTCAAACATAAGGATGTTCAATCATTTGGAAACAACTAGGTGTCCCTTATTAGGGAAGTAGTAAAAATTTGACATATGAGGTCAATAACCACTTAAAATTATATTTGCAGATAACTTTTAATAGTGGGGACATTTTATTTGATATTAATGAGGAAAAGGTAAGTTATATTCTTATATATATATGTAAAAATCATAGAAAAAAATGACATAATTATTCTATCTCAGAAGTGGCTTTAAGGTATTTGTTTTCTCTGTTTCTTTACAGTTTCTTCTACTTTCTGGAATATTTTCAGTAAGCATCTACTAGTCTCCAAAAAAATGAAGTTTCAAACTTCTATTGAAATGGAAAGTCTTTGCATTAGGATGGAGGTAATATTTTTTGACAAATTTGTATATGAATACTTCCCTTAAAATTCACAGACGTAATTACATTTTTTTTTAATTTTCACCCAAATGAATATCTAATTAGTTTTATAAAACAAAGTAAAGCGGTGGGAGGAAAAAGTAGGGCAATTTATGAAAACTTGTTTACAGTTTGATTTTCAGGTAGTGCTACCATCTAAGCAGCCTCCAAAATAAGTTTTCCTATACTTCCTCATTTTTTCTGGACCCTTAGAGTAATAGCTTAATTTCCTGGTAAAAGCAGTTACCTTTAAAGTCTGGGTTTTTGATAAATTCCCTGTTTGTGGATAAAACACTGCCTATATTGTTCTTAATGATTTATCTCATTGGTATACATGCTCTGTTAATATTGTCTTTACTTAACTCTGAGCTGTGGGAAAGCAACATGGATAAGCCTCAGATGCCAGGTTCATTCTTCCCCTCACTTCTTATTAGCCTGTATCATGTCTAAGCTACATAGAATTTTACTAATTATTCCTGGGGATAATCACAAATAATAATTATCAAGGGATAGAAAGTTGTTAGAAAAATTAAGAGTATAAATGAATCACAAGAAAGAAAAGAGTTGTCTTAGGATAATGAACTGCTTCTGGAGAAAATGTCATGAATGAATAAGTGGGTATTACCTTTATCTCCTACAACAGTATTTCCACAGAAGGAAAACCAAATCAAAGCAACACAAACTCTCTCCTAATATACAGAACTTTAACTTCTAGTTATTTGGTTATAATTTATAGAATACGTAGCAAATGAATTTCATATGCAGTACTGTTGCTACAACTTATACATAACTTCTGGAAATATAGGAATCCATGTTTATGCAGTTTAAATAAGAATAATTAAACCAGGAGGTAGGTGTAAAGTACCTGGGGAGTAGAATTTGCAAGACCAAAACTTTAGTATAGGATCTTAACTCCATGAATCTAAAGATTATAAATTAGGGTGATATCTCCTTTTTATAGCTTTTATATTCGAAAGAAGAGTGTACACGTCAGCCTAATATTACTTTTTGAAAGCTAGGTAAACGTAGTTTGTCAGTGTGGCAAGGTAGTACTCCCATTCTAAATGTGTAAGGAAAGCCCAGATTGAAGCCAAACATGCTAAAAAACAAGAAACAGGAAAGAATAATAGTAAAATCAATTTTGTATTCTCACTCTACAGGTAACAAGTAAATCTTAAATTTATTATGTCTTGCACTCCCTTTTAAATAGTACAGAATGCTATCTTTAGCATTTTCATGAATAAGCATAAGCTACTTTGTTTTTATATTGCCTTTTTTAAAAAAATATTTTATTTATATTTATTTGGCTGCATTGGGTCTCAGTTGTAGCCTGTGGGCTCTAGTTCCCTGACCAGGGATCAAACCTGGGCCCCCTGCATTGGGAGCACAGAGTCCTAGCCACTGGACCACCAGGGAATTCCCTATATTGCCTTTTATTTTTAATGTTGTCCTTATAAATACATGAATTTCATTCAAAAATAAGGAAAAATAAAAAATTAGGATACCCAGTTAAACATGAATTTCAAAAAACCCCAACAAATCATGTTTAGTATAATTGTGTCCTAAATACTGCATGAGACATTCTTATGCTAAAAAAAATGTTATTTATCTAAACTTCCAGTGTAACTGTGTATCCTGTATTTTATCCAGCAACTGTATGTAGAGTGAAATATATTTTAAATAAAGAATACTTCCAAGAGATTAGGCTCTTCTTGGGAGGCGGGGAGTGGGGTTGAGGCACAAGGGTAAAAAAAAGAGAAAAGAATAATTCCTTTTTTATGAAAGTCCTTATAATTTAACTTAAATGAGACAAATACCTAAGCAAATGTATTGGTTCCTGGAACCACATTTATCTGTGGTTTTTTTTTTTTTTTTTTTTTTAAAGAAAGAAAGAAAAACCATTAAGTTTTAAAGCTTTCTATTATTCTGACAATCTCAGTTCCTTAGTAAAAATGATCCTAAAATTTAACTTGAAAAAATACAGAGGAAATAAATAAAATCATTAACTTATCTGTATGCTGTATAACAATGAGTAAATAAGTCATTTTAAATTTTAGAACAAAAATGTCTAACATGTTTTAGAGTGTACACGTCAGCCTAATATTACTTTTTGAAAGCTAGGTAAACGTAGTTTGTCAGTGTGGCAAGGTAGTACTCCCATTCTAAATGTGTAAGGAAAGCCCAGATTGAAGCCAAACATGCTAAAAAACAAGAAACAGGAAAGAATAATAGTAAAATCAATTTTGTATTCTCACTCTACAGGTAACAAGTAAATCTTAAATTTATTATGTCTTGCACTCCCTTTTAAATAGTACAGAATGCTATCTTTAGCATTTTCATGAATAAGCATAAGCTACTTTGTTTTTATATTGCCTTTTTTAAAAAAATATTTTATTTATATTTATTTGGCTGCATTGGGTCTCAGTTGTAGCCTGTGGGCTCTAGTTCCTGACCAGGATCAAACCTGGGCCCCTGCATTGGGAGCACAGAGTCCTAGCCACTGGACCACCAGGAATTCTATATTTCCTTTTATTTTTAATCTTGTCCTTATAAATACATGAATTTCATTCAAAAATAAGGAAAAATAAAAAATTAGGATACCCAGTTAAACATGAATTTCAAAAAACCCCAACAAATCATGTTTAGTATAATTGTGTCCTAAATACTGCATGAGACATTCTTATGCTAAAAAAAATGTTATTTATCTAAACTTCCAGTGTAACTGTGTATCCTGTATTTTATCCAGCAACTGTATGTAGAGTGAAATATATTTTAAATAAAGAATACTTCCAAGAGATTAGGCTCTTCTTGGGAGGCGGGAGTGGGGTTGAGGCACAAGGGTAAAAAAAAGAGAAAAGAATAATTCCTTTTTTATGAAAGTCCTTATAATTTAACTTAAATGAGACAAATACCTAAGCAAATGTATTGGTTCCTGGAACCACATTTATCTGTGGTTTTTTTTTTTTTTAAAGAAAGAAAGAAAAACCATTAAGTTTTAAAGCTTTCTATTATTCTGACAATCTCAGTTCCTTAGTAAAAATGATCCTAAAATTTAACTTGAAAAAATACAGAGGAAATAAATAAAATCATTAACTTATCTGTATGCTGTATAACAATGAGTAAATAAGTCATTTTAAATTTTAGAACAAAAAATGTCTAGGCTACAAGTAGAACATGGCTAAGAATAAATTTTTGATAATTTTAAGTGAAACTGTCAACCCTCAAAATTTAATCTGATACTTCCATACATGAAATAAAAATGAAAACTGAATTAGATGTTTTCATAGATTTTAACTATGAAAGCAATAAAAAAAAAAACTTTTTATTCTAAGAAACTATATTTTAAAACCACATCCCTGTGGAATAGCTTTCTACATAACTTCTTCGCTAAAGTAGTATATAGCCTCTACATAGGCAAGTTGGCTGTAAGAAGTTGAGCAAGAAGAAGTCAGCATTTTCCTAAACTGCAATCTACCACTGACGGATATATAAGGCAACATTTATTGCATTTAATTATTTATTTTAAAAAATTATATGTCAATATTGATTTCCTAGATGTGACAAATATATGTCATAATGGAAGATGTTATTAATAGAGAAAACTAGTAGATTTCACTGTACTACTTTTACAACTTTTCTGTAAATTTAAAATTATTCCAAAATGAAAAGTTTAATTTAAAAGACAAAGTAAAAAAAATGCCACTGCATCAGGAGTATAAAAATAATAAAAGTCATTCTAAACCTCTTCGCAGACATGAATACCATTTCTCTACAACAGGGATCATTATTATATTCCTCTTTTGAAACTACAATTTTCTCTGCAAAACAAAAGGTAGAATTTTAAGAATGGAATACTTCATTGATTCTGATTTTCCTGGGTACACATATTAAAACATTTAACTGAACATGTCACTAAGCAAAGTATGTTTACATTTAATAATTATACCATATACTAAACAAATTATATCATATGCTTTCTACAAAGTATATGCAACTAGAGAATATATGATATGTTACCAAAGTATTTACAAGGTTGTTTTACTGCTTTATATTAATTACTATTACATCATTCAATTGTGATAATAAACTAAAATATGTCACTACTGAGGGCATAAGAAATACGGTATATGTGTACCATGGTCTAACTTAACCTCTACAGTGTAAACCAAATAGTTATTTATTAGGAAAAAGAACAAAACTCAATTTTCTTGATAGTACAAAGGCTACTGAATTGTCACAAGAACTCTACTTTCTTAAAGGTTTAGGAAAAATAGAATTTAATATTGGAAAAATGATTATTTTTCCTTAAAGTGAGACTTCATGTGCCTATAGTCAAATTCTATTAGTATATATAACTTGACAATATTGATTCCCTAAATCAATGTAACTCCTTTTTAATTTATTTTTTTAATTGAAGGATAATAGCTTTACAGAGTTTTGTTATTCACTGCCAATCAACATGAATCATCCATAGGTATACATATGTTCCCTCCCCCTTGAACCTCCCCTGCCAAATTTCTACCTACTAGGCTCACCCTCACTTACAAAAGTCATTGTTTGTTTAATTGAAAGGGGAAAGTGCTTATGAAAAAAAAAAAAAAAAAGCCAAAATAAGGGGTACGTAAGCATTGATCAGTATAGAATACTGAGCACAAAAACTTCCTGAAATGATGGGAAACCTGATGATAGGGTACCTGAAGAATTAGGAACATTAAATTGAGTGCAAAATTGGGCAGTACAAATCCTTTATTTTCAGTTGAAGTAGACACCTGAACTCTGAGAGAGGTGTAGGGGACAACATCTACTTTCTTCTGTTTCAGTGCTTAAAATGGAGTGGCTGAAAACTTAAAGCTGGAGTATAACACTAATAAACGTCATTCTAACCCCCCTCGCTGACATGAATACCATTTCTCTACAACAGGGATCATTATTATATTCCTCTTTTGAAACTACAATTTTCTCTGCAAAACAAAAGGTAGAATTTTAAGAATGGAATACTTCATTGATTCTGATTTTCCTGGGTACACATATTAAAACATTTAACTGAACATGTCACTAAGCAAAGTATGTTTACATTTAATAATTATACCATATACTAAACAAATTATATCATATGCTTTCTACAAAGTATATGCAACTAGAGAATATATGATATGTTACCAAAGTATTTACAAGGTTGTTTTACTGCTTTATATTAATTACTATTACATCATTCAATTGTGATAATAAACTAAAATATGTCACTACTGAGGGCATAAGAAATACGGTATATGTGTACCATGGTCTAACTTAACCTCTACAGTGTAAACCAAATAGTTATTTATTAGGAAAAAGAACAAAACTCAATTTTCTTGATAGTACAAAGGCTACTGAATTGTCACAAGAACTCTACTTTCTTAAAGGTTTAGGAAAAATAGAATTTAATATTGGAAAAATGATTATTTTTCCTTAAAGTGAGACTTCATGTGCCTATAGTCAAATTCTATTAGTATATATAACTTGACAATATTGATTCCCTAAATCAATGTAACTCCTTTTTAATTTATTTTTTTAATTGAAGGATAATAGCTTTACAGAGTTTTGTTATTCACTGCCAATCAACATGAATCATCCATAGGTATACATATGTTCCCTCCCCCTTGAACCTCCCCTGCCAAATTTCTACCTACTAGGCTCACCCTCACTTACAAAAGTCATTGTTTGTTTAATTGAAAGGGGAAAGTGCTTATGAAAAAAAAAAAAAAAAAAGCCAAAATAAGGGGTACGTAAGCATTGATCAGTATAGAATACTGAGCACAAAAACTTCCTGAAATGATGGGAAACCTGATGATAGGGTACCTGAAGAATTAGGAACATTAAATTGAGTGCAAAATTGGGCAGTACAAATCCTTTATTTTCAGTTGAAGTAGACACCTGAACTCTGAGAGAGGTGTAGGGGACAACATCTACTTTCTTCTGTTTCAGTGCTTAAAATGGAGTGGCTGAAAAACTTAAAGCTGGAAGGATCAGTTCCCTTCAAAGATATAAAGATAACCCTAGGCAAATTATTGCATTTTTTCCCTAACATTCACAAGGAGTGGAAATGAGCATAATGTAAATCACCTCATTGTTTGGGCCCTTTCAAATTAGTTGCCAAGAGAGGAGTGAAAACTTGATAAGCGGACTCCAGTTTCTATGTGTTAAGAAATCTTAAAACTTGTGGGAGCACAATAAATTTAAAGGAAGAAATTTAAAGGGAGGAAAAATATACAAGGAAAGAGCTAAGCAGTGAAACGCTGATGTGAATGGCATATAAAGGATTTTCTTTAAAGGAGAAAACGATAAAGAGTTCCATTGTACTTTTAAATTACAAACCTAAAATTTTTTTAATTTAAGATGAGTCTGATTTTAAAGTATCTGTCAGAATGTCCTGATCCATTTAAATATTCAGATTGTTGATGCTATTTCTTATCTGTTTTGGGGGGAAATTAAACACAAATCAAAATCTTAAAGAAGGCCACATTTTCAAATAGGTATATGGCTAGTTTGAATAAAGAAGCAAAACAGTATGCTTTTTAATCCTCCCGCTTCCCCCACAGAAAGTACATTTCTGAACTGCAAACCAGGTAGGCTCAGAACACTGATTTCAAGTTACAGGTCTTGACCCTTTTTCTCAGGAAACAAGCAAAAAACACACAAATTCACTAAAATAAGTGATAAGAGACAGCAGGCAAATCCCAGGTGGGTCATCTGCCTTTTTCCAGGAAAATGTGGCCTCAGCTTTCATCAATGTGTACTTTGTCTCGAGAGGAATGCGTATTTAATTATCAAAGCAAAAACTTGTACACAAACATAAGATCCTTTAGTAGAGATTTTTAAAGTATTTCTAAGCCTCACAGACAAAAAACGTAAATTTACAAAGTGATGTCAAACTGTTCCGCAGGGCAAGAAAGATTAGAGTAGGAAAAGATTAGGTCATCCAGAGAGGGATTTTGAAAGACACTTGTAGCTTACTCGTGAAGCTTCATTTAGCATTGAGGTACAGGGGAAATGCTGCTCCTGGTGACAGTGCAGTGGGAATTCCCACTCCAACAACCCATGAAATGTCACTGCATAATTATTCACCTTCTGAGGCCCATTAGAACTTATCACTAGAGAAAGAAATTTAATTTAAACTCACCCCTCTGTGCTAAAGAAT
This sequence comes from Tragulus kanchil, assembly GCA_022376925.1. Classification (NCBI taxonomy): domain Eukaryota; kingdom Metazoa; phylum Chordata; class Mammalia; order Artiodactyla; family Tragulidae; genus Tragulus; species Tragulus kanchil. The sequence continues at coordinate 107,311,612 of JAIOJX010000030.1, read as the reverse complement.
GATGGGACATGAGATCAAAGCCCGAAGCTCTGTCCTCCAGTGGTTTGCAACACCTAGGCACAATAGGGTGAGAGAATGTGACATTCCAGCGCTTCCTGGCTTTCCGGACCCTGGAGAGAGGAGTGGAGGTGTGTGTTGGGGGCGGGGGGAGGGGGAGCGGTCTCTCATCACCAGCTTGAAAGAGGGGCTCCGGAGGTGGATGTGTTAAACACACCCTGGAGTTCCAGGAGGCCAGACTGCTTATACCCGGAGGCTTTGGGCTTGTCGCAGGAGGCAACTGCAGACCGGAGTGGCCCTTCCCCTCCCTTCCCTACTACTGGAATTGTGGTCCCTGGTGCCCGTGGATTTAGGGATGTGGCTAGAGCCATGTTACAGGCAGATCTGCAGCTCTGAAAACTGAATATTGAAGAAGGTGCTCAGACTGCAGCATATATCAGGGTACATTCAACACGTATAGAGAGTGCATGCATAACCAAAAATAAACTCCAAGCTTAATCCGAGGCATACCTAGAGAGTACAAAGTGGAACCCATGGAATGCATGCTGAGCTTTCAAGACCAGAGAGAGGGTCCAAGTTCTAGAGGCGCCTAAGAGAGTCATGGGTGGGGGGTGCGGGTTACTAAGAGAGGGCTCTGTTCCTCAGGCCTCCCCATGGAGCTGCAGGTACCTTATCAAAGTAAAGACGATCGTTAAAGAAAGTATGGTACTTTTTCTGAAGGATTGGTCCATTCTCCCGTTTCAGATATCACCAAACTATGGGGTCTGGAGAATGTTGCTAGCACTCTTCAAATACCTAGCTGCTGGAAGCGTGGAGGGACAAGGAGAGGTTGTTGGGGTATAGGTACAGCGCTGTAAAGACAATTTGAGTCTGCTCAACAGGTATGGTGATTATATATCTATACACACCTATTGATAATATTTTCCTCTAGGTTATCATTTAAGTGGTTAAACTGTTTTGATTCCTGAAATAAAAAAATCACAGCCCATCAGACCTCATTTTGCTTTCCTTATGCCAATACTGTGAGGAAAGGAGCACAAGTTACTTCATATGAGTCTGGCAAACCCGTAATAAAATGACAAGAACAGAACTTCTTGCCAAGGGGAAGTTTTGTGGCAGTTCAACAGACTGCCGTTGCTATAGCAAGAGAAATCCAACAAGTTCTGGAAGAAAGACCTTGCCCTGACCACGCTCCGGCAGGCCCAGGTGGCACTGGCAGGACGCGGCACTTGGTCTGCCACCCCAGGTTAAGGTGGGACAGAGGCCTGAGGGTCCCAGTGTTCGGATGGCTAAAAGCAGAGGGAGGATGCTAGAGATTTGTTGAGCAAGACAAGGGAAGGTGTCCACCCGTCCCAGTCAGGCCCGTTTGTCTTTTGAGCCTAGACGTGAACGCGAGAGAGGCTCACCGCAGCGATTCCCACGGATCGCGCGAGGCCAGAGGCTCTGCTGGTTAGGCCTAGGTCGCCGGCGGCGGGCGCGCTGCAGAACGGGCGCGGGGCACATGGTGGCGCTCGCTGTCCATGCAGCGAGAGGAGGCGGCCGCCGCGCCTTTGTGTGCGCGGGCGCCGCTCTTGACAGCCAGTTCGAAGCACGAGGGTGACTGCGGGCGGTCCGGGGGTCTGGGATAGACCCGACTGCCTCTCCACTCTTCGCTGCAACTGTTAGGCGGACAGCACAGCTCGTTCGCTCTGAACTCTTCCTGGGGGTCTCGGAGAATCTCTTTGAGAGCAGCCGGCAAGTGGAGAAGGCACAGGAAAAGAGGGAGTAGTGTTTAGAAAGGCTGGGAAATTCTCCCAGGTTCAACACATCCCCTTGAATTCACTGAAAAAGAGAATGAAGAGAACTAACTTTGGGCAGCCCAAACCTCAGCCAAGAGAGCGCCTCCACCGTTCCCTCCCGAAGGGCAAAACATGCTTGTCTAAAAAGTAAAGTTACGGAGTGGGCTTAAAATACGCCCCCCACTGGGCTCTAAAGAACAGCAGTGAAAAGCAGGAGTTTTGAGAGGGCGCTTTATTTCTGATTCTTAGTCACCCTGCAGCTCTCCTTCGCTGTCTCGGAGTTCTAGAAGCCCCGACTGTCGTTAGGAATCGAAGCAAAATGGATAAGGCTGCTTCCTAACCGCCAGGAGACAACGCAGAAAATTAAATTAAATTAACACGCGCCCAGGGACCACGGAAAATAGATCCCACCCCAACCCTCCGCCTGCTGCTAAACAAATCAACACTTCTGCGTACAAGGAATGCAGCGAACCTAAAGAGATGGCCACTGACACGCAGCCCCGTAAACCTCAGCGGTTGGAGCTCAAGAGAGCAAGGAATTATCGGCTTTCCTTTAATCCGGAAGCACGGAATAAATAGGGCGAGCGCAAATTCTGAATCTTAATTTTTAAACAACAGCAACAATTGTATATGAAGCAGTCTTCAAAAGATACCACCCAGAACGACAGTCCTAACTTAAAAATGAGTACACTTCACTCCTGTTGATCCCTTACTTAACATGATTTTCTTTAAAGACAATGATAGAATTAATCTGCTGGACTAAAAAGCAAACAACTATAGAAACCACTTTTTAAAATATAAGATAGAGGTACTTGATCACGCCTGAGTTTTTAATAATCTTAAGAAATGCGCGCTGCAGAACGGGCGCGGGGCACATGGTGGCGCTCGCTGTCCATGCAGCGAGGAGGCCGCCGCGCCTTTGTGTGCGCGGGCGCCGCTCTTGACAGCCAGTTCGAAGCACGAGGGTGACTGCGGGCGGTCCGGGGGTCTGGGATAGACCCGACTGCCTCTCCACTCTTCGCTGCAACTGTTAGGCGGACAGCACAGCTCGTTCGCTCTGAACTCTTCCTGGGGGTCTCGGAGAATCTCTTTGAGAGCAGCCGGCAAGTGGAGAAGGCACAGGAAAAGAGGGAGTAGTGTTTAGAAAGGCTGGGAAATTCTCCCAGGTTCAACACATCCCCTTGAATTCACTGAAAAAGAGAATGAAGAGAACTAACTTTGGGCAGCCCAAACCTCAGCCAAGAGAGCGCCTCCACCGTTCCCTCCCGAAGGGCAAAACATGCTTGTCTAAAAAGTAAAGTTACGGAGTGGGCTTAAAATAAGCCCCCAAATGGGCTCTAAAGAACAGCAGTGAAAAGCAGGAGTTTTGAGAGGGCGCTTTATTTCTGATTCTTAGTCACCCTGCAGCTCTCCTTCGCTGTCTCGGAGTTCTAGAAGCCCCGACTGTCGTTAGGAATCGAAGCAAAATGGATAAGGCTGCTTCCTAACCGCCAGGAGACAACGCAGAAAATTAAATTAAATTAACACGCGCCCAGGGACCACGGAAAATAGATCCCACCCCAACCCTCCGCCTGCTGCTAAACAAATCAACACTTCTGCGTACAAGGAATGCAGCGAACCTAAAGAGATGGCCACTGACACGCAGCCCCGTAAACCTCAGCGGTTGGAGCTCAAGAGAGCAAGGAATTATCGGCTTTCCTTTAATCCGGAAGCACGGAATAAATAGGGCGAGCGCAAATTCTGAATCTTAATTTTTAAACAACAGCAACAATTGTATATGAAGCAGTCTTCAAAAGATACCACCCAGAACGACAGTCCTAACTTAAAAATGAGTACACTTCACTCCTGTTGATCCCTTACTTAACATGATTTTCTTTAAAGACAATGATAGAATTAATCTGCTGGACTAAAAAGCAAACAACTATAGAAACCACTTTTTAAAATATAAGATAGAGGTACTTGATCACGCCTGAGTTTTTCTTAAGGAAAAGAGAAATAATAATGCCTGTTTGGACAGAAGCGGCAAAAGTCAGCAGTAAATTTAAAACCCCAGTTTTTTCAAAATATCTACTTCAAATTAGCCCCTCTTTGAGGTTATTTGAAAAACAGAACAAAATTTAGAACTTCTTTACCATTTTAGGCAGCCAGAAAATAATCAAATTGACACCACCCACACTGAAGTTCCTGCCTTAATTTACCAGCCTAAGAGATCACCCAACCTTTGAATAATCCTCTAAAATAGAATATTTATTTTTAAAAATTCCTCCACAGGCCTTCTGTAACATTTCATTCCATAATCTCACCAAAAGATCCTTGGGGAGATGAAAATGTTGATAGTAGGCTTATCGATCTGTTCACTCAGGAGTCCGATCTCATCTTATGCTTGTCTTTAATTTTTAATTTCAGCATTCTCTCCCCAGTGGAAGCCCAGTTGAGAAGTTATAGTAAGACTGGGGTAAGACAGGCATGGAAGGAGAGCAAACCCATCCAGGAACTTTTTCTATTATCAGTAGATAATAGGAGAGTAACTCATCACACTGACTTAAATTTTAGCGTAAAATTTTTTTGCTGATTGTTCACCGTCAACAAATGATAGTCATGTTCCTAAGCAAAAGACATTATCCAAAACCAAGTTGAACCAGAGCAGGAGAAAGCAAGGTAAGGAAGAAACACTCAAGTTTGGTTAAGAAATGAAGCAGGTTAACAGAAAAGCTGAACTGAGCTAAAGCCCTATTCCAGTCTCCAGAGGGTGGACTGATATAAGCTGGCCTGACCTCTGGGTCAACAACTAGTTTAAGTCTACCTTGATCTGTACGACTGGAAGCTTGGCCCTTGGCTCAGTGAGACCAAGCCTTCAGCTTTGTCTGAATGAGCCTGCAGGCACTGTGAGGAGGTGTGTTAGCAGATAAGGCAGGGAGAAACCACAGTTATGTACTTCATCCTCTATTCTCCAGAGAGATGTACATCTCCAAAAGGAAACCCTGCACACCCTGCAGAAAATGAATCTAGACATATTGCTCAATAACTAGCAATACAAAATAAACCAAAGCTAGAGCAGGGAGGAGCCTAAGGAAGAAAGTGAAACTTTAAACATCTATACTACAGAAAGTTCCGTCCCCATTTATCCACCCCCAAAAAATCTTCTTCCAGACAATATTTCTCTTTATCATCAACCACTTTGTAAATCAAACCAAGCAGCTTTTTTCTTACCTGCCACTACATTTAACTCCTTCAGAACCGTTTTCTCTGAATCCCTCAGCACTGCAATTTTCAATAAAAAAGAAACACAGTTTAATTGTGTTCTGCATGTTAGTCCTAGGAAGAAAGTAACAGAAAGAGACTATTTTACTTTTTAAAATCATTATTTAGGGCTATAGTACACCAAAAACTCAGAGCTTACTTTCTTGCCTAAAGTCATAGGGATTGGAGGTCAGCACAGGCAGCAGGATTAAGGCCCACTGTTATTTCGGCACAAATTGCATTAGTCTAAAATATTTTATCCCTAATTGTTTTTTTTTTTTTCCTTCTGAATTTACAGTATTTAAACACTCCATATTTTCACTTCTGTTTCTATGGATAATAATGACTTTATATAAATTTCATGGAAAAATTGTCAGTTCAAGATGCACACCAAGATAGAATTTAGGTGGGGAAATGCAAACGGAAAGAAAGAAGCTAAACTTGTAAGAATCTGAACACACTAACTTTTTATTCAATATGTTTCAAAATAATAATAATAGTAATCTAATAGTGAAATAGTTTGATATAACAGCAATCAACATTTAAAGTATTTTATGTTTCAAAGTATGGCTCAAGAAACACCCATTGCTTAAATGCACTTAAGACATAACAAGACAATATTTTTTTATTGGCATCATTGACACCTATGAACAATAGCCTAGTAGATAGATTAAGGTTTAACCTTCCTTTTCTTTGGTGGCTGTTTAGAGACTTTAAAAGAACAGATAACTCATTTCAACAGGAATCTACTACTGATATTTACCTCTACATAATCTTTAGCTAAGACTTGGAATGCCAAAAACAAGCTTTTGTTAGCTTGACCTCCTCCACCCACTAACAACAAAAGTTATCCCCAAATCCATGTTTTTATTTTAGATGTATTGATCTTCTAGTGTAAGGCTTGGCCTTTTAAACACCAAATGCAATCAATGGCTAATAACCTGACTCCTTCTGGAGAGTGAGAAGAAAGCAGAATGGAGAAATTTCTTTGAATTGTTTGGTGACTTTGTACAAATTTTAAGAGGTCGGTAAATCCTGATGCTTGGAGCTAAATCTACTGGTAAATAATTACATTTCTTAGACATTACAGTCTTTATCTTGGTAAGGAAAGAAAACACAGCTTCCCTAAATATATCATTCCATCTAAGTAATAATCTTAAAGGCAATTATTTAAATATTACCACAAAACAAGGTTATATTTTGTTTAAATTAGACATTTAACTGAAGATAAAATGCAAATGTCCATAATTTCTGCATGTTAGTCCTAGGAAGAAAGTAACAGAAAGAGACTATTTTACTTTTTAAAATCATTATTTAGGGCTATAGTACACCAAAAACTCAGAGCTTACTTTCTTGCCTAAAGTCATAGGGATTGGAGGTCAGCACAGGCAGCAGGATTAAGGCCCACTGTTATTTCGGCACAAATTGCATTAGTCTAAAATATTTTATCCCTAATTGTTTTTTTTTTTTTCCTTCTGAATTTACAGTATTTAAACACTCCATATTTTCACTTCTGTTTCTATGGATAATAATGACTTTATATAAATTTCATGGAAAAATTGTCAGTTCAAGATGCACACCAAGATAGAATTTAGGTGGGGAAATGCAAACGGAAAGAAAGAAGCTAAACTTGTAAGAATCTGAACACACTAACTTTTTATTCAATATGTTTCAAAATAATAATAATAGTAATCTAATAGTGAAATAGTTTGATATAACAGCAATCAACATTTAAAGTATTTTATGTTTCAAAGTATGGCTCAAGAAACACCCATTGCTTAAATGCACTTAAGACATAACAAGACAATATTTTTTTATTGGCATCATTGACACCTATGAACAATAGCCTAGTAGATAGATTAAGGTTTAACCTTCCTTTTCTTTGGTGGCTGTTTAGAGACTTTAAAAGAACAGATAACTCATTTCAACAGGAATCTACTACTGATATTTACCTCTACATAATCTTTAGCTAAGACTTGGAATGCCAAAAACAAGCTTTTGTTAGCTTGACCTCCTCCACCCACTAACAACAAAAGTTATCCCCAAATCCATGTTTTTATTTTAGATGTATTGATCTTCTAGTGTAAGGCTTGGCCTTTTAAACACCAAATGCAATCAATGGCTAATAACCTGACTCCTTCTGGAGAGTGAGAAGAAAGCAGAATGGAGAAATTTCTTTGAATTGTTTGGTGACTTTGTACAAATTTTAAGAGGTCGGTAAATCCTGATGCTTGGAGCTAAATCTACTGGTAAATAATTACATTTCTTAGACATTACAGTCTTTATCTTGGTAAGGAAAGAAAACACAGCTTCCCTAAATATATCATTCCATCTAAGTAATAATCTTAAAGGCAATTATTTAAATATTACCACAAAACAAGGTTATATTTTGTTTAAATTAGACATTTAACTGAAGATAAAATGCAAATGTCCATAGTTTTAAGAGGAAAAAAAATACAAATTAACTGACCTAGTCTTTTATGAGTTTATTAATACCATTTAAAATATTACAAATAAATCGATTACATTTCATGCATTTAAAATGCAAGTCTAAAATGTTCCAGAGAAAGGCTTTTCATTTCAATGTGAAATATCCAAATTATTTCAACATTACAATGAGCAATTAGTTTGCAGAATCTGCAAACATTTAAATGTAGTGTCAGAATTATTTATTAACAGTTAACAATATTACCTTCAGGAAATACACAAAGGCCAAAGTTAGTTGAGATTCACTTGGACATTTTATTTAATATATGGGTTTTGGCAGACCCAGTTATTATGAAATATAGGAGAACTCTCACTTTAACTATGCCTGAACTGCCAGCAAATGCAAATAAGTACATGCTCCATTAAATTAAGTGTCATCCCACATTTATCAAATATTGTCTTAGTTACAGTTTGATACCTATCTAAATTCATACTCGAGCAAAACTAAGCCCCGAAAGTGCGTTTGTGGCTCTGCACCTCCAGAAGTGAGTTCAAAAAATCTGCAGCTCATCAGAACTGCAAGAATAACTCTTAATATTTTCTTGTGACAAAAAAAAAATCAAGTTTACTTCAATATATTTTCAAATATTTACTGGAAGTAATGTACAAGAAAAATACTATACAAAATCGTCTCCTGGACAACTGCACCTCGCACCCATACACTGGTGGAGTTATAGTTAATTGATAACTAATCTAGAATGATTCTCCAGTTGTACAAACCATTAGGTTCAGATATATCTTACAATTTTTTCTTTTTTCTTTTCTACTTTCCCTTTTGGCATTTAAATTACTGAAAGGTCGGTAAATCCTGATGCTTGGAGCTAAATCTACTGGTAAATAATTACATTTCTTAGACATTACAGTCTTTATCTTGGTAAGGAAAGAAAACACAGCTTCCCTAAATATATCATTCCATCTAAGTAATAATCTTAAAGGCAATTATTTAAATATTACCACAAAACAAGGTTATATTTTGTTTAAATTAGACATTTAACTGAAGATAAAATGCAAATGTCCATAGTTTTAAGAGGAAAAAAAATACAAATTAACTGACCTAGTCTTTTATGAGTTTATTAATACCATTTAAAATATTACAAATAAATCGATTACATTTCATGCATTTAAAATGCAAGTCTAAAATGTTCCAGAGAAAGGCTTTTCATTTCAATGTGAAATATCCAAATTATTTCAACATTACAATGAGCAATTAGTTTGCAGAATCTGCAAACATTTAAATGTAGTGTCAGAATTATTTATTAACAGTTAACAATATTACCTTCAGGAAATACACAAAGGCCAAAGTTAGTTGAGATTCACTTGGACATTTTATTTAATATATGGGTTTTGGCAGACCCAGTTATTATGAAATATAGGAGAACTCTCACTTTAACTATGCCTGAACTGCCAGCAAATGCAAATAAGTACATGCTCCATTAAATTAAGTGTCATCCCACATTTATCAAATATTGTCTTAGTTACAGTTTGATACCTATCTAAATTCATACTCGAGCAAAACTAAGCCCCGAAAGTGCGTTTGTGGCTCTGCACCTCCAGAAGTGAGTTCAAAAAATCTGCAGCTCATCAGAACTGCAAGAATAACTCTTAATATTTTCTTGTGACAAAAAAAAAATCAAGTTTACTTCAATATATTTTCAAATATTTACTGGAAGTAATGTACAAGAAAAATACTATACAAAATCGTCTCCTGGACAACTGCACCTCGCACCCATACACTGGTGGAGTTATAGTTAATTGATAACTAATCTAGAATGATTCTCCAGTTGTACAAACCATTAGGTTCAGATATATCTTACAATTTTTTCTTTTTTCTTTTCTACTTTCCCTTTTGGCATTTAAACTACAGCTTCATCAGAAATAAACAATAGCTTCTTCACTTGTTTATAAGTTTAAATCACACAAAAAAGGTTTAACTCTAAGAATCTTCAACAAACTGCAAGAATTTACAGAAATGGGTACTATACAAATGGACTGGACTAGCAAAAAAAAAAAAAAGGAGAATCTGCTAAGGAATGGTGAAAACGAGGTAGAAAAGGACAAACACGGAGAAGGTTAATCTGGTCTCACCGGAAAGGGATATTTTTGCATAAGAAAAAGACACCTACCATCACCCGCAACCCCAACCCCATAAGTTAAGTTAATGTGATCAAAATAACTTTGGGATCGATATTAGCACAGTTTTGAGAGAAAGACTTGCTCACCGCTAGAGGAAAAACTATCTAGAAGGGAAACCAAGTAGAAGATGCTGTTTTCTTTTTTTTTTTTTTCTTTAGTTTTTTTCGTTAAAAAAAAAAAGTCACAGATGAAAGAAGGCTGCTTCATCGATTCACCAAGACTGCCCTTAGCTGAAACTTGCACTGGTTCCACCCCAGGGAACAAAGGAAAAGAGGCAGGGCTGGCGCTGAATAGCTAAACTAGGCAAATTCCGGGTCCCCGTGCCGTTTGATGGCACCAGACGGCTCTGAGCAGGGCAGGCAGCGACGCGCGGCGGCCGGGCAGAGTGTCCGAAACCTGGACGCCCAAGAATGCGGTTCTGATACCAAGTCAGCGGCTGGGTGCCTGGGAGGCCCTGGGCAGCACTCAACCTTGCTCACCCTAGTTGTTAACAGAGGCCCAGGATCTCCCAGGCACAGGAAAGGTTCAGCTCTACTGCCGGCGGCCACTTCCCTCTAAAAAAGACGTACCCGTCACAACTGGGGGTGGCGTAGGGAGAGCAAAGAGAAGACCTGAATTAAAGGCCTGGAGAGGCACCGGCTCGTCTGTTCTGGGCTCCGACTGTGTTGTTACCCGGTGGAGAGAGAGACAGTCAGGGCCCAGGAGAGCAATGCATTTTACTTACATGTCCACGTTCCCTTTACAAAGTTGTCACAGAGGGAGTTAAAAGAAAGAGGGACAGAGAAAGAGAGTGAGCAGGGTGGAGAGAAGCTGGAGCTGAAGCCAGGACCCACGGGGCCCAACCGGACCAAGGTGGGAGGAGGAAGGGGCAAGGGGCAGGGGCGGGGTGCGCGTCACTCCAGGCCGTTGCGGTGCCCCGGCTCCGGGGGCGGCAGCAGCTCCGGGGAGTGGCAGGACGGGCTGCCCGCGGCGCTGTGCTCGCTGTCGGTGTCGCTGCCCTTCTTGCCGCCGCTGCCCGACCCCGCCGAGCCGCCGCCGCCGCCGCTGTGCGTCTTCACATGCTTGCTGAGATGGTCGCTGCGCATGAAGCGCTTGTTGCACACCGGACAGGCGAAACGCTTTTCGCCGGTGTGGGTCCGAAGGTGCCGCTGCAGCTCATCGGAGCGCGTGAAGCGTTTGCCGCAGAAGAGCCAGTTGCACACGAAGGGCCGCTCGCCAGTGTGCCAGCGCAGGTGCGCCTTGAGGTGCGAAGTCTTGCCATACACCTTGCCGCACCCCGGGATGTGGCAGCTGTGCAGGCCCTTGCGCCGCAGGCTGGCCCCAGCCGGGCCCAGCCGCTCCGCCTCCTGGCAGTTGGGGCAGTCGCAGGTGGCGCGGCCGGAGTAGCGGCGGGCGGAAGAGCGCGGGGAGCCCCCAGCGGCGCCGACGGCCCAGCGCTCAGCATGGAGCCCCAGCGCCAGCCAGCGGCGAGGCGCGGGGAGCCCAGCACAGGAGAAGTGTCCGAACCGGCCCAAGAATGCGGTTCTGATACCAAGTCACTGGGCTAGGCCCTGGGCAGCACTCAACCTTGCTCACCCTAGTTGTTAACAGAGGCCCAGGATCTCCCAGGCACAGGAAAGGTTCAGCTCTACTGCCGGCGGCCACTTCCCTCTAAAAAAGACGTACCCGTCACAACTGGGGGTGGCGTAGGGAGAGCAAAGAGAAGACCTGAATTAAAGGCCTGGAGGCACCGGCTCGTCTGTTCTGGGCTCCGACTGTGTTGTTACCCGGTGGAGAGAGAGACAGTCAGGGCCCAGGAGAGCAATGCATTTTACTTACATGTCCACGTTCCCTTTACAAAGTTGTCACAGAGGGAGTTAAAAGAAAGAGGGACAGAGAAAGAGAGTGAGCAGGGTGGAGAGAAGCTGGAGCTGAAGCCAGGACCCACGGGGCCCAACCGGACCAAGGTGGGAGGGGGAAAGGGGGCAAGGGGCAGGGGCGGGTGCGCATCACTCCAGGCCGTTGCGGTGCCCCGGCTCCGGGGCGGCAGCAGCTCCGGGAGTGGCAGGACGGCTGCCCGCGGCGCTGTGCTCGCTGTCGGTGTCGCTGCCCTTCTTGCCGCCGCTGCCCGACCCCGCCGAGCCGCCGCCGCCGCCGCTGTGCGTCTTCACATGCTTGCTGAGATGGTCGCTGCGCATGAAGCGCTTGTTGCACACCGGACAGGCGAAACGCTTTTCGCCGGTGTGGGTCCGAAGGTGCCGCTGCAGCTCATCGGAGCGCGTGAAGCGTTTGCCGCAGAAGAGCCAGTTGCACACGAAGGGCCGCTCGCCAGTGTGCCAGCGCAGGTGCGCCTTGAGGTGCGAAGTCTTGCCATACACCTTGCCGCACCCCGGGATGTGGCAGCTGTGCAGGCCCTTGCGCCGCAGGCTGGCCCCAGCCGGGCCCAGCCGCTCCGCCTCCTGGCAGTTGGGGCAGTCGCAGGTGGCGCGGCCGGAGTAGCGGCGGGCGGAAGAGCGCGGGGAGCCCCCCAGCGGCGCCGACGGCCCAGCGCTCAGCATGGAGCCCCCAGCGCCAGCCAGCGGCGACGGGGCCGAGTCCGGGTAGGAGCCTGGCAGCACAGGCTTGAAGCCGTCCATGAGGTGTTGCCCGGCGGGGCTGAGCAGGTGCGAAGAGGCGCCGCTGCTGAAGGCTGAGTGGCTCAGGCCTGAATAATCCGAGTTGTAGCCTCCAAGCGGCGAGTGCAGCGAGGTTTGGAGCCCCCCGGCGGCCGGGTGCAGGGAGCCGGGCAGCGCCGCCGCGCCATTCGGGTTCTGCACGTCGATCCAGCCCGCGCCCACGTCCCACCAGCTGGAGGCGCCGGCCGAACCCACGTCGCCCGCAGCGCCTAGGCCGGGGTGCGAGGGCTTGAACCACGACTCGTACGGGTGAGCCATGCCCACGCGCGGGTAGATCCCCTGCAGCCCGTCCACAGAGGTGTGCACTTTGGAGATGAACACGGACTGGTGGGCGCCGTCCTGCGAGTGTGCGGAGGAGCCGCCGCCGCCGCCGCCCCCGCCGCCGCTGCCCCCCGACACGCCAGGGGCCTGGAACACCGAGTAGTCGTTTGCGAAGGGAGAGCTCGAGGCGGCGGCGGCGCGGCGGCGGCGGCCGCGGCGCTGCTGGAGGTTAAGGAGAAGGCGCTAGAGCCGGGTGAGCCGCCGCAGCTGAACGAGTCGGACACCAGAGCCGCCGCCGCCGCCGCCGCCGCCGCCGCCGCCGCCGCGGCCGAGGACGAGCCGCCGTTCCTGGAGGGCCCCGACACGCCGAAGCTTGAGAGACTGGAGCCCACTACGTTGCAGCTGCCCGAGGACGAGGACGAGGACCGTTTCCAGGGGTGGAAGCCCTTGCCGAAGGAAGATGAGCTGTCCGAGAGGGAGGAGGGAGACGGGCTGGGGCTGCCGATCTTATTACAGGTAGCAGCAAGCATGGCCAAAGGAGTGGATCCCAACCTCGGTTCTTCCTGAGAGAAGGAGAGGAGAAGGGGTGGGGGAGGGGAGGTGGGCAAAGGGCCGGTGAGGACGGAGGAAGGAAATGTGCATCAGTCCTCCCGGAGCCTCCAAAACGTCCCACTGCACCCCATTTCTGCGGCGCGTCCCACCAACTCACCTGGCTCCCGAGGCGGCTCAGCATGGAGCCCCCAGCGCCAGCCAGCGGCGACGGGGCCGAGTCCGGGTAGGAGCCTGGCAGCACAGGCTTGAAGCCGTCCATGAGGTGTTGCCCGGCGGGGCTGAGCAGGTGCGAAGAGGCGCCGCTGCTGAAGGCTGAGTGGCTCAGGCCTGAATAATCCGAGTTGTAGCCTCCAAGCGGCGAGTGCAGCGAGGTTTGGAGCCCCCCGGCGGCCGGGTGCAGGGAGCCGGGCAGCGCCGCCGCGCCATTCGGGTTCTGCACGTCGATCCAGCCCGCGCCCACGTCCCACCAGCTGGAGGCGCCGGCCGAACCCACGTCGCCCGCAGCGCCTAGGCCGGGGTGCGAGGGCTTGAACCACGACTCGTACGGGTGAGCCATGCCCACGCGCGGGTAGATCCCCTGCAGCCCGTCCACAGAGGTGTGCACTTTGGAGATGAACACGGACTGGTGGGCGCCGTCCTGCGAGTGTGCGGAGGAGCCGCCGCCGCCGCCGCCCCCGCCGCCGCTGCCCCCCGACACGCCAGGGGCCTGGAACACCGAGTAGTCGTTTGCGAAGGGAGAGCTCGAGGCGGCGGCGGCCGCGGCGGCGGCGGCGGCCGCGGCGCTGCTGGAGGTTAAGGAGAAGGCGCTAGAGCCGGGTGAGCCGCCGCAGCTGAACGAGTCGGACACCAGAGCCGCCGCCGCCGCCGCCGCCGCCGCCGCCGCCGCCGCGGCCGAGGACGAGCCGCCGTTCCTGGAGGGCCCCGACACGCCGAAGCTTGAGAGACTGGAGCCCACTACGTTGCAGCTGCCCGAGGACGAGGACGAGGACCGTTTCCAGGGGTGGAAGCCCTTGCCGAAGGAAGATGAGCTGTCCGAGAGGGAGGAGGGAGACGGGCTGGGGCTGCCGATCTTATTACAGGTAGCAGCAAGCATGGCCAAAGGAGTGGATCCCAACCTCGGTTCTTCCTGAGAGAAGGAGAGGAGAAGGGGTGGGGGAGGGGAGGTGGGCAAAGGGCCGGTGGGGGAGGGAGGAAGGAAATGTGCATCAGTCCTCCCGGAGCCTCCAAAACGTCCCACTGCACCCCATTTCTCGCTGCGGCGCGTCGCCACCAACTCACCTGGCTCCCCCAACAGCCCCGGCGCCCGACTGCTTCCTACTCTACGGGAAGGGACAAGTTTGGCTGCCGGCGTCTGATTCGGGAGCAAAGCGCCATGCTAAAGAAGAGTTTGACAAGAATTCTCACCTAAAACAACACTCCTGTGCACACAGGGCCCCAGGCGCTTCAAAACAAACAAGCAAGCAAAAAGTCCAGATTGGGGAAGAAGGAAGATTCCTTTGCGAAGAAGCCTGGGGAAAAACCATTGGATTGCTTTTAACAGCTACTCTTGTAATCCACAGAAGAGCTTTGAAAATTCTGTTCCAGTCCCCAGAAACCCATCCTGGGTTCTTTCTCCCAGGCCAAAAGACGTCAAACCATAGGGCTCGATCATTCTTCCTCATTATCTTAGAAAAAAAGAAAAAAGTCTGCAATAGTTTAAAAAGAGAGAAAGAGAGAGAGAGGAGATGGGCTCAACGTACCTGCAAGACAAGGCGGACTGCGAAATTTTTTAAGGGGAAGAGGGAAAATCTGCAGTTTACCCAGAAGGAAAAACTTGCTCTCTTTACCCCCGAAATCGTCGCACGTAAAATGGGCTGGGCGCACGTCTCCCTGGCGGGGAGCGGCCAGGCGCTGCGAGGTGGCTTGCCTAAATGCCCTTCGAACCTTTTCCTGCGCTGAAAAAAAGTGACTCTGCCCCCCCTCTGCCCCTCTTTCTTTTCTCCAAACTCACTTGTATTTAAAGGGGGGTAAAAAAAAGCTCTCAATAGAGACTGATAGCCCGTGGCCTGGCCCGGGCGACTTTAACCCCCTCCAATCGGCAATAAAAGGAAACTAATTAAAACCAGCAAGAGAAAATCCTGAGACTCACCCCTAGAAGTGAAGTTGCCATCCCACAAAAGTGCCCTCCTCCTCTCAGAGGATCTTTTTTATATTGATAAATCAGAGGCAGTGTTTTTTTTAGAGGTGTGCAATACAATGATCAGTTCCGCCCATTCCACCACAATTGTAGCTCCCTCTCCGGCTTTGAAGTGCCGCGGAGGCGCGGGCAGCCAATCTGCGGCCTCGCCGGGCCGCGCCGCGCGCGCGCCGTGAGGTCATCGGCGCCGCCGCCGCCGCCGCGGGGGGTGGGGGCGGGGCGCGGCGACGGCGTGTGTGCTCTAGGGCGGCTGTGAGTGCGCGCGTGTGGGGCTGAGTGCGAGCGCAGCCTAGGCGGGAAGAGGGCTATGCAGACGAGGGGGAGCGTGGGGACGGGGAGGCCGGGGACGAGAGTCTGGCCGTGTAATAGTGACGGGGGAGCGGAGGGACAGGGCAGACAGGGAGCGGGTTGTGTGTGACCGTCTAACTGCCGGTGTGACAAAGGGGTAGAGGGACAGGCCGGCCAATTGTCGAGGGCAAGGGTGAGCGTAGTGTAACTGTGAGTGATGCACCTAGGGAGGGCGGAGGGACCTTGCTGGCGAGTGTGTCGGGTGTGTGTGTGTGGTAGGTGATGTCTGAGAGTGTGTGGTGTGACGAAGAGGAGAGTGAAAACGTGTGCTTGTGTGCGAAGGAGGGAGGGTGGATGAGTGTGTATGCTTCACGTGGGAGAGGCGAGGGCTGTGTGCCACAAACGTTGGGGGGGGAGTCGTGTGCTTGTGTGTGTGTGTGTGTGTGTGTGTGTGTGTGTGTGTGCAACACAACTGAGCATGGAGACTAGGACCAGGAAAGTGCACTTACGTAAGAGACATAGCGATTTGAATAGTGAAACTACGAAGTTGAGTGAGATTGAATAAGTAAATATTCACAAATGCTATCACAGTCGCCAACTCTTTCTTTTCTCCAAACTCACTTGTATTTAAAGGGGTAAAAAGCTCTCAATAGAGACTGATAGCCCGTGGCCTGGCCCGGGCGACTTTAACCCCTCAATCGGCAATAAAAGGAAACTAATTAAAACCAGCAAGAGAAAATCCTGAGACTCACCCCTAGAAGTGAAGTTGCCATCCCACAAAAGTGCCCTCCTCCTCTCAGAGGATCTTTTTTATATTGATAAATCAGAGGCAGTGTTTTTTTTAGAGGTGTGCAATACAATGATCAGTTCCGCCCATTCCACCACAATTGTAGCTCCCTCTCCGGCTTTGAAGTGCCGCGGAGGCGCGGGCAGCCAATCTGCGGCCTCGCCGGGCCGCGCCGCGCGCGCGCCGTGAGGTCATCGGCGCCGCCGCCGCCGCCGCGGGGGGTGGGGGCGGGGCGCGGCGACGGCGTGTGTGCTCTAGGGCGGCTGTGAGTGCGCGCGTGTGGGGCTGAGTGCGAGCGCAGCCTAGGCGGGAAGAGGGCTATGCAGACGAGGGGGAGCGTGGGGACGGGGAGGCCGGGGACGAGAGTCTGGCCGTGTAATAGTGACGGGGGAGCGGAGGGACAGGGCAGACAGGGAGCGGGTTGTGTGTGACCGTCTAACTGCCGGTGTGACAAAGGGGTAGAGGGACAGGCCGGCCAATTGTCGAGGGCAAGGGTGAGCGTAGTGTAACTGTGAGTGATGCACCTAGGGAGGGCGGAGGGACCTTGCTGGCGAGTGTGTCGGGTGTGTGTGTGTGGTAGGTGATGTCTGAGAGTGTGTGGTGTGACGAAGAGGAGAGTGAAAACGTGTGCTTGTGTGCGAAGGAGGGAGGGTGGATGAGTGTGTATGCTTCACGTGGGAGAGGCGAGGGCTGTGTGCCACAAACGTTGGGGGGGGAGTCGTGTGCTTGTGTGTGTGTGTGTGTGTGTGTGTGTGTGTGTGTGCAACACAACTGAGCATGGAGACTAGGACCAGGAAAGTGCACTTACGTAAGAGACATAGCGATTTGAATAGTGAAACTACGAAGTTGAGTGAGATTGAATAAGTAAATATTCACAAATGCTATCACAGTCGCCAACTTGAGGTTTCCTGTAGCGCAAATCTTGAGGTTTTGTTTTTTTTCTCTCTCTCTCTTAATTTCTCGTATACTGTCAGTACATTTTAAAAGAAAATCGGATTCATATCTTCCTCTCCCTTCCTGACTCTACAGCCGAAAGTTCGAAATTGAGGGAGGTTGAGGGGTATTTTTAGAAGAGCGTTCGGGCGTGTTTGAGCCCGCGTCAACGGGTCGTTACTTTGAAGCAGTAGCTTTTTTTTTTTTTTTTTCCTTCGGAGGTGGGATTCGGCTTTGGAAGTGCAAGTCTCTCCGTAGGGAAGAGGATGTGTTTGTCCCTTGGCGACGAGTACATTTAAATACAAAAGGATTAGATAAAGACACGGATGAAAGAGTGTTGTTTTTCTGGGGGTTAGGAATTCAGCGTTTTACAGAATTTAGGAGTTTTCGTAGGTGAACCCACAGCCTCTTTCTCAGGAAAAAAAAATCAGGGTTTTGGTTGAAATCTCTGAGTTTTATTTATCTGTCAAAAGAAACAAGCGTTTGACAAAGCCTGGACCCACATATATGCAGGCGTCTGTGTGTAATGGGGTTTGGGCCAGATATCTGTAAGTGTATGCGTGTCCAACAGACAGTTCAAATTTGGTGGGTTTTAGAACTTGCTTGCTATTTGTGCTATTAGTTGCCTACGGAGATGTATGTAATTAAATTTTACTGCCCCCACAAGGGAACATCGTAAACTACAGAAAGTACCACACCAGTTCAACAAAAATCCACAGCCCTTGGAGCCCTTAGAGCCCTTATTGAATATTCATATGTTTTTTTAAAGTAATTCACATTTCTAAGCAGTTACAAATGCTCCCAAGAAATCTAATTTTAAGTCAGAATTGATGAAAATGTTACTAGGTGACAAGTGTTTTAACTGAGGAAACTTTTTAAATTTTATTGTGGTTTTGAACCTTCCTCAAGTATATCACAGCTTCTGGAGATGTCAAAAAAAAGAAAAAGAAAAAAATTCTCCTGGTGTTAACTAAACTCCAAAGAAAGGTTGTAATATTTGTGTAAGCTTCATTGAGTAGAGTTGAGACTGATGTTTGTGGTGTAAGAGTGTTTCTGACCCCCTTTTAACAGTGTTGAGATATTGACTGTACATCATATCTATTGATTAAGGGGATAAGGTACACTCGCATACTTTGAAGTAAGTGTGAAGTAAATTAATGAACTGCTTTCTTTCTCTGAAGGCTGACGCTTACCATAAATGTCGTGTTTCTCTCTGCAAGCCACTCTGAATGATTTTAGCGTGTTGAGAAGGCGTGACAGGCCAGCCCAGAAGGAGGAAGGGGTGGAGGAAAGGAGGGAACTCCGTTTAACAAATAAAGAGAATTAACTTCATTGCTTTGGTCTTCTTCTATAATGATATTCATTTTAAAGTTTCATTGTTCAAATCTGGGGGTTAGGAATTCAGCGTTTTACAGAATTTAGGAGTTTTCGTAGGTGAACCCACAGCCTCTTTCTCAGGAAAAAAAAATCAGGGTTTTGGTTGAAATCTCTGAGTTTTATTTATCTGTCAAAAGAAACAAGCGTTTGACAAAGCCTGGACCCACATATATGCAGGCGTCTGTGTGTAATGGGGTTTGGGCCAGATATCTGTAAGTGTATGCGTGTCCAACAGACAGTTCAAATTTGGTGGGTTTTAGAACTTGCTTGCTATTTGTGCTATTAGTTGCCTACGGAGATGTATGTAATTAAATTTTACTGCCCCCACAAGGGAACATCGTAAACTACAGAAAGTACCACACCAGTTCAACAAAAATCCACAGCCCTTGGAGCCCTTAGAGCCCTTATTGAATATTCATATGTTTTTTTAAAGTAATTCACATTTCTAAGCAGTTACAAATGCTCCCAAGAAATCTAATTTTAAGTCAGAATTGATGAAAATGTTACTAGGTGACAAGTGTTTTAACTGAGGAAACTTTTTAAATTTTATTGTGGTTTTGAACCTTCCTCAAGTATATCACAGCTTCTGGAGATGTCAAAAAAAAGAAAAAGAAAAAAATTCTCCTGGTGTTAACTAAACTCCAAAGAAAGGTTGTAATATTTGTGTAAGCTTCATTGAGTAGAGTTGAGACTGATGTTTGTGGTGTAAGAGTGTTTCTGACCCCCTTTTAACAGTGTTGAGATATTGACTGTACATCATATCTATTGATTAAGGGGATAAGGTACACTCGCATACTTTGAAGTAAGTGTGAAGTAAATTAATGAACTGCTTTCTTTCTCTGAAGGCTGACGCTTACCATAAATGTCGTGTTTCTCTCTGCAAGCCACTCTGAATGATTTTAGCGTGTTGAGAAGGCGTGACAGGCCAGCCCAGAAGGAGGAAGGGGTGGAGGAAAGGAGGGAACTCCGTTTAACAAATAAAAGAGAATTAACTTCATTGCTTTGGTCTTCTTCTATAATGATATTCATTTTAAAGACATAATATACAGTTGTTCAAATCTGGGGTTTAATTCTAATCAATACCAGCACCCTCAAAGGTGGAGAAAAAAAAAAGCTTTGAGGGAAGACTCCCTTCTAGAATAGTTATTTTATCTTTTTATCCTCCTATCTCTGTTAGGAAATGAGGCAGGACTATTGAAAAGTTAAATGCTGATTCTGAGAGTAAACAAAGACATTAACCAGTCTTTCCTCAAAAATTGCTAGAAATTAGAAAAATTCAGCATCATGTGATTATGAATTTGAGTATCTACTTGTAAGATTGTATTTATATAAATTCACTTTGGAATCATATGTAATTCTGCCTAGGACAATATGTCACAATGTTGGTATGAATGTAATGAGTATACTGGATTCTTTCGTTTGCATAAGATTGGCTGGCAGATTTTCACAAAGGTTTGTGCGTGCATCTTCAATATGAAAAAATATATTTATGTTTTCATGCATATATGTATATTATGTATTTACCCCCATTTTAAAGTTAGGTGTTTATAGTAATATAGTCAAAGATTTTTTTCTCACCCTACCCCATGCCTAAAGAAGTGGTTAGTGTTTGTCCTAAGGCATAACATAGCAGAACTGAAGAGGAAAGACAAAGAATTATATAACTGATCAAAAATTGAAACGATAATCTTGAAACAATGACCAACAACCACACATCAACAATGAAACTGGCCTTAATGGCAGCTCTTTCTTCACTTTGTAGAAGTGATCCTATTATTTTTGAATCCACCACAGGAGGGAACATCTGTAATCCACTATAGATACAGCCTGTTCGGCAAACTATTCCATAGCACATCCAATTCAGTTTACCTTTTGTGATATTGATCACTGTTCTTGAGTATTATACTGCAGTAATATGGAGGTTTAGAAGGGGAAAGGGAAGAAATATAGGAAGTGCAGCCTTTCTAAAATTAATTAAAAGTTTCCCCTACCTCATAAGAAGTTTAAATGCTGGCAGGGAAAAGGATAGATGGATATTCTGCTGCTTCTTGCAAACCTGTGAGATCCACTTTCAATAAAGCTAAAATCTATTAGCATTCTGTATGCATCTGCAGCATAAATTTCATTTGAATTTCAAATTTAATAAACCAGGAGGTTTTTAATCATCCCTGGTTTTATTTGTTTGATATTAACATGCTTATTGACCGGGTCTGGTGACCAGTTTGATCATTACAGGACAGCAAAAAGTTAATTAAAACGACCACAGCCCCTTAATCATATCATCTGTCTCATCCATGTCGCTCTCTTTATTACCGGTGATGATGGATAGTCCCCCAGATTAATTTCTCTGTTTCTTCGATTTGGACAACAGCTTTTGGGACCTAATTTACATCCTGGGAACAACTTGCTCAAGTATATCTAACACCTTGCAGCTACAATATACATCAACATCTCTTTAGATGGAGTGGGAAAGGGAAGCTTTTTTTGCAGGCAGGTTTGAAGACTAATCAATGCGGCGATTTGGAGCTCTCAGGCTTTCATAACCAAAGAAATAGAAGGTCCTAAAAGCAAATTAGAGGCCTGGATCCCTGCTTTTCCTTTCCGTGGAGTAGAAAGTGAAATATGCCTCTGCTGTTTGGTAAAATAGATTTAAATGTGTAGATAGAACGACAAGTAAATAAAGCCGTTTGTAACCACTGAGTACAATTGGGATTTATAGTCGAAAACATCAAAGCTATCCCGGCTTTCAAATGTCCGGCAACACATCTACACCAGATAAGATTGTGAGCACGTTGAGTGTGGTCTGGTATATACACAACGCTGAAAAGGCCTAATAAGAAAAAAAAAAAATGCACATGAACTATATAGGCTCGTACCTGCTGGGTACGTTTAAACCGGGCTCTTCGCATCTCGGTTTCCCGAGCGCTGGCAGGGACGCTCAAGCTCTGGAAGCTGACCAGCCGGTGCCCGCTGAAGACACAGGTGACCTGGTGGGTGCCTCTCCCTAAATAGGGAAACAGCCCCCAATCCTTGACCACTGTGCGGGGACCTCGCGTGCGGACTCGTTGCCTACTAAATAAACCGTGAAGAAGGGTGGGGAGCGAGCCGAGCGCCGCCGGCGACCGTAAGGAGGAGCGGTCTTGGCCAGGTTAGGGGTGTCTCTTCGCCCGGAGCTCTCTGGTCAAAGTTTCTTTTCCTGCTGAAAAGAAAACCTGGCCAGGCTTGGACCTGTTGGATTCCTGATGGGAGCCCTTTTGCTATCCATTCCTGCTTTCGGGAGACTTTACTAGGAAGTTGCCTAACATTTCCTGGGAAGGGGGGTAATAAAAGCCCCTCGCTGGTGGCAGATTGTTGAGCTGTAGGTGGGAAGGGATCAGTCAGCCAGAGCCCAGAGGGGCTGTATTTTCCTGATTGGAAAATGGGAACTTCCATACCGAAAGCCCAATAATGGTTCATGTCGCTCTCTTATTACCGGATGATGGATAGCCCCAGATTAATTTCTCTGTTTCTTCGATTTGGACAACAGCTTTTGGGACCTAATTTACATCCTGGGAACAACTTGCTCAAGTATATCTAACACCTTGCAGCTACAATATACATCAACATCTCTTTAGATGGAGTGGGAAAGGGAAGCTTTTTTTGCAGGCAGGTTTGAAGACTAATCAATGCGGCGATTTGGAGCTCTCAGGCTTTCATAACCAAAGAAATAGAAGGTCCTAAAAGCAAATTAGAGGCCTGGATCCCTGCTTTTCCTTTCCGTGGAGTAGAAAGTGAAATATGCCTCTGCTGTTTGGTAAAATAGATTTAAATGTGTAGATAGAACGACAAGTAAATAAAGCCGTTTGTAACCACTGAGTACAATTGGGATTTATAGTCGAAAACATCAAAGCTATCCCGGCTTTCAAATGTCCGGCAACACATCTACACCAGATAAGATTGTGAGCACGTTGAGTGTGGTCTGGTATATACACAACGCTGAAAAGGCCTAATAAGAAAAAAAAAAAAAAAAAATGCACATGAACTATATAGGCTCGTACCTGCTGGGTACGTTTAAACCGGGCTCTTCGCATCTCGGTTTCCCGAGCGCTGGCAGGGACGCTCAAGCTCTGGAAGCTGACCAGCCGGTGCCCGCTGAAGACACAGGTGACCTGGTGGGTGCCTCTCCCTAAATAGGGAAACAGCCCCCAATCCTTGACCACTGTGCGGGGACCTCGCGTGCGGACTCGTTGCCTACTAAATAAACCGTGAAGAAGGGTGGGGAGCGAGCCGAGCGCCGCCGGCGACCGTAAGGAGGAGCGGTCTTGGCCAGGTTAGGGGTGTCTCTTCGCCCGGAGCTCTCTGGTCAAAGTTTCTTTTCCTGCTGAAAAGAAAACCTGGCCAGGCTTGGACCTGTTGGATTCCTGATGGGAGCCCTTTTGCTATCCATTCCTGCTTTCGGGAGACTTTACTAGGAAGTTGCCTAACATTTCCTGGGAAGGGGGGTAATAAAAGCCCCTCGCTGGTGGCAGATTGTTGAGCTGTAGGTGGGAAGGGATCAGTCAGCCAGAGCCCAGAGGGGCTGTATTTTCCTGATTGGAAAATGGGAACTTCCATACCGAACAATAGCCCCTATTAGTGAGGTTATTCGGTTTCAAACTATCTGGCCACATTTACAGCCGAGTCCTTACTTTCCCGGTACTGCTTAATTGGATGCATTTGTTGACCACAGCGAAGCAGCAGTGACTCTTGATCTACGTGCACAGGATCTCCTGCTGGATGCAAAGCATTGCCTTGGTGACTCTTTTAAAATAAATAGGGCCGCTTGAAAAAGCATATTGTTTCTTAATTGACTTGACCCCCCCGCCAACCCACCCCGTATCATGCTGCTTAATATTTATTCTTTCTGCCATTTAGAAACACGCAAAAGTTAGGGACATTTTAATTAAAACGGACTCATCTAACTTAGGATATTACAATGCTTTGATTCCCTTTAGCTAGGGCATTTAGATTGCAGACATTCAGGAAGACAAGGAAGACTTTTCCAAGGTATCAAGCATATGAACATGTTGGTAAATTCATAGATAGGAAAAATATGAAGATATTGATCCGAATGGGTATTTCTGCATATATTAAAGGAAGATCATAATTCCTTATTTGTGTGCATGCATAATGTTCGTGTCCTCATAGTATGTTGATAAAATCGTGTGCTGGTTCTACAGGCAGGCATGTACTTGGTGGTATATTTCATATTCATCTCCCTGCCAGGCCACAGATGAAATTGAATAATTCTACAGCACTTCTTATCCTGGTGGTGCCTCTCCAAATCCCCACTGACCTGCGGGGACCTCGCGTGCGGACTCGTTGCCTACTAAATAAACCGTGAAGAAGGGTGGGGAGCGAGCCGAGCGCCGCCGGCGACCGTAAGGAGGAGCGGTCTTGGCCAGGTTAGGGGTGTCTCTTCGCCCGGAGCTCTCTGGTCAAAGTTTCTTTTCCTGCTGAAAAGAAAACCTGGCCAGGCTTGGACCTGTTGGATTCCTGATGGGAGCCCTTTGCTATCCATTCCTGCTTTCGGGAGACTTTACTAGGAAGTTGCCTAACATTTCCTGGGAAGGGGGGTAATAAAAGCCCCTCGCTGGTGGCAGATTGTTGAGCTGTAGGTGGGAAGGGATCAGTCAGCCAGAGCCCAGAGGGGCTGTATTTTCCTGATTGGAAAATGGGAACTTCCATACCGAACAATAGCCCCTATTAGTGAGGTTATTCGGTTTCAAACTATCTGGCCACATTTACAGCCGAGTCCTTACTTTCCCGGTACTGCTTAATTGGATGCATTTGTTGACCACAGCGAAGCAGCAGTGACTCTTGATCTACGTGCACAGGATCTCCTGCTGGATGCAAAGCATTGCCTTGGTGACTCTTTTAAAATAAATAGGGCCGCTTGAAAAAGCATATTGTTTCTTAATTGACTTGACCCCCCCGCCAACCCACCCCGTATCATGCTGCTTAATATTTATTCTTTCTGCCATTTAGAAACACGCAAAAGTTAGGGACATTTTAATTAAAACGGACTCATCTAACTTAGGATATTACAATGCTTTGATTCCCTTTAGCTAGGGCATTTAGATTGCAGACATTCAGGAAGACAAGGAAGACTTTTCCAAGGTATCAAGCATATGAACATGTTGGTAAATTCATAGATAGGAAAAATATGAAGATATTGATCCGAATGGGTATTTCTGCATATATTAAAGGAAGATCATAATTCCTTATTTGTGTGCATGCATAATGTTCGTGTCCTCATAGTATGTTGATAAAATCGTGTGCTGGTTCTACAGGCAGGCATGTACTTGGTGGTATATTTCATATTCATCTCCCTGCCAGGCCACAGATGAAATTGATAATTAATTCTACAGCACTTCTTATTCCTCTTTCATCATGCAAATGAAGGAAACACACGTAGGGAAGAGAGTTTGCTCATTTGGAGTGGGGTGTGTGTATGCATGTCGTGTGTATTCTTGTGCTAGGCAAGAGAGAGAGAGGCTTAGACATTCAGACAAAGTTTGCCTCTGATTTTTTTTCCTGGAGTGGATTTGTTTCAACTGTTCTCTCTTTGGATATTATATATCACTTTCTCACAGCTAACATGCAGAGTTAAAAACTACTAAATTCTTATCCTCAACACTATTGATTTCTTTTCATTCTGTTCAGTTGCTAGAGGAGGTAATGCTCCCAGATTGCCCCTGTCTCCAGACGGTTGACAATTGCAATCGCAGTTTCGGGAAGATAAATGTTACTTTGGGAATTGTGTTTAATTACAAATAATCTAGAAGCTGCACCGGGTCTCTAGGTTTAACCACACCGGGTCTCTAGGTTTAACCACACATGTATATCACTATACACGATTTACAAATAGATGGCACTTGTGAAAGGGGCTACAGTGCACTTTTCTAAAATCAGGGAACAGACTAAGATGCCTGCACTTGGGGTTTGTCTCAGAGATAACAAGACAAAAAGCTCCAATAACAAAAAGTGTGGGGCCGCAGAGTACTTTAAAGCTTAAGAAAATTTTTTTTCTATTGAAGTTTACCTTCATATCAATTTTTCTCAAAGTTAAAACCTGAAAATAAACCAGTCTTTGTTGAGTCCTTAAAATCCCTTATGTAAAACCATAGTTGTAGAGAGGAATTCTGAACTAACATTTTCAGTTGCCCCCCCCCCCCCCCTTTTTCCCATCGCAGTCCTGAAATAGCCCAATGGTTATTTTTTTACAGTTCCTCTTGTAACTCAGCTGCTACCTTTGTGTCTGATTCTTTGCTTCTACGGTCGCTCAATTAGAATTGAAAAAATTCATTGATACTCATAAAAAATGGGATATTCTGCATATATTAAAGGAAGATCATAATTCCTTATTTGTGTGCATGCATAATGTTCGTGTCCTCATAGTATGTTGATAAAATCGTGTGCTGGTTCTACAGGCAGGCATGTACTTGGTGGTATATTTCATATTCATCTCCCTGCCAGGCCACAGATGAAATTGATAATTAATTCTACAGCACTTCTTATTCCTCTTTCATCATGCAAATGAAGGAAACACACGTAGGGAAGAGAGTTTGCTCATTTGGAGTGGGGTGTGTGTATGCATGTCGTGTGTATTCTTGTGCTAGGCAAGAGAGAGAGAGCTTAGACATTCAGACAAAGTTTGCCTCTGATTTTTTCCTGGAGTGGATTTGTTTCAACTGTTCTCTCTTTGGATATTATATATCACTTTCTCACAGCTAACATGCAGAGTTAAAAACTACTAAATTCTTATCCTCAACACTATTGATTTCTTTTCATTCTGTTCAGTTGCTAGAGGAGGTAATGCTCCCAGATTGCCCCTGTCTCCAGACGGTTGACAATTGCAATCGCAGTTTCGGGAAGATAAATGTTACTTTGGGAATTGTGTTTAATTACAAATAATCTAGAAGCTGCACCGGGTCTCTAGGTTTAACCACACCGGGTCTCTAGGTTTAACCACACATGTATATCACTATACACGATTTACAAATAGATGGCACTTGTGAAAGGGGCTACAGTGCACTTTTCTAAAATCAGGGAACAGACTAAGATGCCTGCACTTGGGGTTTGTCTCAGAGATAACAAGACAAAAAGCTCCAATAACAAAAAGTGTGGGGCCGCAGAGTACTTTAAAGCTTAAGAAAATTTTTTTTCTATTGAAGTTTACCTTCATATCAATTTTTCTCAAAGTTAAAACCTGAAAATAAACCAGTCTTTGTTGAGTCCTTAAAATCCCTTATGTAAAAACCATAGTTGTAGAGAGGAATTCTGAACTAACATTTTCAGTTGTCTCCCCCCCCCCCCTTTTTCCCATCGCAGTCCTGAAATAGCCCAATGGTTATTTTTTTACAGTTCCTCTTGTAACTCAGCTGCTACCTTTGTGTCTGATTCTTTGCTTCTACGGTCGCTCAATTAGCGTTGTTTGTGTGCGTGCTCGCTCTTTTTCTAATAGTCTTATTAACAAGAAAAAAGGTGGCGAACAGGTTATTCTCTTAACCTGACCTGGCTGTAAGAGTAAGATGAGCAGCATTGAACAGATGTCCCCATTTAAGTCGTTCTTTTCCCACATGCCTGCTGGATATTGCAGGCGCGCAGGAAGCTCGCTTCAAACCTGGCCCATTTCAGGCCATAATGGCCACGTTATTTCGGCCCAGTGAACACGAACAAAATCGCGTGCTTTAGAATCATTCGACTCTGAGTCCAGGAAAAGCAGGGGGTGTGGTGGCAGTGGGGGTGGCTAGGGAGGGGTGTGTACGAGGGGGAGGTGGGCTGGGGAGCCGATTTCATCTCGGATCGCAGGAAGAGAACTTGCTCAAAAGAATTTTTCCCCAGCAAATATGATATAATTTACAGAGCAACTTAATAATCCGAGGGGCAATGCAAAAGCCCTTTGCGTTGTAAACGGCTTCTAATTACCTGCCAGAGCAATTAGCTGACTATCACGAAGAAATTAGATCGCTCAATGTAGCATAAATAATGCGAATAATTTTGTAAGAAGAATGGAAAGCGAGACCTGGTGTTTCTTTATAAGGAAATAACACCTCGTACTGTACGAGCCCTTCGTGAACACATATTAATGTCTAGGCATGCATGGCAATGAGTCCGAGCAGGAGCCCTCTGGCTGCAGTTCAGCACTTTTTCCGTTTACGTATGCGGGGTGAAAGTCGGCTTCCAGGCGTTCGATCTCCAGCCTTCCAGCTCACAGTAATTAACACATAGCGACTTCAATGGGAAAACCTGTTTTCCAGATGATTTTTACAATGCAGCTTTATGTCTCATTTGGCAGTTTATTTCCTTAAAATTTTCCCTGAAAATAAACCAGTCTTTGTTGAGTCCTTAAAATCCCTTATGTAAAAACCATAGTTGTAGAGAGGAATTCTGAACTAACATTTTCAGTTGTCTCCCCCCCCCCCCTTTTTCCCATCGCAGTCCTGAAATAGCCCAATGGTTATTTTTTTACAGTTCCTCTTGTAACTCAGCTGCTACCTTTGTGTCTGATTCTTTGCTTCTACGGTCGCTCAATTAGCGTTGTTTGTGTGCGTGCTCGCTCTTTTTCTAATAGTCTTATTAACAAGAAAAAAGGTGGCGAACAGGTTATTCTCTTAACCTGACCTGGCTGTAAGAGTAAGATGAGCAGCATTGAACAGATGTCCCCATTTAAGTCGTTCTTTTCCCACATGCCTGCTGGATATTGCAGGCGCGCAGGAAGCTCGCTTCAAACCTGGCCCATTTCAGGCCATAATGGCCACGTTATTTCGGCCCAGTGAACACGAACAAAATCGCGTGCTTTAGAATCATTCGACTCTGAGTCCAGGAAAAGCAGGGGGTGTGGTGGCAGTGGGGGTGGCTAGGGAGGGGTGTGTACGAGGGGGAGGTGGGCTGGGGAGCCGATTTCATCTCGGATCGCAGGAAGAGAACTTGCTCAAAAGAATTTTTCCCCAGCAAATATGATATAATTTACAGAGCAACTTAATAATCCGAGGGGCAATGCAAAAGCCCTTTGCGTTGTAAACGGCTTCTAATTACCTGCCAGAGCAATTAGCTGACTATCACGAAGAAATTAGATCGCTCAATGTAGCATAAATAATGCGAATAATTTTGTAAGAAGAATGGAAAGCGAGACCTGGTGTTTCTTTATAAGGAAATAACACCTCGTACTGTACGAGCCCTTCGTGAACACATATTAATGTCTAGGCATGCATGGCAATGAGTCCGAGCAGGAGCCCTCTGGCTGCAGTTCAGCACTTTTTCCGTTTACGTATGCGGGGTGAAAGTCGGCTTCCAGGCGTTCGATCTCCAGCCTTCCAGCTCACAGTAATTAACACATAGCGACTTCAATGGGAAAACCTGTTTTCCAGATGATTTTTACAATGCAGCTTTATGTCTCATTTGGCAGTTTAAATAGCTGGAGTTGCTTTCTGGCTTCATCTCTACTATCATCTGTTGAGCATATTTTGCTTAGAATATTGAATCCCACCCAAAACTGGGTGAAGGCTTTCTCTTTTTTTTTTTTTTTTTTCTTGAGAAATGGGGACATCAGAATTCACTCTGAGGCCACTAGGGCAAAAAATTCTTGTGGACACATTAAAGATATTTGCTTTCCTGAATTATGTTGCACAGTATATTGGAATATTTTTGTGTGCTTCCCTTGAATTTTTTATTTAAAAATCTACCTCAGTCATTATATATATATATGTATGCATATATATGCATATATATATATATGTATAATTTCTCTTGACTGTTTCCTATGGGGAATTCATATGTTGAGTTCACACATTTCTAAGCAAAAGATTTTAAGAGTAAAGGGAAACCTCATTGGGAAAGAAAGCTGACCGTGCATTTATGTGTCTGATAACACTATCACACTCTTGGAAATATACTGGGTTTGTAAATCACAAATGAGCAGACATTAAAAACATGTTTGGAAGTAGAATACTTGCACCAACATCTACACACACGCACGCGGGCTTTCCAGTGTCGCCGAAGTGAAGCAGTCACGGGCCCCTCTTTCCCTGGTTAAAGAGATGGGTCATACATTTGGGTCAAGTTGAATCAGTCTGGAGAGCTTCCGTGGCAATCTAAATGGACTTACGCACTGGTCACTGCAGTGGATATCTTGTAAATCCAGGAGCCTCCTGGTTCTGCACAGCGGTCAGAGGGAGTCCCACCCCGCAGGCCCAGTGGATGAGGGCTAGCGCCGCCACACCCCCATGCCCCGATCATCCCTACATCTCAAACACCTCGGCCCAGGTCATTAGTGAGCATCTTTCATGCTGGTTTTCACTACAATGTTGCAATACTTCTCAATGGCCTTGTTTGACCAGACCAACCTCACATGCCAGGCTTTCTGCTTCTGAAGAAGACAGTTTGGCTGGTGACTGGAGAGTACTAAATGGAAACGGAAGGAACTTCGGTGATTAATTTCTGTCAACTCAGCCTATTGGGTTACTGCCATTTATGGCTTCACGTCTGTGCAGTCCTTCCCCTTTAAATAGACAGGCGCTAGTCACCTTAGGCTCCTTTCCTGGAGCTCGGGGCTGCTGGATTGGCGGGAAAGATACAAGCGCACAGAGAGGGGACCCACTAAGCACATATTGCCCCCACTTTAGGTGTTTGGAGTAAATTATCTACATCAGCTTTACCTAAGTCGTGACGTGATGCGCTTAACTTTGAGTTCAAGGGCGTCTACCATAGCCGGTGCGAAGTCCACGTTCCAAATCCTGACAGAGAAGCCCATCTAAACTGAACAGGGGGCGCATTTTCATTTAGGGCTTGACCAAGTATTGACTTCTGTACTCGGCAGAGGTTCCTCTTCAAGAGGAAATAAAACCCTGATTCTTGCTTATGGATTATGGAAAAGTAATAAAGGCTGTTCAGATACTGAGAAGGCAGTTTCCCACAACCGCATCTGGAGAACAACTTGCAGCTCGGGTTTTTTCCGAACTCATAGCACCTCCCCTCCCCCACCGTCACTGTGAAGAGTTTTCCTCTTAAATAACAAGGACCCTGCTGGCCACCGAAGAAGGATGCTAACCCGTTTTCGTTCAAAACAAGAGCAGGATTGCAGGGTTTAGAGGGAGGGAGCGTGAGAGTCGAATGTTTTCCACTTGAATTATCTGCACTCAACCCGCAATAACCAATGGAGTCCCTCTTTCCTTATCTGTCGCCTTTATTTAAAGCTTTCTTTCTAAAAATTTGCGCAACGTTTCTTAAGGTGAGACAAGCTGAACTGAGTATTGTCATGTCTGTAATTGCTCTAAAAACATTTTCCAAAGGGGCCTCATAAGACAAACACATAGCTCTTTGATCAACACCGAAGAAAGCAAACATTGGAAGGACGGAAGCCCACTACTTTGGAGTCTACACTCTGCATTTACAGCCCTGAGATGGAATGTCATTACCTTCAAAAGGGCAGCTATTAAGGGCAGAAAGTTCTCATTTTTCTGTAGATGGTAGTTTTTTCAAGATTACAACTAACATAGGCATAATCCCCGCCTCATCCTACTCCGCCTGAACCTGGGTGGGAGGGGCGGGGACGCGGGAATTGCTGCAAATTCAAACGATTTGACTAGTATTGCCAAGATCAGTTTATTTGAAGCTGAAAATTTCTGTCAACTCAGCCTATTGGGTTACTGCCATTTATGGCTTCACGTCTGTGCAGTCCTTCCCCTTTAAATAGACAGGCGCTAGTCACCTTAGGCTCCTTTCCTGGAGCTCGGGGCTGCTGGATTGGCGGGAAAGATACAAGCGCACAGAGAGGGGACCCACTAAGCACATATTGCCCCCACTTTAGGTGTTTGGAGTAAATTATCTACATCAGCTTTACCTAAGTCGTGACGTGATGCGCTTAACTTTGAGTTCAAGGGCGTCTACCATAGCCGGTGCGAAGTCCACGTTCCAAATCCTGACAGAGAAGCCCATCTAAACTGAACAGGGGGCGCATTTTCATTTAGGGCTTGACCAAGTATTGACTTCTGTACTCGGCAGAGGTTCCTCTTCAAGAGGAAATAAAACCCTGATTCTTGCTTATGGATTATGGAAAAGTAATAAAGGCTGTTCAGATACTGAGAAGGCAGTTTCCCACAACCGCATCTGGAGAACAACTTGCAGCTCGGGTTTTTTCCGAACTCATAGCACCTCCCCTCCCCCACCGTCACTGTGAAGAGTTTTCCTCTTAAATAACAAGGACCCTGCTGGCCACCGAAGAAGGATGCTAACCCGTTTTCGTTCAAAACAAGAGCAGGATTGCAGGGTTTAGAGGGAGGGAGCGTGAGAGTCGAATGTTTTCCACTTGAATTATCTGCACTCAACCCGCAATAACCAATGGAGTCCCTCTTTCCTTATCTGTCGCCTTTATTTAAAGCTTTCTTTCTAAAAATTTGCGCAACGTTTCTTAAGGTGAGACAAGCTGAACTGAGTATTGTCATGTCTGTAATTGCTCTAAAAACATTTTCCAAAGGGGCCTCATAAGACAAACACATAGCTCTTTGATCAACACCGAAGAAAGCAAACATTGGAAGGACGGAAGCCCACTACTTTGGAGTCTACACTCTGCATTTACAGCCCTGAGATGGAATGTCATTACCTTCAAAAGGGCAGCTATTAAGGGCAGAAAGTTCTCATTTTTCTGTAGATGGTAGTTTTTTCAAGATTACAACTAACATAGGCATAATCCCCGCCTCATCCTACTCCGCCTGAACCTGGGTGGGGAGGGGGCGGGGACGCGGGGAATTGCTGCAAATTCAAACGATTTGACTAGTATTGCCAAGATCAGTTTATTTGAAGCTTTCTGGATAAAAATGTTGGAAGAACTAAGGAACCCACTTCAAAACTTTCTCTGCACTGGCTCAAAAACAAGCTTAGAGAACAAAAGGAAGACAAAAGTGATTTCCACCATTCTGACATACTTACCAATTGGAACTCTAAGAAGTGTGTAACAAACTAATAAAAACCAAAGTAAAATAAAACACTGTTTGTTGCTGCTGAAAGACACCGCACTATTCATTTTATTGACGGACTGGCATTAGGGCATTAAAAAGAGCGTTTTGCTCAATTTTAGTGCCTGAACAGATTTTAGAAGATTTAACTGAAGAGAGGCCAGTTAATATACGTGTTTAAAGTTTCAAAATAAACCTTAGACGGATAGACACAACTAGTTTTGTTAGGTGATTTGCTTGTTGATTGACCAACCGAGTCTAAACGTTTTTTCCGTAAGCTTCGGTAATTCGAATTTCCTTTCCCTTAGCGACTTAAGAATTAAGCACCGAGATTCCAAAACGGCCAGAAATAGTTCGGAAACTGTAATGTAAGGAAATCTGCGGGAGGTCACTGAACTCAACCCGGTGTTGACTTGTAAGCGGCCCGAGGTCCTAACGTCCAAGGTCGTAACCCAGCTGCAGCGAGACCCTCGTGGGCCGAGAGGTCCGGCGCCGCTAACGCGCCAGCTCCCAGCACGCTCCGCGCGCAAAGCCTCGCGAGGCCGCCGACACCGCGAAGGTCCGCGCGTTCCCGCCCTTAGTTGGTCGGACCACCGCACAGGTGCTCCCGTTTTCGCGAATACCAGGGGCGTTTTGCCCTCCAGGGTGTACTTTGGGTGTCCTGTCCCTTCTCTGGCTCATGGCCTTCTAGAGAGTCAGGAGACTGGCAAGGAAAACTCGAGGCTGTAACCAAGGTGGCGAAGCGAGAGTAGAAGGACGAGGACTCTTCCCTCACCTCACGTTCGCCTCCAAAGGTGGCAACCGCCCTGCGCTTTCCTGGAGCTGAAGCTCAAGCAGTCAGCTCAGTAGCCTGTCCTTGGGGCTCTAGAATAAAAGGTGAGTCGTGCACAACTGTGCCCACCCGTCGCAGGTCGCGGAAGAAATGAGCGACGGGTGCCTGGGAGGCGGTCACGAAGACGCTCCCAACGAGGGCCCCTCGGGCCTCCCCTCAGTCGGCCAGAGCCTGGAGCCGGATCTCCGACAGCTCGGCGCAGAGTTTCCGCAGCCAGCGGTCACAATATTTGCACAACCCTTTCTTCCCTCCCCTCGCCCCCGCCCCACCTCCAGAGCCGCCGGTCCCCGGGTCCGGCGCGCACGCCCGCGCCGCCTCGCGCCCGCTGGCCCGGGGCCGCGGGGGAGCGGGGGCGGGAGGCGGCGGCGCGGGCGCTGGGCTCCGCCCCGCCCCGCCCCACCCCGCCCCACCCTCGGCCCTCCCCTCCGCTTAGCCGCGCTCTCCGGCCGGGCGCCGCCGCCAGGTCCGCGCTCGGCCCGGCTCGGGCGCCGCGGCTTCTCAGGCCGGCGAGGCCGCTTCGGCTCCCGCCAAGGGGGCGGCGCCACCCCGCCCCGGGGCGGTCGTTCCGCGGGGACTCCCGGGCCGGCCCCCAAAGACCCTGTCCGCTGGGCCGGGCGGGACGGGAGTCGGGTGTGTGGCGGCGGCTCCCCACCCCTGCACTCAGTCGCCCGCCCCGCTCCTCCTCCTGCCCTCCCCGGCCCCTCCTCCTCTCCCACCCCCCGCGGGCTCGCACACCCCGCGGGCGGGAAGGTGCCGCCCTCGGGGCGGACAAAGGGGCAGGCCGGGCGGAAGGGGGCTGCGGCCGGCACGCGCGCCCGCGGGAGGGGCCCGCCGAGCCCTGGGCCGTCGACCTGACTCTCGCTGGGCGGCCGGCGTGGCCTGGGGCGCCGGGGGGCAGGCGGTGAGGCCGGGGCGGGGGCCTCCCCTACCTCCAGCCCCGCGGGGCCCGCAGGGGGCGGGTTGCCGAAGGGGGTCGCGGACTGGCCAGGGGGCCTGAGACCCACCCCACCCGGGCGGGAGTTGAACTTCTTGCTCAGCTGGTCTCCCCCTCCAGGTTTTGGCTGGACTGGGCTTGAAAACTGCCTTAGAAAATTTATATTCGCGTTTTTCTGTCAGCGACAATACATCAGAATCACCCAAAGGGCTAGTTAAATGCATATTGCTGGGTCCCATCGCCAGAGATTCTGCTTAAGCAGGTCTGGGTTGGGGACCGATCATTTGCATTTCCAAGTAGTTCCCACGTGATGGTGAGCTGCTGATTTGGATACCGCACTTGAGACTCCTTGAGACACCAGTTCTTTCCTCACCATTCCAGTCCTCTAGAAATGGGGAGAGGATCTCCCACGGAGATTCCCACATGCACTGCTTGTTCTCTCATTGACAAGGTGGTCTTACCTCTTTTGAAGGTAAGCAGTACATTGAGTATGAACTGGATTTCCTTGCCAGAGGCTCTGTATTTGAGACAGGCCAAATGCTGTAGTGTAATCCTAGCGCCAGTGGTGCTTGAGAAAGTGAGGCTGCACAGAGATGAACCAGTGAAAGCCACAGTGCAGCTGGTCCTTTCCACATATTCAAAACTAGAACCAGGGAGATGGGTCCTGCCTCAGTTCAGTTCAGTCGTTCAGTCGTTTCCAGCACAAATTCAAAAGGGAATCAAGTAGTTCCCTTTCAATATAATGATAATCTTCTGTCTTCTCTTCTTTATACATTTTTAATTTATTTCCGTCCTATGTTCTTCATGCTTCTGTTTTATATTTTACTGAGGGATCTAAAAATGTGAAAACAGAGCACAAGAACTAGGTAAACAGAAAAGAGAGAAGGATGAAACTTTAAAAACCATATTACTGTTTAAAATTTCCCCGTTTTCAAATACATATGTATGCATTTAAAAGGAACTTAATCTTACTTTAAAAGCACCCTTCCAAATCTAATTCCTCAAAAAAAAAAAAAAAAAAAAAACTGATTTGAAAATCTAGTGTGAAATATGTTTTGACATTCCAATCTAGAGAGAGTTAATTGAGGAAACTGCCGAAAAGGGGACATGCTAAAGTTTTCTTATCCCCAATGGATGGTGTTAATCATCTGGTTTGAGCCTTGCAGTTTTCATTGTTAATACTTGGGCTCTCTCAAAGGGAAGAAAGTTGGGCACTTGCATTCACTGTTTTTCAAGAGGAGATTAAACACAAAATCGATTTAATGGAGCATCTGTAATCTTAAATACAAGAAGTCAAGAGCTAAGGCTGTAATAGAAAGGTTAGCTTTCCCCCATTGTTCACACACTCTAACTCATATTTTTGGAACTTAATTATCAATGAAAGCTACTACATCAATGCAATACTGTATAGGCAAATTCCTCACCATTCCAGTCTCTAGAAATGGGGATTTGGATACCGCACTTGAGACTCCTTGAGACACCAGTTCTTTCCTCACCATTCCAGTCCTCTAGAAATGGGAGAGGATCTCCCACGGAGATTCCCACATGCACTGCTTGTTCTCTCATTGACAAGGTGGTCTTACCTCTTTTGAAGGTAAGCAGTACATTGAGTATGAACTGGATTTCCTTGCCAGAGGCTCTGTATTTGAGACAGGCCAAATGCTGTAGTGTAATCCTAGCGCCAGTGGTGCTTGAGAAAGTGAGGCTGCACAGAGATGAACCAGTGAAAGCCACAGTGCAGCTGGTCCTTTCCACATATTCAAAACTAGAACCAGGGAGATGGGTCCTGCCTCAGTTCAGTTCAGTCGTTCAGTCGTTTCCAGCACAAATTCAAGAGTGAAGGAAGTGTTTCCCTTTCAATATAATGATAATCTTCTGTCTTCTCTTCTTTATACATTTTTAATTTATTTCCGTCCTATGTTCTTCATGCTTCTGTTTTATATTTTACTGAGGGATCTAAAAATGTGAAAACAGAGCACAAGAACTAGGTAAACAGAAAAGAGAGAAGGATGAAACTTTAAAAACCATATTACTGTTTAAAATTTCCCCGTTTTCAAATACATATGTATGCATTTAAAAGGAACTTAATCTTACTTTAAAAGCACCCTTCCAAATCTAATTCCTCAAAAAAATAAAAAAAAAACTGATTTGAAAATCTAGTGTGAAATATGTTTTGACATTCCAATCTAGAGAGAGTTAATTGAGGAAACTGCCGAAAAGGGGACATGCTAAAGTTTTCTTATCCCCAATGGATGGTGTTAATCATCTGGTTTGAGCCTTGCAGTTTTCATTGTTAATACTTGGGCTCTCTCAAAGGGAAGAAAGTTGGGCACTTGCATTCACTGTTTTTCAAGAGGAGATTAAACACAAAATCGATTTAATGGAGCATCTGTAATCTTAAATACAAGAAGTCAAGAGCTAAGGCTGTAATAGAAAGGTTAGCTTTCCCCCATTGTTCACACACTCTAACTCATATTTTTGGAACTTAATTATCAATGAAAGCTACTACATCAATGCAATACTGTATAGGCAAATTACAAGAACCTTTTACTCTCCCAACTGGGTTTAAATTGCAAATCTTAACAGTGAACAGTGTGCTTTTGGCATTGAATATTCAATACAGTGAAATGTGTTTTAAGTGAACCACCCAAGGACCCAAGAACATTTGCTTAATAATGATACTTTGCAATTCTATAGGGCCTTTCAGGCAAGGATCTCAAGTGGAATGCTCTTTAACTATACACTGCATGGGAAACCTTGAGAATATTTTAAAGTGCTCACTTAAGACTTATTGGAAAGAATCCCTAGTATAGATTTCACAGTATGGTTTTAAGAAATGAGGTACTGCAGAATTTTCAATCTCAAGGGTATCATATTCATGGAAATTTGATGGGTACTGAATATATATTAGTTATTTTATGTGAAGCTTAATATGTGTATTTCCCCCAACTTTTTATTTTGAAAAAATTTCAAACCTACAGAAAAGTTGAAATAATAGCACAATGAAACATTTCATTGAACACCTGTATTCCTTTCATCTGAGTTAACATTGTTAACATCTTTTTCTCTCCCTGTAGATAGATAGGTATCGACATACTGTATCTAAATAGATATTGGCATAGAATGAAATTGTTTTCTTATTTATTTATGTAGTGCATATAGTTCTGTAGCTTCCCATTTAAATTGTAAACATCATTGCACTTCACTCTTAAATGCTTCTCCTATTTCTATATCTAACTATAATACCTATAAATAATATATTATTCTTATTGTTTGATTTTTAAAAAGCATTCCATTGACCTTATTTTGAGTTTAGAATGTCCATAAATTTTGTCAGTGTTATTTATGAATTTAGGAAATGAAATTTAAGCCAATGCTGGCATAAATGATCTAAAATACTACTGTATTACTTAGATATCTTGGGAAATTAAGAACATGGTTAAAGAATTATTATAGAAACAATATATACTGTTTTGAAATCAAATTTCAAAAACAATTCAAGAAACAGAAAACCTTTTTGACATGCGTATGAAATACTAGAGGAACATTTATATTCCAATCCAAGCCAATCCCCCCCCAGACTAAATTTAATCTGCTTTTACCTTAATTAATGTTTGATCTAAATTATCAGAATAATTGTCTTAATTAGCCACTTCATTTTACTAGCTAGTATAGACTTGACCAAAGTGAAAATAGCATTGGCAGTTATGTACTTTGAGAAGTGTATGCAGACAATTTACATAATTTAGCCAAAATGGCCAATTAATTGGTGTAATTATGAATGTCTAGACTCAGCCTTATGGGTAGGCAGAAGTAAAACCACTCCTTTTTTCCCAAAAGTTGCCCGCCTCAAGCTTGAAAGATCCATATTTTTCTTGTGTTGAATATTTTTACATTCCTAATTCAAAATATTCTCATATTTTTTATAATATAGCATGTTAATTTAGAGTAATTATCCAAAGACTATCAAGTACATCTTCTTGCCTCTTACAAGTCCTTGAATTATGACATAACTTAATGTGTGATTTATCCCACTTTTGGAAATGTATGTAATTACGTATTTACCTCTGTAGTGTTAGTGTGTTATACTTAATATTCACTCATTAGCATTATTCTCTCTTCTTTGGAAAGTCAGCTTCTAACTGCATGAAATTCCTGGAGCTTAAAGTCATCTTACAAATAAATGTTGATGAATTTTTACAGTTTTTCAGGTGTGAAATTCATACAGCTTTATGTAAAAATTAGTGGGAACATTAAATTTTATACATATAATTACCTCCTTGGGTCAAAATCACTGCTACTTTGACTATTTAAATGTTTAAATTTAATGTTTTCTTTTATTCTTACATAGCTCACATTTTTAAAACATGTTTCAATAAAGTCTTTACCTTTTAAAGTGCTTTGTCAAGGCAAAGCAAAGTAAGACTGCAGTATGATTAGTTTTAATTGGGACATAAGCTTCAGAAATGTACAGCCTAAATTATAAAACATACTTTTTGATAACTAGTAATTTCATAGGTAATTTCTTAAGACTAGTCAATGAAGGAAATTGAGAATAGAAGTATGTTTGCAATTAATATACTTGTACATACAGTTGGAGAAGATACACATGTAATATACTTATAATGAATAAATTGGGAAATTAAGAACATGGTTAAAGAATTATTATAGAAACAATATATACTGTTTTGAAATCAAATTTCAAAAACAATTCAAGAAACAGAAAACCTTTTTGACATGCGTATGAAATACTAGAGGAACATTTATATTCCAATCCAAGCCAATCCCCCCCCAGACTAAATTTAATCTGCTTTTACCTTAATTAATGTTTGATCTAAATTATCAGAATAATTGTCTTAATTAGCCACTTCATTTTACTAGCTAGTATAGACTTGACCAAAGTGAAAATAGCATTGGCAGTTATGTACTTTGAGAAGTGTATGCAGACAATTTACATAATTTAGCCAAAATGGCCAATTAATTGGTGTAATTATGAATGTCTAGACTCAGCCTTATGGGTAGGCAGAAGTAAAACCACTCCTTTTTCCAATAGTTGCCCGCCTCAAGCTTGAAAGATCCATATTTTTCTTGTGTTGAATATTTTTACATTCCTAATTCAAAATATTCTCATATTTTTTATAATATAGCATGTTAATTTAGAGTAATTATCCAAAGACTATCAAGTACATCTTCTTGCCTCTTACAAGTCCTTGAATTATGACATAACTTAATGTGTGATTTATCCCACTTTTGGAAATGTATGTAATTACGTATTTACCTCTGTAGTGTTAGTGTGTTATACTTAATATTCACTCATTAGCATTATTCTCTCTTCTTTGGAAAGTCAGCTTCTAACTGCATGAAATTCCTGGAGCTTAAAGTCATCTTACAAATAAATGTTGATGAATTTTTACAGTTTTTCAGGTGTGAAATTCATACAGCTTTATGTAAAAATTAGTGGGAACATTAAATTTTATACATATAATTACCTCCTTGGGTCAAAATCACTGCTACTTTGACTATTTAAATGTTTAAATTTAATGTTTTCTTTTATTCTTACATAGCTCACATTTTTAAAACATGTTTCAATAAAGTCTTTACCTTTTAAAGTGCTTTGTCAAGGCAAAGCAAAGTAAGACTGCAGTATGATTAGTTTTAATTGGGACATAAGCTTCAGAAATGTACAGCCTAAATTATAAAACATACTTTTTGATAACTAGTAATTTCATAGGTAATTTCTTAAGACTAGTCAATGAAGGAAATTGAGAATAGAAGTATGTTTGCAATTAATATACTTGTACATACAGTTGGAGAAGATACACATGTAATATACTTATAATGAATAAATTGGGAAAACTGATTTCTGTTTACAGTTTCACTGATTCTCTGTATTGGTTAGATGACATATCGCTTAACCTGCTGAGCCTTTTTTTTCATTTCTAAAATAGGAATATTACTTTCCCTGGCAACTCTACAAGATGACTCTGGGCTCCAGTGAAATAAGCTATATGAATAAATTGTCCTATTTACAGCGCACCTACTGTAGAAAAAAAAAAAAGGCAAAACATAAGGAATAGGTGCTTGATTTCATGTTGGTTAGAGTCCCTGAGTAGGAGAGCAAAAGTGTAAAAAGTCACCAGCACAACATATGGTAGAGACTTGAATATGTGTTTAATGAGTTGTACGAATCATTACTTTGGGTCAATAGGGAGTTGCAAGAAGACAAAACCTAGGGGTCTTTGGTGGATTATAAGAAGATAATATGTAACAGATGTGGAACAATCTGAAGATTACAATTTTTATTTTTCAGATTTTTGATGGGTATACCTAAGACAGATCTAGAGCTGCCCTTATTGTTTGACACATGTGATCAAGTTATAGACGGAGCTGTAGCACGTGATATATGCCTAGTAATACAACACACACACACACACACACACACACACACTAAAATTAAAAGGTAATAATGAGGGAAAAACTAATTGTTGGTGTTTTGCTTAAATTATCAGATAAAATGATATTCTGAGACTTAATCAGTAAATACTGCCTTGTACCAATATCTTGTATGTGTTAAAAAAGCAGCTGACTTAAATTTTCTTTTATTGAAGTAAGCAGGGCTCTAAGACTGTCATTCTCTTTTGTTTGTCCACGATGAGGTCCTGCCCACTTTGGGGCGCTGGCTCTACATCTGTCATTCCATTTACCAGTGTGTCTCAAAGTCAGGACACTACAGCTGTCCTGTTCTTTTCAATCTTTTCTGTGATGGAAGAGATGAGATGACTGGCTGGCTAGTCAAGGCTTCATAGCATATTCAGCAATTCTGTAGAAGTACTATCCTGTAATTGCATTGTTCTCCCCTTTATTTGTGGAGCAGAACTTTTCACTATGAAAGGTCATTGGAATGTTTATTTTACTATGTGTCCCTATTTAATTATTTTCCTTTGAGTTGTGTTTGTTAATAAAACAGTGGTGTCAAACTGTTAGCCATAATTTATGTTCTACCAAGCACATGAATGCATTTGCATAGCCAGGAATAGTTAGTGAATGGAAGGGGAAAGGACACTGCAGTTGGAAAGTTCCGGTTAGGTTTCCTTCCAAATAGGGACTAATCTGTTGACTTCCCAAATAAGACATGTGGACATAAGCAAAAAGTCTTTTGTGTTTGGAGGTAGCAGATTCTAATAATTCAGTATAAATGGCTTGAATTTGTCAGAGGAACTTGAATATAGATAATCAGATGAATTAATCTGTTGCTTGTTGACTGGGCTGGTTCTGGCTAAACTGCAGCTTTGAGTTGGATGTAATTGGTACAGACAAAATCAGAGTACATTTGCATTTTCTTTTCCTTGACTAGACTATGTGTGTAAGTTTGAATTAGCCTTTAAACAAATCAGATTTCTTGCGCCAGAAATTTAGATCACTCTGCAGGTGGGTTTGGGGACAGTTCCAATGAAACAGACTTTAGAACCAACAAAAAGCAAGCCAAGTTCCTAGGAAGACTCCAAACACAAATTGTGAGAGAAACACATGAGTTCTGAAGATAGTTTCCATTTGGAATTTCAAGTATATTCTGAGACTTAATCAGTAAATACTGCCTTGTACCAATATCTTGTATGTGTTAAAAAAGCAGCTGACTTAAATTTTCTTTTATTGAAGTAAGCAGGGCTCTAAGACTGTCATTCTCTTTGTTTGTCCACGATGAGGTCCTGCCCACTTTGGGGCGCTGGCTCTACATCTGTCATTCCATTTACCAGTGTGTCTCAAAGTCAGGACACTACAGCTGTCCTGTTCTTTTCAATCTTTTCTGTGATGGAAGAGATGAGATGACTGGCTGGCTAGTCAAGGCTTCATAGCATATTCAGCAATTCTGTAGAAGTACTATCCTGTAATTGCATTGTTCTCCCCTTTATTTGTGGAGCAGAACTTTTCACTATGAAAGGTCATTGGAATGTTTATTTTACTATGTGTCCCTATTTAATTATTTTCCTTTGAGTTGTGTTTGTTAATAAAACAGTGGTGTCAAACTGTTAGCCATAATTTATGTTCTACCAAGCACATGAATGCATTTGCATAGCCAGGAATAGTTAGTGAATGGAAGGGGAAAGGACACTGCAGTTGGAAAGTTCCGGTTAGGTTTCCTTCCAAATAGGGACTAATCTGTTGACTTCCCAAATAAGACATGTGGACATAAGCAAAAAGTCTTTTGTGTTTGGAGGTAGCAGATTCTAATAATTCAGTATAAATGGCTTGAATTTGTCAGAGGAACTTGAATATAGATAATCAGATGAATTAATCTGTTGCTTGTTGACTGGGCTGGTTCTGGCTAAACTGCAGCTTTGAGTTGGATGTAATTGGTACAGACAAAATCAGAGTACATTTGCATTTTCTTTTCCTTGACTAGACTATGTGTGTAAGTTTGAATTAGCCTTTAAACAAATCAGATTTCTTGCGCCAGAAATTTAGATCACTCTGCAGGTGGGTTTGGGGACAGTTCCAATGAAACAGACTTTAGAACCAACAAAAAGCAAGCCAAGTTCCTAGGAAGACTCCAAACACAAATTGTGAGAGAAACACATGAGTTCTGAAGATAGTTTCCATTTGGAATTTCAAGTATATTTTTTAGACTTAAGAATATTTTGCCAGAGAATACTGTGTCCAGCTATTTATCTTTGGGAGATTTAGTGATATAAATACCCAAAAGTTTGAAATTTCTCCATACAGTAAAACATACACAGAGATTTGAACAGAGTAGCTGGAATTAAAACTAAATCAAACCTTAAATAAGAAGGATAAAAATAAAAGACTTTTATTACTTTTTAATTGTTGAGAAAAAATGAGTTCTTTTCTTATTTGGAAAATTAGTCTACTATACTATAGATTTTTGTTTGTTTGTTTTCCCACTCTGGAATTAATTGCCTCAGTTTTTGTGTTTTGTCACTAATGTAACCCCAGATTTTCTGGTAGAGCTGTATAAGACTGTTCAGTATAACCAAAGACAAGGTAATCTATTTTTTTTTTTTTGGTGGTTTATTTATTTATTTTTTGTTAAAAAAAATTATTACAGAGTCTTATGATTCACACACATGTATGTTCCCAGATCAGTCATATGCATATCCCTGGTCCCCTTCCCAGTCCAACCCCCTGCACAGTACCCCCATCCAACCCCTCCAGGCTGTCGCACCGAGCCCTTGTAGGAACTCCTATTCCCACAGCAAAATGACAATAGCTGTCTTCTTCACATATGATACTTTAGGTTTCCATGTTACTCCCTCTATGCCTCCCACCCACTGTTCATTCCCCACAATGTCCGTATGTCCACTGTCCATGTCTGTCTTTCTGTCACTTCACTGCATGTGCCATCATCACCATCCTACTAGATTCCATATATATGTGTTAGTATATTGTACTTGTCCTTCTCTTTCTGACTGACTTCACTTTTTATGATAGGTTCTAGCTCCAGCCACCTCATTAGGGCTGATTCTTGTGCATTTCTTTTTACAACTGTGTAGTATTCCATTGTATATATGTACCAGGGCTTCTGTATCCATTCATTCGTCGATGGACATCTAGGTTGCTTCCATGTTCTAGCTATTGTATAGAGAGCTGCAATGAACATTGAAGTACAGGTGCTTCTTTCAGTTTTGATTCGATCAGGGTATAAGCCTAAGAGTGGGATTGCTGGGTCATAGGGTGCTTCTATTTTCAGTTTTTTAAAGGAATCTCCATACTGGCT
The DNA here is from genome assembly GCA_022376925.1 of Tragulus kanchil. Lineage (NCBI taxonomy): Eukaryota > Metazoa > Chordata > Mammalia > Artiodactyla > Tragulidae > Tragulus > Tragulus kanchil. The sequence continues at coordinate 107,267,477 of JAIOJX010000030.1, read as the reverse complement.
TCCATAGAGGCAGTATCAATTGAAATTCCCACCAGCAATGCAGGAGTGTCCCCTATTCTCCGCACCCTCTCCAGCATTTATTGTCTGTCGATTTGTGGATGATGGCCATTCTGATGGGTGTGAGGTGATATCTCATTGTAGTTTTGATTTGCATTTCTCTATTAATAAGTGAGGTTGAGCGTCATTTCATGTGCTTTTGGGCCATCTGTATGTCCTCTTTGGAGATGTGTCTGTTTAGGTCCTTTTCCCATTTTTTGATTGGTTTGTTCATTTTTCTGGTGCTGAGTTGTCTGAGTTGCTTGTAGATTTCGGAGATTAATTCTTTGTCTGTTGTTTCATTTGCTATGATTTTCTCCCATTCTGAGGGCTGTCTGTTCACCTTTTTTGTAGTTTCTTTTGCTGTACAAAAGCTTTTAAGTTTCATTAGTCCTACATGTTCATTTTTGGTTTTAGTTCTGCTATTCTAGGACGTGGGTCATGGAAGATCGTGCTTTGATTTATGTCCTTGCATGTTTTGCCTATATTCTCCTCCAGGAGTTTGATGGTTTCAGGTCTTCCGTTTAGGTCTTTAATCCATTTTGAGTTGATCTTTGTGTATGGTGTCAGGGAATGTTTCAGGCCTCCCACCCACTGTTCATTCCCCACAATGTCCGTATGTCCACTGTCCATGTCTGTCTTTCTGTCACTTCACTGCATGTGCCATCATCACCATCCTACTAGATTCCATATATATGTGTTAGTATATTGTACTTGTCCTTCTCTTTCTGACTGACTTCACTTTTTATGATAGGTTCTAGCTCCAGCCACCTCATTAGGGCTGATTCTTGTGCATTTCTTTTTACAACTGTGTAGTATTCCATTGTATATATGTACCAGGGCTTCTGTATCCATTCATTCGTCGATGGACATCTAGGTTGCTTCCATGTTCTAGCTATTGTATAGAGAGCTGCAATGAACATTGAAGTACAGGTGCTTCTTTCAGTTTTGATTCGATCAGGGTATAAGCCTAAGAGTGGGATTGCTGGGTCATAGGGTGCTTCTATTTTCAGTTTTTTAAAGGAATCTCCATACTGGCTTCCATAGAGGCAGTATCAATTGAAATTCCCACCAGCAATGCAGGAGTGTCCCCTATTCTCCGCACCCTCTCCAGCATTTATTGTCTGTCGATTTGTGGATGATGGCCATTCTGATGGGTGTGAGGTGATATCTCATTGTAGTTTTGATTTGCATTTCTCTATTAATAAGTGAGGTTGAGCGTCATTTCATGTGCTTTTGGGCCATCTGTATGTCCTCTTTGGAGATGTGTCTGTTTAGGTCCTTTTCCCATTTTTTGATTGGTTTGTTCATTTTTCTGGTGCTGAGTTGTCTGAGTTGCTTGTAGATTTCGGAGATTAATTCTTTGTCTGTTGTTTCATTTGCTATGATTTTCTCCCATTCTGAGGGCTGTCTGTTCACCTTTTTTGTAGTTTCTTTTGCTGTACAAAAGCTTTTAAGTTTCATTAGTCCTACATGTTCATTTTTGGTTTTAGTTCTGCTATTCTAGGACGTGGGTCATGGAAGATCGTGCTTTGATTTATGTCCTTGCATGTTTTGCCTATATTCTCCTCCAGGAGTTTGATGGTTTCAGGTCTTCCGTTTAGGTCTTTAATCCATTTTGAGTTGATCTTTGTGTATGGTGTCAGGGAATGTTCCAACTTCATTTTTTTGCATGTAGCTGTCCAATTTTCCCAGCACCATTTGTTAAAGAGGCTGTCTTTGTCCCATTTTATAGTTTTGCCTCCTTTGTCAAAAATAAGGTACCCATAGGTGCATGGATTTATCTCTGGGTTCTCTATCTTGTTCCATTGGTCTATATTTCTGTGTTTGTGCCAGTACCACACTGTCTTGAGGACTGTTGCTTTGTAGTATAGTCTGAAGTTGGGGAGGTGGATCCCTCCAGCTCCGTTTTTCTTTCTCAGGATTGCTTTGGCTATTTGGGGTCTTTTGTGTTTCCATATGAGCTGTGTTATTCTTTGGTCTAGTTGTGTGAAGAATGTCATGGGTAGTTTGATAGGGATTGCACTGAATCTATAGATGACATTTGGTAGTATGGTCATTTTCACAATATTGATTCTTCTGACCCAGGAACATGGAATATCTCTCCATCTGTGTAAATCTTCTTTAATATCTCTCATGAATGTCTTGTAATTTTCAGTGTACAGTTCTTTTGTTTCTTTGGGTAAGTTTATTCCTAGATATTTGATTCTTTGTGCTACAATTGTGAAGGGGATTGCCTCTTTGATTACGTTTTATGATTTTTCGGAGATTAATTCTTTGTCTGTTGTTTCATTTGCTATGATTTTCTCCCATTCTGAGGGCTGTCTGTTCACCTTTTTTGTAGTTTCTTTTGCTGTACAAAAGCTTTTAAGTTTCATTAGTCCTACATGTTCATTTTTGGTTTTAGTTCTGCTATTCTAGGACGTGGGTCATGGAAGATCGTGCTTTGATTTATGTCCTTGCATGTTTTGCCTATATTCTCCTCCAGGAGTTTGATGGTTTCAGGTCTTCCGTTTAGGTCTTTAATCCATTTTGAGTTGATCTTTGTGTATGGTGTCAGGGAATGTTCCAACTTCATTTTTTTGCATGTAGCTGTCCAATTTTCCCAGCACCATTTGTTAAAGAGGCTGTCTTTGTCCCATTTTATAGTTTTGCCTCCTTTGTCAAAAATAAGGTACCCATAGGTGCATGGATTTATCTCTGGGTTCTCTATCTTGTTCCATTGGTCTATATTTCTGTGTTTGTGCCAGTACCACACTGTCTTGAGGACTGTTGCTTTGTAGTATAGTCTGAAGTTGGGGAGGTGGATCCCTCCAGCTCCGTTTTTCTTTCTCAGGATTGCTTTGGCTATTTGGGGTCTTTTGTGTTTCCATATGAGCTGTGTTATTCTTTGGTCTAGTTGTGTGAAGAATGTCATGGGTAGTTTGATAGGGATTGCACTGAATCTATAGATGACATTTGGTAGTATGGTCATTTTCACAATATTGATTCTTCTGACCCAGGAACATGGAATATCTCTCCATCTGTGTAAATCTTCTTTAATATCTCTCATGAATGTCTTGTAATTTTCAGTGTACAGTTCTTTTGTTTCTTTGGGTAAGTTTATTCCTAGATATTTGATTCTTTGTGCTACAATTGTGAAGGGGATTGCCTCTTTGATTACGTTTTCTGATTTTTCATTGTTTGTGTATAGGAATGCCTGTGATTTCTGTATATTGATTTTGTATTCTGTGACTTTGCTGAATTTGCTGATTAGCTCTAGTAGTTTTGTAATAGAGTCTTTGGGATTTTCTATGTATAGTATCATGTCATCTGTGAATAGAGAGAGTTTGACTTCTTCCTTTCCAATCTGGATTCCTTTGATTTCTTTCTCTTCTCTTACTGCGGTTTTTAGAACTTCCAGGACTATGTTGAATAAGAGTGATGAAAGTGGGCACCCTTATCTTGTTCCTGATCTTAGAGGAAATGCTTTCAGTTTTTCACCATTGAGGATAATGTTCTCTGTGGGCTTCTCATATATGGCTTTCACTAAGTTGAGATAGGATCATTCTATGCCCATTTTTTGAAGAGGTTTTTTGTTTTTTTAATCATAAATGGGTGTTGTACTTTAATCATAAATGGGTGTTGTTGAAGGCTTTTTCTGCATCTATTGAAATGATCATGTGATTTTTGTCTCTCAATTTTTTGATATAGTGTATCACATTGATTGATTTGCGGATATTGAAGAATCCTTGCATGCTTTGAATGAACCTGACTTGATCATGTTGTATGAGCTTTTTGATGTGTTGTTGAATTCTGTTTGGTAGGATTTTGTTGAGGATTTTGGTGTCTAAATTCATCAGTGAAATTGGCCTATAATTTCCATTTTGTGTGTTGTCTTTGCCTGGCTTTGGTATCAGGGTGATGGTGGCCTCGTAGAATGTGCTTGGAAGTGTTCCTTTCTGAGCAATTTTTTGGAAGAGTTTTAGAAGGACAGGCATGAGCTCTTCTTTATATGTTTGGTAGAATTTGCCTGTGAAGCCATCTGGGCCTGGGCTTTTATGATTTGGTAGATTTTGGATCACAAATTCGATTTCTGAGCTTGTGATTGGGTTGTTCATAGTTTCTGTTTCTTCCTGGTTGAGTCTTGGGAGATTAATCTTCTCTAAGAAACTGTCCATTTCTTGCAGGTTGTCCAGTTTGTTGCCATAGAGTTGCTCATGATAGTGTCTTAGAATCCTTTGTATTTCTGCATTATCTGTTGTAATCTCTCCTTTTTCATTTTTGATTTTGTTGATCTGGTTCTTCTCTCTTTTTTTCTTGATGAATCTGGCCAGTGGTTCGTCGATTTTATTTACCTTTTCGAAGAACCAGCTTTTTGTTTTATTTATCTATACTGTTGTTTCTTTCATTTCTATTTCATTTATTTCGGCTTTGATCTTTATGATTTCTCTTCTTCTCCTGGCTTTGGGGTGTTTTTGTTCTCCTCTGTCCAATTGTTTTAAGCAGGGGGTTAGGTCATCTGTTTGATATTTTTCTAGTTTCTTGAGGTAGGATTGAATTGCTATAAACTTCCCTCTTAGAACTGCTTTTGTAGTATCCCATAGGTTTTGGACTGTCGTGTGTTCATTGTCGTTTTCTTCTAGGAATTTTTAAGTTTCTCCTTTGATTTCCTCAATGATCAGTTTGTTTGTTTTTTAGGTATGTGTTGTTTAATTTCCATGTGTTTGTGTTTTTAGCAGTTTTTTTCCCTGAAGTTGATCTCTAGTCTCATTGCATTGTGGTCTGAGAAGGTGGTTGATATAATTTCAGTTTTCTTGAATTGACTGAGGTTTGATTTGTGGCCCAAGATGTGGTCTATCCTGGAGAATGTTCTGTGAACACTTGGGAATATATTATATTCTTCTGCTTTTGGATAGAAGGTCCTAAAGATATCGATGAGGTCCATCTTTTCCTGTGTGGCATTTAAGGCTTGTATTTCTTTATTAATTTTCTGTTTTGTTGATCTGTCCATTGGTGTCAGAGGAGTGTTAAAGTCTCCTACTATTATTGTGTTATTGTCAATGTCTTCTTTTATGTCTGAAAGTGCTTGTCTTATGTATTGGGGTGCTCCTGTGTTGGGTGCATAGATATTTATGATTGTTATGTTTTCTTCTTGGATTGATCCCTTGATCATTATGTAGTGACCTGCCTTGTGTCTTCGAATCTTCTTTAATTTGAGGTCTATTTTGTCTGATATGAGGATTGCTACTCCAGCTTTCTTTTGATTTCCATTTGCATGGAATATCTTTTTCCATCCTCTCACTTTCAGTCTGAGTGTCTCTAGGTGTGAAGTGAGTTTCCTGGAGGCAGCATATGTATGAGTCTTGTTTTTGAATCCATTCAGCCACTCTGTAAACATAGTTTATAATTTCTTATTTGCATTTCATTTTGAAAGTGGAAATTTTATAAGTATGGCACTAACACCTTACTTGAATAGATATGAGGCTCTATTGTTTTTTTTCTTTCTACTTTTTGTCATTGTTTATACAATTTAATATAGAAATATTGTTGAGTAAAGACTTTGGCTTCAATTTTTGTTTTCATCTGGTATATAGAAAGGTAACTTGCCTAAAATATTAAAACTTTAAAATTCTGGAATATATCCAACATTAGAGTCAAGGAAACAATGTGAACTGTATTTATTCATTTATTATGACCATTAAATTTATCATTATCTTTTACCTCCTTAAGTTGCAGTTTAATATCTAAATGCCTACTTTTATAATTGTTATTGAAAATCATATCTAAATTATAAATATTTTGTGCTCATACTTGACAAGAAGTTATTTTCTAGTGATTATAAGGTTGATTTTATTACTTTTTATGATGGCAAAGTTGATTCTGTCATGTTTCTTCAGCAGAGGAAATAGCTACCAATTGCAAAAAAAAATAACTTTATGTATTGAAGGGAAAACTTTATATTGAAAAGAATAAAGTTGGCTAGAGTTTGTCTTTATCCAAACTTATCTAAATCCCTCTTATAAACTCTGAAAAATAGCATGAAATATAAATTATTCTTTTTTTCAGCTGGAGGACCTTGGAAATTTACACAGCTTTATAGTAGGTAGCCAAAGTGCAAAAGAGAAAGGGAAAGATTTCCCCAAATGAATGCATAGAAAATAGCAAATAGAGATAAGAAAGCCTTCTTAAGTGAACAAGGCAAAGAAACAGAGGAAAACAGTAAGATAGGAATGAGTATAGATCTCTTTAAGAAAATTAGAGACACCAAGGGAACATTTCATGCAAAGATGAGCAGAATAAAGGAAAGAAATGGCAAGGACCTAACAGAAACAGAAGAGATTAAGAAGAAGTGGCCAGAATACACTGAATAACTGTAGAAAAAAGGTCTTAATGACCCAGATAACCATGATGGTGTGGTCACTCACCTAGAACCCAGACATCCTGGAGTGTGAAGTCAGGCCTTACTGTGAGTCTTACTATGAACAAACCTAGTGGAAGTGATGGAATCAGTTGAGCTCTTCCAAATCCTAAAAGGTTATGCTATTAAAGTGCTGCACTGAATATGCCAGCAAATTTGGAAAACTCAGCAGTGGCCACAGGACTGGAAAAGGTCAGTTTTCATTCCTGTTCCAAAGAAAGGCAATGCCAAAAAATGTTTGAATTACTGTACAGTTGTACTCACTTCACATGCCAGCAAGATTATGGTCAAAATCCTTTAAGCTAGGCTTCTGCAGTACCTGAACCAAGACCTTCCAAAAGGCTAAGAATCCAAAGATCAAATTTCCAACATTGGCTGGATCATAGAAAAACCAAGGGAATCCCAGAAAAACATCTACTTCTGCTTCATTGACTATACGAAATTCTTCGACCATGTGGATCACAACAAACTGTGAAAAAGATGGGAATACCAGACCATCTTACCTGCTTCCTGAAAAATCTGTATGCAGGTCAAGAAACAACAGTCAGAAATGGACATGGAACAATGAACTGGTTCAAAATTGGGAAAGGGGTAGATCAAGACTGTATATTGTCACCCTGCTTGTTTTTTTTTTTTTTAAAGATTTATTCATTTATTTATTTTGGTGAGGATGGGGTGGGGAGGGAGGGGAGCAGGTGGGCCCCTTCTATTGGTCTTTCATTTGTCCATTTTCATCCATCTTTGTTCTTTGGCCCGTGTGGGCCTCCCATCGCGGTGGCATCTGTTGTTGCAGAGCGCCGGCTCTGGGCGCATGCGCTCCAGGGCTCCAGCTCGGTAATTGGACACATCAGTCCAGTCGCTCCGCCGCACATGGGATCTTCCCAGGCCAGGGATTGAACCAGCACCTCTTGCACTGCAAGGCGGTGTCCTTACCCACTGGACCACCAGGGAAACCCACCCTGCTTGTTTAATTGCAGAGTACATCATGTGAAATTCTGCACAGAATGAATCACAATCTGAAACCAAAATTTCTGGGAGAAATATTAATCTCAGACATGCAGATGCTATATTGGCAGAAAGCAGAGGATTAAATAGTATCCTCATGAAGGTGAAAGAGAAGAGTGAAAAAGATGGCCTAAAACTCAGCATTCAGAAAACGAAGATCATGGCATCTGGTCGCATCACTACATGGCAAATAGATAGAGAAACAATGGAAACAATGACAGATTTTATTTTCTTGAGCTCCAAAAGCACTGCAGATGGTGACTGCAGCCATGAAATTGAAGGAAACTTGCTCCTTTGAAGAAAAGCTATGACAGGGCTTCCCTGGTGGTCCAGTAGGTAAAGAGTCTGCCTTGCAGTGAAAGGGGCGCTGATTCGATCCCTGGCCTGGAAAGATCGCACATGTCCAGAAGCAGCTGGGCTGGTATGTCCAATTACGAGCCAGCGCTCTGGAGCACATGTGCCCAGATTTGGTGCTCTGCAATGAGAGAGGCCACTGTGATAGGAGGCCCACACAGGCCAAAGAATAAAGATGGATGAAAAATGAACCATGACTTAGAGGAACAAAAAAAAATAGTTAGAAAAAAAAGCTATGACAAACTAGACAGTGTATTCAAAAGCAGAGAGATCACTTTGCCAACAAATGTCTGTCTAGTCAAAGCTATGATTTCCCCAGTAATCATGTATGGATGTGAAAGTTGGACCATAAAGAAGGCTGAATGCTGAAGAATTGATGTTTTCAAACTGCAGTGCTGGAGAAGACTCTGGAGAGTCCCTTGGACTTCAAGGAGATTAAACCAGTCAACCCTAAAGGAAATCAACCCCAAATATTCATTGGAAGGACTAAAGGTCCAATACTTTGGTTACCTTATATGAAGCAGGACTCATTGGGAAAGTCCCTGATGCTGGGAAAGACTAAGGACAAGAGGAGAAAGGAAGGAGAGAGGATGAAGTGGTTGGATGGCATCGTTGACTCAATGGATGTGAGTTTGTGCTAACTCTCGGAGATAGTGAAGGACATGGAGTCCCAAAGAGTCAGACACAACCTAGGGATTGAACAACAGCAATAACAGTCAAGTTATATACTTAATCTGGATTGTCACTAAAGTACAAGTTGTGAGTATTTGAAATTGCAGATATACTCATATGTTGGTGTATTTCTTTCTTTCTTTCTTTTTTCTTTAGTGAATTAATGTTGTTGTTTTCTTGAGTTGCTAAGAGTGTCCTACTCTATGACCCCATGGACTACAGCATGCCAGGCTCCTCTGCCCTCCATTATTTCCTGGAGTTTGCTCAAATTTCCTGGTTCAGGGAGATCCTCTGGAGAAGGAAATGGCAACCCACTCCAGTATTCTTGTCTAGGAAATCTCATGGGCAGGAGAACCTGGCGGGCTACAGTCCATGGAGTTGAAAAAATCAGACCCAACTGAGTGACACAACAATAGCAACAGCATGAAAAACTAAACCAAGGTGAAATCAATTAAATTAATTACTATAGGGAAAACGAAAAGGAAAATGAGAGAGGAAACATAATCAAAACACACCACTTGGTTCAATAGTAAACCATATTTAGGTAGTTGTAATGTAATATCAATTATTGATCTAAATGAAAATTTTTAAATAAAATATTTGATGTAACTATATTGGGTGGATTGGGAGATAAATGTGTATTTTTTTGGAAGGAAGGTGAGGTGGTATAATAGAGCTTCACTGTCATTTGTGTCATCCATGATAGAAAATCATTAGGTAATATAAAAAACTTTTATATATTTACAGTTTGAAAATATTTACTTAACAGTGACTTCTTTGGGCTTGTAGGATTTTGTTGGGTGGGGAATGGTGGATAGATGTGGGAATGGAATAGGTGAGACTCTTTATTAGTAATTGACTTAATAGTGATTGGTTTGATTTAATAGTAGTTGATTTAGTAGTACCATGTACTTGTATTACAAAGAGAAAAATGTAATTTAAAGAAATAACTTTTAAAAAAACAAACGTGGTTTGAAGAAACATCCTAAAGCTAATCTTTCACTCCCAAAGTATTTAACATATACATTTTTCTTTAAGTTTTCCCAAATAAAAATATGATTTTCAGGTTGTTATCTTTGGGAATGTTAAACTCTGCAGAGACTCAGTTCAGTCAGTTCAGAGTTCTAATCAGACAATTAAAGTGAGGAGTTCCCTGGTGGTCCAGTGAGTAGAAAGTCTGCCTCGCAGTTCAAGGGGCTCTGGTTTGATCCCTGACCCAGGAAGATCCCACGTGCCACAGAGCAGCTGGGTGTGTCCAGTTATGAGCCAGTGCTCTGGAGCACATGTGCCCAGAGCAAGTGCTTTGCAACGAGAGAGGCCACTGCAATGGGAGGCCCACACAGGCCGAAAAATAAAGATGGATCAAAATAAATAAATATTACAAAGAGGCCAAAATTTTAAAAAAATAATAATTAAAGTGAAACGAGGTTCTAACAATGAAGGAAACAATTTACTTTTTTTCTTTTTTTGAAAAAAGTTTTTTTCTTTATTTTCCCGTCATGCTTCTTTTATATATGTTTATTTTCATCCATGCTTTTATTCTTTTGCATGTGTGGGCCTCCCATCGCAGTGGTCTCTCTCATTGCAGAGCACCAGCTCGGGGTGCATGTGCTCCAGAGTGTTGCCTCATAATTGAACATACCGGTCCAGCCGCTCTGGGGCAAGTGGGATCTTCCCAGGCCAGGGATCGAACTGGTGCCCTCTGCACTGCAAGGCGGACTCTCTACCAACTGGACCACCAGGGAAATCCTACTTTTGTTTTTTATTGCACCTCTGATTTCTTAGGGGCAAAGTGCAATGGAGTCAACATTCCTGCGTTTGAAGAAGCTCTGTTACTTCCTGATTAGGTGATCTCGGGCTAGTAGTTTTCTTTAAGCATCAGTTTCTTCTATAAAAATCAAATCATAAGAATTTCTATCTCATAGGGCAATTTGAGGATTATATGAAATGAAGTATATTACTTTGCAGACTTGTTTGAATATCATAGGCATTAGTTAATGCCAACTGCTATTACTCTTCCTTTTTCTTTCTTCCTAGAAAAACAGAATATTCTCTAACAGCTCTGTATGCATTGTCTTCTACCGCTGGGCAACTAGATGCTTTTAAAGTTGCCCTATTAAATAGTTATCTCTTTATGTCTAGCCACATCTATTTTAATAAGCACATGAATTATGGACCATTATATGATGCACAACTGAACTAATTTCTTAATGAGTGTCTTAATTATAAGTTATACAAAAACAGGTAACTCATTTCTGATGTTCTGAGGGAGTAAATTGAATATTAATTATAATTGTATAAAACATTCAGATGTCAAGCATAAATTGCCATGTGTATAAAATCTGATTAAACCTTTAAGTAATTTATTATTCCCGTCTGGCAGATGAGAAAACTGAGGTTTGAAGAGGGTATATAAGTTTTTATAGGTTATATAGTTTGTCTTTAAAAGATATTTCATTCTATTATAATGCATTTTATCCTTTAATTCATTTTAACTTCATCATTTTAGCACTATCAAAAGTGCTATGAAACAGATAATTAAACAATGTTTCAAAACTTTAATATGAGTCAGTGATAGCTTTGTTCCACAAAGTAATATTTTTGAATTGTAAAGAGCTGTCCTGATTGCTGCAGGGTCAGTAAGGTTTTTCCTTATGGACTACTTTGATTGGTTTCTTTTTGCATTTATGCATTCAATAACTACAGAGTGCTCACTGCAGGATAGGCACACTGGTTGGGACTGGGCATCCATATTGGTAAAAGGTGTGGTGCCTACTTCAGCAGTCTAGGAGGAATATCTATCTGTATGCATTTGTAACACAAAACTGTGAAGGACATAATGCAAATGTGAATAAGGTTGCCAGAAAAATCGGACTTAGGTGTATCCAGAGAAGGTCAGACCTGGCTTAGACCAGCCCCTCTTATACTATTCCGGAGCACAGAATCTTTCCTCTGGAACTTGTCCTCCTTTCTGAGGAGAGACCCCAGGTAGATTGCATTGGCATTACCATTTCACAAAACATTTCTCACAGAAAGGGCCAGGATAATGCTCTTTTCTGGCAACATCCCTTTTAACTGTTCCCTCAGTCTCTAAAATCCTCTACTATGAGGGACAATATTCTAATTTCGATCTTAATCTTAATGAATGGACCTCTAGTTAAGGCACTTGACTTACTGGCTTTAGATACCAATTTTCAAGTGACTAACAGGAATTAGTTTTCTGAACTCATGAAGGCAATAAACAGTAAACAAGACTACAAATTCTATACCCTATCAGTACATTATAATACCTCCAAGAACACATTTTCAGTGTCTCTATATTCTTCCTATATGTAGAATTCCTCCTGTATATAGGAGGAATATGAGATGTTCATAATGATCTGGTAATGAGTTTTGATTAACTTGTTTGTGTTGTCCTTGTGACTTCCTCATAGTGGAATGCAACAGACAGGCATAGTGTGACCACAATGGCTGACATATCCCCTTTGCCCCAGATTTAAGGTGGAGTGTACTGGCTAGGAGTACAGTGATTTGAATGTTGGTGGTTGTTCATGATCTTTTGGGTGAATTACTGAACTCTCTAATGTTCAGTATCTGTGAAAGGAGAATATAGTAGTATTAACTTCATACAGTTGTGAAGAATAAACCATTGTACCTGAATATGACTGGCTTTACTGTTTGCTCTGTCCTTGCTGGGCACGAATATTTGTGGAGAACTATCATTTCAATGTTTCAAAACTTTAATATGAGTCAGTGATAGCTTTGACAAAGTAATATTTGAATTGTAAAGAGCTGTCCTGATTGCTGCAGGGTCAGTAAGGTTTTTCCTTATGGACTACTTTGATTGGTTTCTTTTTGCATTTATGCATTCAATAACTACAGAGTGCTCACTGCAGGATAGGCACACTGGTTGGGACTGGGCATCCATATTGGTAAAAGGTGTGGTGCCTACTTCAGCAGTCTAGGAGGAATATCTATCTGTATGCATTTGTAACACAAAACTGTGAAGGACATAATGCAAATGTGAATAAGGTTGCCAGAAAAATCGGACTTAGGTGTATCCAGAGAAGGTCAGACCTGGCTTAGACCAGCCCCTCTTATACTATTCCGGAGCACAGAATCTTTCCTCTGGAACTTGTCCTCCTTTCTGAGGAGAGACCCCAGGTAGATTGCATTGGCATTACCATTTCACAAAACATTTCTCACAGAAAGGGCCAGGATAATGCTCTTTTCTGGCAACATCCCTTTTAACTGTTCCCTCAGTCTCTCTAAAATCCTCTACTATGAGGGACAATATTCTAATTTCGATCTTAATCTTAATGAATGGACCTCTAGTTAAGGCACTTGACTTACTGGCTTTAGATACCAATTTTCAAGTGACTAACAGGAATTAGTTTTCTGAACTCATGAAGGCAATAAACAGTAAACAAGACTACAAATTCTATACCCTATCAGTACATTATAATACCTCCAAGAACACATTTTCAGTGTCTCTATATTCTTCCTATATGTAGAATTCCTCCTGTATATAGGAGGAATATGAGATGTTCATAATGATCTGGTAATGAGTTTTGATTAACTTGTTTGTGTTGTCCTTGTGACTTCCTCATAGTGGAATGCAACAGACAGGCATAGTGTGACCACAATGGCTGACATATCCCCTTTGCCCCAGATTTAAGGTGGAGTGTACTGGCTAGGAGTACAGTGATTTGAATGTTGGTGGTTGTTCATGATCTTTTGGGTGAATTACTGAACTCTCTAATGTTCAGTATCTGTGAAAGGAGAATATAGTAGTATTAACTTCATACAGTTGTGAAGAATAAACCATTGTACCTGAATATGACTGGCTTTACTGTTTGCTCTGTCCTTGCTGGGCACGAATATTTGTGGAGAATTCAAGTGAGCAGAGGTTGCCAGCATGTCTCCTGCATCTTCCCTCTACTTTGGTATTAGAGGATTGTGCCATTTCTCCAGCATAGCTCACTTTGGTTTTTGCCTCATTTCCAGAGTCTGGATCTACAGATGGAGCCTTTCCTACCCTTCTTCCATCCCTGAAATAGCAGCTACTGTGAGATTTTATAAGTAAGTCTAGGGGATATATTAATTGGGATATTGGGAACTGGTTGAATTTTACTTGCCTGGTGGTCGTGTCTCAGAGCCTCAAGGTTGTAAGTAGGTTAACATTATTTCCAAAAGTGTTTGTTTAAATATAATTTTATATAGTATGGAACACCTAATACTTTGAGTATGACAACTACTGCTTTTTCTTTATTATATAAACAAAAGTAATGCACTGTTGTGACTCTGAAAATATAAAAGCAGTTGTTTTGCAAGTAATAGTGTGGAATATTTTTATTGAATCATAATGGATATGTTAATCATAGATTCCATAAAATTCCCAACATTTTTTTTAACTTTTAATTTTGTATTTGAGTATAGCTAATTAGCAATGTTATGATAGTTTCAGGTGAACAGTGAAAGGACTCATCCATACATATACGCGTATCCACTTTCCGCCAAACTCCACTCCCATCCATGCTGCCAGAAAACATTGAGCAGGTTTCATGTGCTACACAATAGGTCATAGTAGGTTGTATGTTTTGAAAATAGCTGTGTGTACATGTCCATCCCAAACGCCCTAACTATACCTTCCCCCAAGCAGTCATAAGTTTATTTTCTGGGTCTGTGGGTCTCCTTTTGTTTTGTAAGTTCATTTGTATCATTGTATTTTATATTCCACATACAAGGGGAAAATCTGAACATTTTAATGCTGAAATTATGGCCATAAAATTATTATTTGGTTACATGTATGCGTATATATATATATATATATATATATATATACACATATACATATACATATGCATATATATATATTTGGTGGGGGGAGCGGGTTGGGTTGGGCGGGGGGCCAGCGGGTCACTTCTATTGGTCTTTTATTTATTTATTTTCATCCATCTTTGTTCTTTGGCCCGTGTGGGCCTCCCATCGCAGTGGCCTCTGTTGTCGCAGAGCACCGGCTCTGGGCGCATGCGCTCCAGAGCTCCTACTCGGTAATTGGACACATCAGTCCAGCCGCTCCGCGGCACATGGGATCTTCCCAGGCCAGGAATCGAACCGGAGTCCCTTGCTCTGCAAGGTGGTGTCATTACCCGTTGGACCAACAGGGAATCCCTATTTTTCCAGTTTTATTGAGAAATAACTGAGGATATCACTGTGTAAGTTTAAGGTGTAGAGCATGATGGTTTGATTTACATATATTATGAAATAATTACAGGAGATCTAGTTAACATCCATCATCTCACAAAGATTTGAAAACTAATTTCTCCCTGTGATGACAACTCTTCAGATCTACTACTCTTAACAAGTTTCCCATATATCATATAGCTGTGTTAACTATACTCACCATGTTATATTAATACATTGTATCTCTAGTACTTATTTATCTTATAAGAAGAAGTTTATACCTTTTGACCACCTTTCTCCAGTTCCTCCTTCACCTCCACTTTTGGTAACCACAAATCTAATCTCTTTTTCTATGAGTTTGGTATTTGTTTGTTTTCTAGGTTCAACATATAAATGAGATTATACAGCATTTTTCTTTCTCTGTCTGACTAATTTTATTTTGCACAGCGCCTTCAACATCCGTGTATATTCTTATAAATTGTAGGACTTTTTTGTTTTATGGTTGATTTATATATCCCACAACTTTTTTTAAATCTATTCATCCTTTTCCAGACTGTTTCTAGGTCTTGGTTATTGTAAATAATGTTTCTGTGAACATGGGGACACAGATATCTTTTGAGTTAGTGATTTTATATTCCACATACAAGGGGAAAATCTAAATATTTTAATGCTTAAATTATGGACATAAAATTTTTATTTGTTTACATGTATGCGTATATATATATATATATATATATATATATATATATACACATATACATATACATATGCATATATATATATTTGGTGGGGGGAGTGGGGGGGGGGGGGGGGGGGGCCAGCGGGTGACTTCTATTGGTCTTTTATTTATTTATTTTCATCCATCTTTGTTCTTTGGCCCGTGTGGGCCTCCCATCGCAGTGGCCTCTGTTGTCGCAGAGCACCGGCTCTGGGCGCATGCGCTCCAGAGCTCCTACTCGGTAATTGGACACATCAGTCCAGCCGCTCCGCGGCACATGGGATCTTCCCAGGCCAGGAATCGAACCGGAGTCCCTTGCTCTGCAAGGTGGTGTCATTACCCGTTGGACCAACAGGGAATCCCTATTTTTCCAGTTTTATTGAGAAATAACTGAGGATATCACTGTGTAAGTTTAAGGTGTAGAGCATGATGGTTTGATTTACATATATTATGAAATAATTACAGGAGATCTAGTTAACATCCATCATCTCACAAAGATTTGAAAACTAATTTCTCCCTGTGATGACAACTCTTCAGATCTACTACTCTTAACAAGTTTCCCATATATCATATAGCTGTGTTAACTATACTCACCATGTTATATTAATACATTGTATCTCTAGTACTTATTTATCTTATAAGAAGAAGTTTATACCTTTTGACCACCTTTCTCCAGTTCCTCCTTCACCTCCACTTTTGGTAACCACAAATCTAATCTCTTTTTCTATGAGTTTGGTATTTGTTTGTTTTCTAGGTTCAACATATAAATGAGATTATACAGCATTTTTCTTTCTCTGTCTGACTAATTTTATTTTGCACAGCGCCTTCAACATCCGTGTATATTCTTATAAATTGTAGGACTTTTTTGTTTTTATGGTTGATTTATATATCCCACAACTTTTTTTTTTAAATCTATTCATCCTTTTCCAGACTGTTTCTAGGTCTTGGTTATTGTAAATAATGTTTCTGTGAACATGGGGACACAGATATCTTTTTGAGTTAGTGATTTTATTTCCTTTGGATAGATTTTCAGAAATGGAATTGTTGGATCATATGGTAGTTCTCTTTTTTAATATTTTGAGGAGCCCCCAGTAGTTGGATGTAAAAGTTTATAACCCCATAATAGTACACAAGGGCTTTCATTCCTGCATATCCATGCCATCATTTGTTTTCTCTTGCCTTTCTAATAATGGCTATTCTAACAGGCATGAGTTACTATCTCACTGTGGTTTTAAGCTTTAAGAAATTTTTAAAACAGAATTTTTCATGAGACAGCTCTTTGACCCATCCTCCCACCTTTTGTCCAGCTGTGCCACTGACATGTGAAACCTTAGTTCCTGGACGAGGGATTGAACCCATGCCCTTTGTAGTGGAAGTGTGGAGTCTTTACCACTGGACTGCCAGGGAAATCCCTTCATGAGACAGGTCTTAAGGAAACAATATTTTATACAAAATTTGAAATATTTGCCCTCCTTGAAAGTAGATGTGGAGTCAACTTGAACTCTAAATGACATATACAAGTTTGAGAGTCAGAGATGGTGTTTGCTGGTTTACTCAGAGGCTAAAAAATCAGTTCTTAGAGCTTTGAATATCTGTCTTCTTCATTGGTCTGAAAGTTCTTTAAGAGAAATGACAGTATCTTAGGCCTCTTTATTTCCCTCCCAGTATACATTATCTTGCCTTGCACATAGAAAATGCTAAATGAATACTTAAATGAATTAAATGTGTATCAAATTTGATGACATTGAGATCTGAAATTTTTGGAGTGAACTCTGATTTTTACCTGGGTCTAGTAATTCTGGGCTTCCCAGGTGACAGAGTGGTCAAAGAATCTACCTGTCAATGGAAGTGATGCAGGAGATGCAGGTTCAATCCCTGGGTCGGGAAGACCCCCTGGAATATGAAATGGCAACCCACTCCAGTATTCTTGCCTGGAAAATTCCATGGACAAATAAGCCTGGTGGGCTACAGTCCATGGAGTCAAAAAGAGTGCAACACAACTGAACACACAGTGCTCTGATAGTTAAAACGGCAGAGGTGTTTAATAATACTTATCCATATTATTAAAACACTTGGTTAGGTTGTAGAAGCATTGAATTAATTTGTAACGGTAGACAGAATTTATCATGTTTTTTGGAAAAAAAAAAAAAAACTAATAAAACACTGGGTTTGTAGATAAGATAAGATTGGGAAAATATCTTGGAGATACTTTTCTTCAAAATATCTTTGTAGGGCTTCCCTGGTGGTAAAGTGGGTGGGGACACCGCCTTGCAGTGCAAAGGGCTCCGGTTCAATATCTGGCCCAGGAAGATCCCATGTGCCACGGAGCGACTGAACTGATGTGTCCAGTTACCGAGCTGGAGCTCTGGAGTGCATGTGCCCATAGCCAGTGCTCTGCAGCGACAGGGGCCACTGTGACGGGAGGACCACACAGGCCAGAGAACAAAGATAGATTAAAATAGATAACTGAAACACCAATAGAAGTGCCCCCCCCCCAAAAAAAATCATTGTAAATAATGGCTTGTATGGACGTATGAAATCATTTGCATAAGGTAGATTGCTTCTAATACTTCTTTTTTTTTGAAACACTAAGTATTAGACATAAAACAGGATGAAATTACAAAATACATAGTGTCTTTATTTTTTTTTAAATCTTGATTTCTTTCTTTCTTCCTTTTCTTTTTCTTTAAATGGTTACTGTAGCACTTGAAAAATCATATACACTTCAATCCTAGAAATAGTGGTATTTCCAAAGTAAAACATATTCTATTTACATATAAATATCCTCATTCAGCCTGATTGACTACCTTTCTCATTTATAATGAAATGACAAGGACAACAATCAAATTCTAAGACGTGGATACTAGATTAAAGATCAAAAAGCAGTTTCAAAAAATTCAGTCTGGTCCTCCTGTATAATCCTTCTTAAAGCTATTTTGAGTTAATGCCAGATCCCTGGCTATGATTTTACAATCCAAGCCAAATAATTCAT
Source organism: Tragulus kanchil (assembly GCA_022376925.1). Lineage (NCBI taxonomy): Eukaryota > Metazoa > Chordata > Mammalia > Artiodactyla > Tragulidae > Tragulus > Tragulus kanchil. Next base: position 107,249,114 of record JAIOJX010000030.1, on the reverse strand, counting down.
AAGACCTTTGGAGGAGAATATCAGAACTTGCTGCGTCATCCAGTAACACAGAGGGAGAGTTGATCTATTTTCACTATACTATCTGTCTCTTGCTGAGATACCAATATTTTGAATTTATAAAGTGACTGATAGAAGTCAGTGAGCGATCTATTATTCAGGAGCTATTTCAATCAATTCAAAGCTCAACGGGCAAGTATCATCTGTGATTGTATGAATTGCTAGAAATATTTCCTGTGCCTTATCTCTGTAAAACTGGTCAGTTGTGGGGATTGCTGTATATGTATGTATATCTTACGATTATGTTAGAAAACATCTGCATGCTTTTATGACTGTCACCCATCAGGGATGCACCTCTTGTTCCTCAGATGCTAGTATGTAAACTAGTATCACGGAACACCATAGCAAACCAGACTTAGAGCCTACACCCCCTGACCAATCATCAAACCAAGGATCCTCGCAGCGGAAGCCCTGATTCCAAGACCCCACACTATCAAAGAACATACAACACTACAGATTATTCACCTGTAAACAAGGTCTAACACCACCCAAGACACAAACCACTGAAGCCTTTTAGAAGGACAGAAACCCAAAGGAAGGGAGAATTCAACCAAGAAGCCTGGTGGGAATAAGAACTCCATACACACAGACACACACAAAGAAACAAAAATTAACCTAATAATGAAATGTCAGAGAAACACTGCACAAATGAAGGACCAAGCTAGAGAAACACCACTTCAAATGACAGAGGAGGGGATAGACAAATTATCTGAAAAAGAATTCAGAAAAGCTATACTAATGCGGATGCAAAACACCGAAAACAGAATATTAGAGGAAATTAGTGCATTGAGAAGAGACATGCAAGAAATGAAAAATAAGCAAATGGATACCACTAACTCAATTGCTGAACTCAAAAATACTATAGAAGGTCTCAACAGTAGAGTCTCAGAGGCTGAAGAACGGATAAAAGTGGCTGAAGACAGACATATCAGATTAACAAAAGCAGTTTCAAAAATTCAGTCTGGTCCTCCTGTATAATCCTTCTTAAAGCTATTTTGAGTTAATGCAGATCCTGGCTATGATTTTACAATCCAAGCCAAATAATTCATAAGACCTTTGGAGGAGAATATCAGAACTTGCTGCGTCATCCAGTAACACAGAGGGAGAGTTGATCTATTTTCACTATACTATCTGTCTCTTGCTGAGATACCAATATTTTGAATTTATAAAGTGACTGATAGAAGTCAGTGAGCGATCTATTATTCAGGAGCTATTTCAATCAATTCAAAGCTCAACGGGCAAGTATCATCTGTGATTGTATGAATTGCTAGAAATATTTCCTGTGCCTTATCTCTGTAAAACTGGTCAGTTGTGGGGATTGCTGTATATGTATGTATATCTTACGATTATGTTAGAAAACATCTGCATGCTTTTATGACTGTCACCCATCAGGGATGCACCTCTTGTTCCTCAGATGCTAGTATGTAAACTAGTATCACGGAACACCATAGCAAACCAGACTTAGAGCCTACACCCCCTGACCAATCATCAAACCAAGGATCCTCGCAGCGGAAGCCCTGATTCCAAGACCCCACACTATCAAAGAACATACAACACTACAGATTATTCACCTGTAAACAAGGTCTAACACCACCCAAGACACAAACCACTGAAGCCTTTTAGAAGGACAGAAACCCAAAGGAAGGGAGAATTCAACCAAGAAGCCTGGTGGGAATAAGAACTCCATACACACAGACACACACAAAGAAACAAAAATTAACCTAATAATGAAATGTCAGAGAAACACTGCACAAATGAAGGACCAAGCTAGAGAAACACCACTTCAAATGACAGAGGAGGGGATAGACAAATTATCTGAAAAAGAATTCAGAAAAGCTATACTAATGCGGATGCAAAACACCGAAAACAGAATATTAGAGGAAATTAGTGCATTGAGAAGAGACATGCAAGAAATGAAAAATAAGCAAATGGATACCACTAACTCAATTGCTGAACTCAAAAATACTATAGAAGGTCTCAACAGTAGAGTCTCAGAGGCTGAAGAACGGATAAGTGAGCTGGAAGACAGAATGGTGGAAATAAGTGCTGAAGAACAGAACAAAGCACAAAGAATTAAAAGAACTGAGGATAGCCTCAGAGACCTATGGGACAATATCAAACGCACCAACATTAGAATTATAGGAGTTCCAGAAGAAGAAGAAGAGAAGAAAGACTATGAAAAAATTCTTGAAGAGGTTATAGTTGAAAACTTCCCCAGCATGGGAAAGGAGATAGTCAACCAAGTCCAGGAAGCACAAAGAGTTCCATACAGGAGAAACCCCAGAAGAAACACACCAAGGCACATACTAATCAAACTAACGCAGACTAAATATAAAGACAGATTACTAAAAGCAGCTAGGAGCAAACAACAAATAACATATAAAGGAATCCCCATACGTTTAACTGCGGATCTCTCAACAGAAACCCTACAGGCCAGAAGAGAATGGCAAGATACATTTAAACGGCTAAAAGAGAAAAACCTCCAACCAAGAATTCTCTACCCAGCAAGAATCTCATTCAGAATTGATGGAGAAGTCAAAAGCTTTACAGACAAGCAAAAACTAAAAGAATTCTGTACCACAAAACCAGCCCCAAAACAAGTGTTAAAGGGCCTGATATAGCCAATAAATACAAGAGTAGGAGAAGCCTTACAAATCAAACCCCAAATTTCTAAGAAAATGACAATAGGAACATTTGTATCAATAATTACTTTGAACGTAAATGGAATAAATGCTCCAACCAAACGACACAGGCTGGCTGAATGGATCCAGAAGCAAGACCCATATATATGCTGTTTACAAGAGACCCACTTCAGACCTAGAGACACTCATGGACTGAAAGTGAAAGGCTGGAAAAAGATATTTCATGCAAATGGAAGTCAAAAGAAAGCTGGAGTAGCAATCCTCATGTCAGACAAAATAGACTGTAAAGTAAAGAAGATTCTAAGAGACAAGGCAGGTCACTACATCATGATTAAGGGATCTATCCAAGAGGAAGACATAACAGTCATGAATATCTATGCATCCAACACAGGGGCACCTCAATACATAAGACAGGTACTTTCAGACATAAAAGAAGAAATCAACAATAACACAATAATAGTAGGAGACTTTAACACTCCTCTGACACCAATGGACAGATCAACAAAACAGAAAATTAATAAAGAAACACAAGCCTTAAATGCCACACTGGAAAAGATGGACCTCATCGATATCTTTAGGACGTTCCATCCAAAAGAAGAAGAATACACTTTCTTCTCAAGTGCTCACGGAACATTCTCCAGGATAGACCACATCTTGGGTCACAAATCTAACCTCAGTCAGTTCAAGAAAACCGAAATTATATCAACCATCTTCTCGGACCACAATGCAATGAGACTGGAGATCAACTACCAGAAAAAAAAACCCTAAAAACAGGAACACATGGAGATTAAACAATATATACCTAAAAAACCAACTGATCATTGAGGAAATCCAAGGAGAAATTAAACAATACCTAGAAGAAAATGACAATGAACACACGACCGTGCAAAACCTATGGGATACTGCAAAAGCAGTTCTAAGAGGGAAATTTATAGCAATACAATCCCACCTCAAGAAACTGGGAAAATATGAAGCAGATGACCTAACCCTCCGCTTAAAACAATTGGAGAAAGAAGAACAAAAGCATCCCAAAGTCAGCAGAAGAAGAGAAATCATAAAGATCAGAGCAGAAATAAATGAGAAAGAAACAAAAGAAACAATAGTATAGGTAAATAAAACAAAAAGCTGGTTCTTCGAAAAGGTAAACAAAATTCACAAGCCACTGGTCAGACTCATTAAGAAAAAGAGAGAGAAGAACCAGATCAACAAAATCAAAAACGAAAAAGGAGAGATTACAACAGAGAATGCAGAAATCCAAAGGATTCTAAGAGACTATTATGAGCAACTCTATGGCAACAAACTGGACAACTTGGAAGAAATGGACAGTTTCTTGGACAGGATTCATCTCCCAAGACTGAGCCAGGAAGAAACAGAAACTTTGAACAACCCAATCACAAGCTCAGAAATCGAATTTGTGATTAAAAATCTACCCCAAAATAAAAGCCCAGGGCCAGATGGCTTCACAGCCGAATTCTACCAAACATTTAAAGAAGAGCTAATGCCTGTCCTTCTAAAACTCTTTCAAAAAATTGCACAGGAAGGAACACTTCCAAACACATTCTACGAGGCCACCATCACCCTGATACCCAAACCAGGCAAAGACAACACAAAAAAGGAAAACTATAGGCCAATTTCACTGATGAACTTAGATGCCAAGATCCTCAACAAAATCCTAGCAAACAGAATTCAACGACACATCAAAAAACTCATACATCATGATCAAGTCGGGTTCATCCCAGGCATGCAAGGCTTCTTCAACATCCACAAATCAATCAACGTGATACACCATATCAACAAGTTGAAAGACAAAAATCACATGATCATCTCAATAGATGCAGAAAAAGCCTTCGACAAAGTACAACATCCATTTATGATAAAAACTCTTCAGAAAATGGGCATAGAAGGAACCTATCTCAACATAATAAAAGCCATCTATGAGAAGCCTACAGCGAACATTATCCTCAATGGTGAAAAACTGAAAGCATTCCCTTTAAGATCAGGAACAAGACAGGTGTGCCCACTTTCACCACTACTATTCAACATAGACCTGGAAGTCCTAGCAACAGCAATAAGAGAAGAGAAAGAAATCAAAGGAACCCAGATTGGAAAGGAAGAAGTCAAGCTCTCTATTTTTGCAGACGACATGATATTATACCTAGAAAATCCCAAAGACACGGTTACAAAGCTACTAGAGCTAATCAATGAATTCAGCAAAGTCGCAGGATACAAAGTCAACACACAGAAGTCACTGGCATTCCTATACACAAACAATGAAAAATCAGAAAATGAAATCAAAGAGGCAATCCCCTTCACCATTGCAACCAAAAGAATCAAATATCTAGGAATAAACCTACCCAAAGAAACAAAAGAATTGTACACAGAAAATTACAAGACACTCATGAGAGACATTAAAGAAGACAAACAGATGGAGAGATATTCCATGTTCCTGGATCGGAAGAATCAGTATTGTGAAAATGACCATATTACCAAATATCATCTACAGATTCAATGCAATACCTATTCAACTACCATTGACATTTTTCACAGAACTAGACCAAATAATAACACAGTTCATATGGAAACACAAAAGACCTCGAATAGGCAAAGCAATTCTGAGGAAGAAGAATGGAGTTGGAGGGATCAGCCTCCCTAACTTCAGACTCTACTACAAAGCAACAGTCATCAAGACAGTATGGTACTGGCACAAAAACAGAACTATAGATCAATGGAACAAGATTGAGAGCCCAGAGATCAACCCACACACCTATGGGCACCTTATTTTTGACAAAGGAGGAGAAACTATAAAATGGGACAAAGACAGCCTCTTCAACAAATGGTGCTGGGAAAACGGGACAGCTACATGCAAAAAAATGAAGTTGGAACATTCCCTGACCCCATACACAAAGATCAACTCAAAATGGATTAAAGACCTAAATGTAAGACCAGAAACCATCAAACTCTTAGAGGAGAATAAAGGCAAAACCCTCAAGGACATCAATCAAAGCAAGATCTTCTCTGACCCACCTACTAAAATAGTGGAACTGATAAGAAAAATGAACACGTGGGACCTCATGAAACTTAAAAGCTTTTGTACAGCAAAAGAAATCACCAAAAAGTTGAACAGACACCCCACAGAGTGGGAGAAAATCATAGCAAATGTAACAACAGACAAAGAATTAATCTCCAAAATCTACAAGCAACTCAGACAACTCAGCACAGGGAAAATGAGCAGCCCAATCAAAAAATGGGAAAAAGATCTAAAGAGACGCCTCTCCAAAGAGGACATACAGATGGCCCAAAAATACATGAAACGATGCTCAACCTCACTTATTATCAGAGAAATGCAAATTAAAACCACAATGAGATACCACCTCACACCTGTCAGAATGGCCATCATCAACAAATTGACAGACAACAAGTGCTGGAGAGGGTGTGGAGAAAAGGGAACCCTCTTGCATTGCTGGTGGGAATGTAAATTAGTCTAGGAATAAACCTAAGATTCAAAATGACACTCATGAGAGACATTAAAGAAGACAAACAGATGGAGAGATATTCCATGTTCCTGGATCGGAAGAATCAGTATTGTGAAAATGACCATATTACCAAATATCATCTACAGATTCAATGCAATACCTATTCAACTACCATTGACATTTTTCACAGAACTAGACCAAATAATAACACAGTTCATATGGAAACACAAAAGACCTCGAATAGGCAAAGCAATTCTGAGGAAGAAGAATGGAGTTGGAGGGATCAGCCTCCCTAACTTCAGACTCTACTACAAAGCAACAGTCATCAAGACAGTATGGTACTGGCACAAAAACAGAACTATAGATCAATGGAACAAGATTGAGAGCCCAGAGATCAACCCACACACCTATGGGCACCTTATTTTTGACAAAGGAGGAGAAACTATAAAATGGGACAAAGACAGCCTCTTCAACAAATGGTGCTGGGAAAACGGGACAGCTACATGCAAAAAAATGAAGTTGGAACATTCCCTGACCCCATACACAAAGATCAACTCAAAATGGATTAAAGACCTAAATGTAAGACCAGAAACCATCAAACTCTTAGAGGAGAATAAAGGCAAAACCCTCAAGGACATCAATCAAAGCAAGATCTTCTCTGACCCACCTACTAAAATAGTGGAACTGATAAGAAAAATGAACACGTGGGACCTCATGAAACTTAAAAGCTTTTGTACAGCAAAAGAAATCACCAAAAAGTTGAACAGACACCCCACAGAGTGGGAGAAAATCATAGCAAATGTAACAACAGACAAAGAATTAATCTCCAAAATCTACAAGCAACTCAGACAACTCAGCACAGGGAAAATGAGCAGCCCAATCAAAAAATGGGAAAAAGATCTAAAGAGACGCCTCTCCAAAGAGGACATACAGATGGCCCAAAAATACATGAAACGATGCTCAACCTCACTTATTATCAGAGAAATGCAAATTAAAACCACAATGAGATACCACCTCACACCTGTCAGAATGGCCATCATCAACAAATTGACAGACAACAAGTGCTGGAGAGGGTGTGGAGAAAAGGGAACCCTCTTGCATTGCTGGTGGGAATGTAAATTAATACAACCTCTATGGAAGACAATATGGAGATTCCTTAAAAAACTAAAAATAGAAGCACCCTGTGACCCAGCAATCCCACTATTAGGCCTATATCCTGATGAAATCAAAACTGAAAGAGGCACCTGTACCCCAATGTTCATTGCAGCTCTCTATACAATAGCCAGAACATGGAAGCAACCTAGATGTCCATCGAAAAATGAATGGATCCAGAAGCTCTGGTACATATATACAATGGAATACTACTCAGCTGTTAAAAGAAATGCAGAAGACTCAGTCCTAATGAGGTGGCTGGCTCTAGAACCTATCATAAAAAGTGAAGTAAGTCAAAAAGAGAAAGACAAGTATAGTATACTAACTCATATATATGGGATCTAGTAAGATGGTCATGATAACATACGCAGTGAACTCATGAAAAAACAGAGAATAGACATAAAGACATTGTGGAGACCGAACAGTGGGAGGGAGGCATGGAGGGAGTAACATGGAAGCCTATACTGTCATGTGTGGAAAAGATAGCTATTGTCATTGTGTTAGGGGAATAGGAGTACCTACAACCACTTGGAGCGATGGTCTGGAGGGATGGGAGGGGGGGAACGGGGTGGGGGGAGAGTCCAGGGATATGCATATGAATGATCTGGGAACATACATGTAAAAAAAATAAATAAAAAAGAAAAGAAAAAAAAAAGAAGTCAGTGAGCATTGTGGTTTCCATCAACGACAATACTGTCATTTCAAATGTAATGTACAAGTTCATCACAGTTTATCTTAACCCTTTTATGTCTGCAAGGCAGCAGGAAGTTAATCTCCAAAAGCAACTCAGACAACTCAGCACAGGAAAAACGAACAACCCAACCAAAAACTGGGAAAAAGATCTAAAGAGTCGCCCCTCCAAAGAGGACATACAGATGGCTAAAAAATACATGAAACGATGCTCAACCTCACTTATTATCAGAGAAATGCAAATTAAAACCACAATGAGATACCACCTCACACCTGTCAGAATGGCCATCATCAACAAATTGACAGACAACAAGTGCTGGAGAGGGTGTGGAGAAAAGGGAACCCTCTTGCATTGCTGGTGGGAATGTAAATTAATACAACCTCTATGGAAGACAATATGGAGATTCCTTAAAAAACTAAAAATAGAAGCACCCTGTGACCCAGCAATCCCACTATTAGGCCTATATCCTGATGAAATCAAAACTGAAAGAGGCACCTGTACCCCAATGTTCATTGCAGCTCTCTATACAATAGCCAGAACATGGAAGCAACCTAGATGTCCATCGATAAATGAATGGATCCAGAAGCTCTGGTACATATATACAATGGAATACTACTCAGCTGTTAAAAGAAATGCAGAAGACTCAGTCCTAATGAGGTGGCTGGCTCTAGAACCTATCATAAAAAGTGAAGTAAGTCAAAAAGAGAAAGACAAGTATAGTATACTAACTCATATATATGGGATCTAGTAAGATGGTCATGATAACATACGCAGTGAACTCATGAAAAAACAGAGAATAGACATAAAGACATTGTGGAGACCGAACAGTGGGAGGGAGGCATGGAGGGAGTAACATGGAAGCCTATACTGTCATGTGTGGAAAAGATAGCTATTGTCATTGTGCTAGGGGAATAGGAGTACCTACAACCACTGGGAGCGATGGTCTGGAGGGATGGGAGGGGGGAACGGGGTGGGGGGAGGGTCCAGGGATATGCATATGAATGATCTGGGAACATACATGTAAAAAAATTAATTAATTAATTAATTAATTTTCAAAAAAAAGAAAAGAAAAAAAAAAAAAAGAAGTCAGTGAGCATTGTGGTTTCCATCAACGACAATACTGTCATTTCAAATGTAATGTACAAGTTCATCACAGTTTATCTTAACCCTTTTATGTCTGCAAGGCAGCAGGAAGCCTGTTTGTGTGGGCAGTTGACTTTGATGTACAGATTTTGTGTCATACTCTTATCATTGAACTTTAAATATCTTTAGTTAATACTTTTTCATTTATTTATTTATTCATTCTCTTTTTTGGCTGCACGGTGAGACATGTAGGATCCTCTTTCCCTGGTCAGGAATCAAACCTATGGCCAGCTGTAGTGTGGAAGCACAGAGTTTTAACCACTGGACTGCCAGGGAAATCCAGAACTTGAAATAGCTTTGAAAAACAAGTTGGAGGGCTTCCCTGGTTGAAGAGTCCACCTTGCAGTGCAAGGAGCACCGGTTCGATCCCTGGCCCGGGAAGATCCCACATGCCCAGGAGTGGCTGGGCCAGTGTGTCCAATTACTAGTTAGCACTCTGGAGCACATATGCCCAGAGCTAGTGCTCTGCAATGAGAGAGGCCACTGTGATGGGAGGCCCACACAGGTCAAAGAATAAAGATGAATGAAAACTACGTGATAACTTCGAGGCAAAAAAAATAAAAAGAATTAAAATAAACAAAACAAATCAGAATACTTAAAAAGCTGAGCACACCTATACTGTCATATGTGGAAAAGATAGCTATTGTCATTGTGCTAGGGGAATAGGAGTACCTACAACCACTTGGGGCGATGGTCTGGAGGGATGGGAGGGGGGGAACTGGGTGAGGGGAGGATCCAGGGATATACATATGAATGATCTGGGAACATACATGTTGGTGAACGACAAAACTCTGTAAAATCTTTAAAATAAAGGAAAAAAAAAAAGCTGAGCACAATTTGTTCTGCACATTTTGATTTTAAAGTAATTCATTTATTAATGTATTATTTTATCTTTGAATAAATGTCATTTAACTGTCACTCTCACTACCAATTTAACATGGTTTTATAAATCATTATTGTCCTTTTCCATACATTTTTATATCTTCCATTTTGACCCTTTATCCCCCCATTGATGACACAGAATTCCTCAAAACTGTTAGAGAATTAAAAGTTTCTCAACTAGTATGAACTAGAAAGATTGGTACAGGTGATTTGCATTAAGTTTATAATGTTTCAACTGTTGCCTTCAATGAATTGTTTATTTTTTAAAAGAGATTCCATAGGGCTTCCCCTGGTGGTCCGGTGGGTAAGGACACCGCCTTGCAGTGCAAGGGGCTCCGGTTCGATCCCTGGCCTGGGAAGATCCCACGTGCCGCGGAGCGGCTGGACCGATGTGTCCAATTACCGAGCCAGAGCTCTGGCGGGCATGCACCCAGAGCTGGTGCTCTGCAACGACAGACGCCACCGCGATGGGAGGCCCACAGGAGCCAAAGAACAAAGACAGATGAAAATGGAGAAATGAAGGACCAATAGAAGTGGCCTGCCCACTCCCCTTCCTCCCCAACCCGACCCCGGCCCCTAAATAAATAAATAAATAAATAAATCTTTAAAAAAAAAAAAAAAAGGAGATTCCATAAATCTTTGACTTCAATACTTGATGACTCATATAGAAGGAATGATAAATAACCTGATTGATGTGTGACTAGAAAAAGAATTGTTTTACAAATTTGAATCAAATTTATTTTTACAGAATATAAGAAAAATTAATAAAAAATCTTCTAAAATTGTCCATTTAATATTAATACTTGTAATTATTGATTTTATATTAATATTCAATCACTGTTACATTTTAAGAATCTGAACTATATGAGATTAATTATCGATTAAGCATCTACCAACTGATCCAGTGGTATAGCTAGTAACAAGGTGCTCAGATGCAGGGTTTAAACTAGGCATCCCCAACTTTACCAAACACAGTAAATAGAGAAGTGATTTTGCTTAAGCAAGAATAAACATCTTTGGGGGAGTGCAAGTGAAATTAGTGCCACAGGTTTACCAGAGAGTCAGAGATAGAGCCTTAGGCTCAGTTTCATTGTCCTGATGGTGTTGAAGAGTGTTCTTGGAGAACATGGCTGCTTCAAAATTGAGGTCAGTATTATGCTATCTTTACCTGAACAGTACAGTGGAGTCTTAGTCTTCAGCTTCCACAAGCATCCATCCCCTAGGGCATTATTGCCATCTGCTTGGTCAAAGTCAGTTTGCCTCCTAACCAATTACCTTCAACTAGAAAGGGAAAAGAAAGACATGATGAAATGTAACCAATGCCCTAAGGTTCAGGCTAAGTGGCATTTATCATTTCTCATCACATTCCAAGGCTGCAGCTAACCATAGGATACTGGGAAATGTCCAACTGTTGCCTTCAATGAATTGTTTATTTTTTAAAAGAGATTCCATAGGGCTTCCCCTGGTGGTCCGGTGGGTAAGGACACCGCCTTGCAGTGCAAGGGGCTCCGGTTCGATCCCTGGCCTGGGAAGATCCCACGTGCCGCGGAGCGGCTGGACCGATGTGTCCAATTACCGAGCCAGAGCTCTGGCGGGCATGCACCCAGAGCTGGTGCTCTGCAACGACAGACGCCACCGCGATGGGAGGCCCACAGGAGCCAAAGAACAAAGACAGATGAAAATGGAGAAATGAAGGACCAATAGAAGTGGCCTGCCCACTCCCCTTCCTCCCCAACCCAACCCCGGCCCATAAAAAAAAAAAAAAAAAAATAAATCTTTAAAAAAAAAAAAAAAGGAGATTCCATAAATCTTTGACTTCAATACTTGATGACTCATATAGAAGGAATGATAAATAACCTGATTGATGTGTGACTAGAAAAAGAATTGTTTTACAAATTTGAATCAAATTTATTTTTACAGAATATAAGAAAAATTAATAAAAAATCTTCTAAAATTGTCCATTTAATATTAATACTTGTAATTATTGATTTTATATTAATATTCAATCACTGTTACATTTTAAGAATCTGAACTATATGAGATTAATTATCGATTAAGCATCTACCAACTGATCCAGTGGTATAGCTAGTAACAAGGTGCTCAGATGCAGGGTTTAAACTAGGCATCCCCAACTTTACCAAACACAGTAAATAGAGAAGTGATTTTGCTTAAGCAAGAATAAACATCTTTGGGGGAGTGCAAGTGAAATTAGTGCCACAGGTTTACCAGAGAGTCAGAGATAGAGCCTTAGGCTCAGTTTCATTGTCCTGATGGTGTTGAAGAGTGTTCTTGGAGAACATGGCTGCTTCAAAATTGAGGTCAGTATTATGCTATCTTTACCTGAACAGTACAGTGGAGTCTTAGTCTTCAGCTTCCACAAGCATCCATCCCCTAGGGCATTATTGCCATCTGCTTGGTCAAAGTCAGTTTGCCTCCTAACCAATTACCTTCAACTAGAAAGGGAAAAGAAAGACATGATGAAATGTAACCAATGCCCTAAGGTTCAGGCTAAGTGGCATTTATCATTTCTCATCACATTCCAAGGCTGCAGCTAACCATAGGGATACTGGGAAATGTCCAGTATGCCCAGAAATAGAAGAAAAATAGATTTTTGTAAACTGCTAGCAGTTTCCCCAAATATATTATTATGCTGATTTGCAGAATTATATCCCTAAAATGAATAATTTGTTATTTCAATAAACTTTTCTTTCACACATTAATAACAACTTAAACCCACTTTCATATTCCATTGGATTACTATTTTATCATGCTATGTGGAGAGCAAAGCTCCCACTTGGTAGTGAAAGGGTTTTACCTCAATTTGAGACTTAAAACCCAGCGCCCAGACCTGATCGAACCCTGCTTGGGACTTGAACCCACGTGACTGGGGCTAGAACCTTGCCAAAACCTGGTTTGGGACTCGAACCCACGTGGTTAAGGCTTAACCCCAGCCACAACCCCACGTGGGACTTGAAACCACGTAGTCAGGACTCAATCCCGGCCAAAACCCTGTCTGGGACTCAAACCCACGCGGCCAAGACTTAATCCAGCACCCACCCAACGTCTGGACCCACCGAGGCTCAGGTTCTTCCTGCCTCAACACAGAAAGAATTTAGCAAGAAGCAGAGTGATAGACAAGAAAAGGATTTATTAGGATAGGGTACTTGTAAGAGGTGCAAGCGGGCAGGCAGGAAAGCTCTACTCTGCTCTCTTTTTCAATTGAGTGGGCAGCCATATATATAGGGTGGTAGAAGACCGCCCTCCTCAAGTAGACACAGATGCAGGACATGCATCATTGGCTGCTGCTTTACCAGCTCTTCCTTCATCAGCTGTTTATACCCAGTCGAGCCTGCTTTACTGAACAAGCAGTAGTTCTCCTGAGCTATCATCAACTCACTAGCCTCCCAACCTTTCTCAGGTGTCTCCCTTCTACCTACCATCCCCTACCAGGACTCTACCACCACCTACCTATTCTACTCTGTCCCTATCAGTGGTAAAGTACTCACTGACTTGGGCTGAGCTCTCTTAAAGAAAGCCAAATAGCCCAAGAATCTTTTGAATGAAGAATACATTTTCCTCAAGAGCCAAAGATAAATACTGACTATTTGGTGATATCATTGAAACTATAATAAACATAAAAACACTTTGAAAGTGTGAAGCCTTGAACTAAGTTGCATTTGTGAACTAATGAAATGGTCCCAGAAATAGAAGAAAAATAGATTTTTGTAAACTGCTAGCAGTTTCCCCAAATATATTATTATGCTGATTTGCAGAATTATATCCCTAAAATGAATAATTTGTTATTTCAATAAACTTTTCTTTCACACATTAATAACAACTTAAACCCACTTTCATATTCCATTGGATTACTATTTTATCATGCTATGTGGAGAGCAAAGCTCCCACTTGGTAGTGAAAGGGTTTTACCTCAATTTGAGACTTAAAACCCAGCGCCCAGACCTGATCGAACCCTGCTTGGGACTTGAACCCACGTGACTGGGGCTAGAACCTCGCCAAAACCTGGTTTGGGACTCGAACCCACGTGGTTAAGGCTTAACCCCAGCCACAACCCCACGTGGGACTTGAAACCACGTAGTCAGGACTCAATCCCGGCCAAAACCCTGTCTGGGACTCAAACCCACGCGGCCAAGACTTAATCCAGCACCCACCCAACGTCTGGACCCACCGAGGCTCAGGTTCTTCCTGCCTCAACACAGAAAGAATTTAGCAAGAAGCAGAGTGATAGACAAGAAAAGGATTTATTAGGATAGGGTACTTGTAAGAGGTGCAAGCGGGCAGGCAGGAAAGCTCTACTCTGCTCTCTTTTTCAATTGAGTGGGCAGCCATATATATAGGGTGGTAGAAGACCGCCCTCCTCAAGTAGACACAGATGCAGGACATGCATCATTGGCTGCTGCTTTACCAGCTCTTCCTTCATCAGCTGTTTATACCCAGTCGAGCCTGCTTTACTGAACAAGCAGTAGTTCTCCTGAGCTATCATCAACTCACTAGCCTCCCAACCTTTCTCAGGTGTCTCCCTTCTACCTACCATCCCCTACCAGGACTCTACCACCACCTACCTATTCTACTCTGTCCCTATCAGTGGTAAAGTACTCACTAACTTGGGCTGAGCTCTCTTAAAGAAAGCCAAATAGCCCAAGAATCTTTTGAATGAAGAATACATTTTCCTCAAGAGCCAAAGATAAATACTGACTATTTGGTGATATCATTGAAACTATAATAAACATAAAAACACTTTGGAAAGTGTGAAGCCTTGCACAAGGCTTGTGCAAGATTGTCATTATTATAGTAGTATTATCACATAAGTGAAAATGTTCTGTTCTTCATAGGATACTATGTGAATTGGCCCAACAAAGAGTTGAGCTCCATATAAAGACATTTTGCTCTTTACCTTTCCAGTTTACTTTTTCAGTCTATCCTAGAGAGTTCCATGTGCTTTGTAAAGGTGACTAAAATATGATGATAAATATAGCAGACTTTGTCACAGAAGTGAATAGTAGAGTTAAACTCTAGGTTTTCAGTATCATAATCTACATATTTATGCAGTTTTACCTTCTCATACTGAACTCAAAATTTCTTATATTGTTAATATACTAATTTCCCCAATTTATGTTTTTTTCCTACAATTTGGTCTTACTCTTTCAGAAAAAGCTTTAGAATTTACTTTTGTTTAAATAATACTGCCTTTTTTTATCCAAGATTCTCATAATGGTTTAAAATGTTCTTTGGAGAAGAAACCCTTAATTTTCTTATAATTTCATTGACATATCTCCTAACAAAAGGAGGATGTTTGTCCTGTGGCTGTGCCTGTTCCAGTAGGTGAGAGGAAACTGGTAAACATTTTGCTTCTTCTTGAGAAAAGAGAAAAAAAAAACCCATTTTTTATGTTCTGTTATCATTGCTGAATGGGTGTGATTGCTGTCAAACAATAATTACTTCTTATAATTGCCTATGAGTTTTCATTTCTGTACTCTTTATGTGGCATTTTCTCTCAATTTCCAGGAAAAATGAATGGAAAAGGTACTTTACAGTAATAATCATACATTAACAATTATTACCTTAAGTAATAATCATACAGGAATATAAGAGTATTAGGAGAGCAAGTTACTTATTAATTAGGCAATTCTTGCAAATTAGAAGTTTTGAAGCATGAAATCCTTGCCTCCAAAAAGTTCACAATCTAATTTTAGAAAAATTGGACCAAGCTGAATAGATGAACAGGCAAAGTTAGTTTTGCCTCTCATGGAGCAACATACTGCTTTTAGAAAGTACTTCTTAGTTACTGAAACATTAGCCTAAATCTTACTTAGGTTAATTTCATACACCACTGCTATTGTTTTAAGAATGTCCTCTCCAAATGTCTCTTCTTTCATAAGTGAGTCCATTTGGGGATTATGGTAACCTTTGTTCCTGATTAAAATTTCTCTATCCTGTTGCTTTGTATTTTACCTCTCACAGTAGCTTAATCCACATTCTATGGTTTTGTCATTAACTGAATGTGGAATCTTAGTGTAGGTTTCATGAACCTCATTTGAACATGAAGTATATCTCTTTGTTTCATTTGGAATTTCTGCAGTAGCATTGATTTACCTCACCTTTAGTTTTGTTCACTAAGGAAATAATTTTCTTTTGAGTTTTTTTTCTCCCCTTTTTTAACTTGTCTTCTCTAGTGTGCCATTTGGGGGATTTGCTTTTGTTGTTGTTGTTCAAAGCACCTATCAGTAATTCATAAACCTGACTTTCTTTTTCCTTACAGTTAAAATAATCAGTGACATTTAGCCATCTACAAACCCTATACATACTGTCCTTAGTGTTGAGATAACTGATTCGTTCCACAGCCCTGCCAAACACCTCCCAGCATTAACCTATAATGGGTCATAAACTTGAAAGCTTCCCAGTCTCTTTCCCTGTCCCTGGGTGAGGCTTGCAGAGTGGAGGAGGGGTACCAAGCCCAGCAGAGAATGAGTGAGAAACACTGACAGAATAGCAGGGGGAATGGAAAAAAAAGAACTTAAGAGGATTATAACAAGAAAGGAAGCATTTTGAGTCCTGGGAGGTGATGCCAGTCAGAATCTCTGAATTACTAAGAAAAGAGAAAAATTTCCAACTTACAGGACTTGGTGACGGAACTTCCCCTCTCATATCACCCTCTTTATTCCTGAGAAGTCATGGTCCTGCACTTCAGGGAAGGACCCAGGCTAGTCTCTCCAAAGAAGGACATTTCCTTGAAAAGTGACTTTGACTTGACATTCTCATGGAGTAGGAAGGAGCAATCAAGAGAGGCATGAATTTTAGCCAGATAAACTGATGACATCTGGAAAAGGCAGGCAACGTGATTCCTAGTGGAATGTAGAAAATTGCTGTTCAATAGTGTCTATTCAATTTGGGGCGTTATAAGAAAGACTTCTTTACAAAAAGTCTTGAACTTTCTGAAGGAAGGTCGGGCAACATGGGTCATTTAAGTGAAGATTTTAATCTTGAAGTGGATTTTGATTATATTATATTGTATAGGTCTTATTTTTTCATGAACATGTTACAGATATTTAGTGCTAGAGAATACTTTAGTTTTGAATTTTAAAAATATGATTATACTTGTTACTAATCACACATTTTTCTTTCATGGGCCTATTTCCAGTGCTTATAACTTAGATAGCTGATTGGCAAAAATATTCAAAATTATAAATATGTATAATAATTACTGATTGTAGAGATGAGAATGCTATCCTTTTTTAAACAATGGGAGAAATTTGCTTAAAGGGTAGTGCCAAATACTTTAGTGGAATTCAATTCATAAATATTTAGTGATATTTTAATGTCCTACAAAAGCATTTTGAGGGATTGAAACAACAGTGAAGAGATAACAAACACAATCCTTCAACAGTGGAGTATTGGAATAGAGATGGAAAGAATTCCACTAACAGCCAAAAACTATAGGAATACACAGAAAATGTTTTAGTTGAGACCATAATATCTGTAAACATGTATGTCTTTATAACATAACTTTTTCTTAGATTTTTTTTAGAGAATTAAGACTTTATTTTTTAGAACTTAAAAAAAAAGGTTCACAGCAAAATTGAGAGGAAGGTACAGAAATTTCTCATATACCTCCTGCCCCCTACATTCATTGCCTCCCTCATTATCGATATCTACAGCCAAAGTGATGTGTTTGTTACAACTGATGAACTTACATTACAAAGTTCATAGTTTGTTACCATTCACTATTGGTATTTTGCAATCTGTGGGTTTGGAAAAATGTATAATGATATGTATCCATCATTATGATATCTTGTGGAATATTTTCACAGCCTCAAAATCCCATGTTCCACCTATCCATCCCCATTTCCCTTCCAACCCCTGGACATTACTGGACTTTTTACTGTCTCCATAGTCTTGCCTTTTCAAGAATGTCATATAGTTGGACTCACACAATATATAAACTTTTCAGACTGGTTTCTTGTACTTAGTAATATGCATTTAAGATTTCTCCATTTACATTTATTATGTGAAGGGTGTAAAGTCCGTCCAGATTAATTTTTTGCATGTGAATATATGCATAAGCATTGTACAATCAAGTACAATGTTGGCATTGTTTTTGTGAACAAACTTACCTGTTAGATCAATAAAGAATAAGAAAAATGAAAGCTTTAATTTTGCCTTGGCTTATTCTTTCTTTGCTGCTCTCCTTTTCTTTATGTAGATCTAAGTTTGTGACCTATATATATATATTTTTTTTTCCTTCTCACTAGATAACTTTTAACATTTCTTTCAAGACAGATCTGTTGGCAACAAATTGCTTTGATTTTTATTTGTCTAAGAAAGTATTTCTCTTTCAGTTTTGAAGGACAGTTTTACAGGGTATAGAATTCTGGATTGGTGTTTTTTTTTTTTTCTCTTAAGACTTCCAAGTATTTACACTTTCTTCTTACATGGTTTCTGAGGAGTAGTTGGATGTAATTCTTATCTTTGTTCCTCTTTTGGTAAGATTCTGGCTTCTTTTACAACTTTATCTTTGTTTTTTTATAGTTTGGAGTTTGTCCTGCTTGGTGTTTTCTGAAATGCCTGGAGATGTAGTATGGTATCTGACATTAATTTGGGGAAATTCTCAGTTACAGTCTCAAATATTTCTTTGTTCTTTTCCTTCTTCTTCTCTGATAATTCCATTTCACATGCATTATACCTTCTGTAGTTGTCCTGTAGTCCCTTTTCTTCCAGTCTGCTCTCTTTGCTTCAGTTTTTGAAGATTCTGTTTATATGCCCTCTAGCTCAGAGATTTCTTCCTTAGCCGTCCATATTCAGTCTAGTAATGAGCCCATCAGAGGTGTTCTTCATTTCTGTTACTTTTTTCTTGTTTTTAATTATCTTTAGCAAGATAGGATCTTTCTTAAGTTTTTCCTTTTCTGCTTACATTGCCCATCTGTTCTTGCATCATGTGGTCTTCTTTATCTGTTAGAGCCTTTTGTTTATTGATTTTTTTTTTTTTTTGCTTTCCCCTTAAGTGGAGCAGTAGAGCCAGAGTGGGATGGAGTTGGATATTTTTCTTCCTCCCTGGTCAGTTATTCCCTGATAATCCTTCAACAGGTTAAGGTCTGCTTGGTTTGTTTTCCCCCAAGTGGATGTCTTGTTAAGAAGAGAGAGCTCTGGCATACTTAAAACTGGTTCTTTTTCCCATTTTCCTGTCAGAAGCATGAAGGGATTTTCTCTGCTGTTTACTCTGAAAGCCTGATGGAGCTCATGGAGTTGTCTCATAATATTGTGGGAAGACTGCTTGTGACTGAGTTTAAAATCTAAGACTATTTCTCACTGAGCCCCAGCAGTTCAGTAATTAACGGTTCAGCTCTCCTCCCCCAGTACTGGTTTCCACTGCAGTTTCTGCTGTGTGTCTCTCCTTTGGGAAGCCATGACTGCCTGTATTTGCCAGTCTGTCTCTCCAGTCTTGAAGGTGGCAGTTTGACCTGTGTTCTCCTCTCTCCTATGGATCCAATAAGAGTTGTTGAATTTTGTCTGTTGTTTTTTTTTTTTTAATATTTATTTACTTGGCTGTACCATGTCTTAGTTGCAGGACTGGAATCTTTAGTTGCAGCATGTGGGATCTAGTGCCCTGATCAAGGATTGAACCTGTGCCCCCTGCATGGGTAGTGTGGAGTCTTAGCCACTGGACCACGAGGGAAGCCACCTGTTTTGCTTTCTACATGTATGGTATCTGACTTTTTTCTCAGTTACAGTCTCAAATATTTCTTTGTTCTTTTCCTTCTTCTTCTCTGATAATTCCATTTCACATGCATTATACCTTCTGTAGTTGTCCTGTAGTCCCTTTTCTTCCAGTCTGCTCTCTTTGCTTCAGTTTTTGAAGATTCTGTTTATATGCCCTCTAGCTCAGAGATTTCTTCCTTAGCCGTCCATATTCAGTCTAGTAATGAGCCCATCAGAGGTGTTCTTCATTTCTGTTACTTTTTTCTTGTTTTTAATTATCTTTAGCAAGATAGGATCTTTCTTAAGTTTTTCCTTTTCTGCTTACATTGCCCATCTGTTCTTGCATCATGTGGTCTTCTTTATCTGTTAGAGCCTTTTGTTTATTGATTTTTTTTTTTTTTTTTTTTTTGCTTTCCCCTTAAGTGGAGCAGTAGAGCCAGAGTGGGATGGAGTTGGATATTTTTCTTCCTCCCTGGTCAGTTATTCCCTGATAATCCTTCAACAGGTTAAGGTCTGCTTGGTTTGTTTTCCCCCAAGTGGATGTCTTGTTAAGAAGAGAGAGCTCTGGCATACTTAAAACTGGTTCTTTTTCCCATTTTCCTGTCAGAAGCATGAAGGGATTTTTCTCTGCTGTTTACTCTGAAAGCCTGATGGAGCTCATGGAGTTGTCTCATAATATTGTGGGAAGACTGCTTGTGACTGAGTTTAAAATCTAAGACTATTTCTCACTGAGCCCCAGCAGTTCAGTAATTAACGGTTCAGCTCTCCTCCCCCAGTACTGGTTTCCACTGCAGTTTCTGCTGTGTGTCTCTCCTTTGGGAAGCCATGACTGCCTGTATTTGCCAGTCTGTCTCTCCAGTCTTGAAGGTGGCAGTTTGACCTGTGTTCTCCTCTCTCCTATGGATCCAATAAGAGTTGTTGAATTTTGTCTGTTGTTTTTTTTTTTTTAATATTTATTTACTTGGCTGTACCATGTCTTAGTTGCAGGACTGGAATCTTTAGTTGCAGCATGTGGGATCTAGTGCCCTGATCAAGGATTGAACCTGTGCCCCCTGCATGGGTAGTGTGGAGTCTTAGCCACTGGACCACGAGGGAAGCCACCTGTTTTGCTTTCTACATGTTGTTACCACCAAGTGGTACCTTCCAAATTCCTTATATGTGGAGTCAGAATTCTCCTATATATTTTTTAGCTAGTTAGAAGAGTATGTTTTTGAGAAGCTGCCATATTGTTGTGATAGTCTTGTGACTATATTAAGCTGTGAAAGTGGTCAAGGAAGACATGATTCTTCCTTTGCTTCTATGCAGTCCTTGGGAAACCTGGTTAAAAAAAAATACTACCAGATAACTCTAGGGATAGTTCTGTGTCCCTGTGTCTCCCTGGAATTAACACTATTAGCAGGAATTAATGTGGCAGCACAATATCAGTACCTCCATGGTCCACAGCTGGTTAGTTTCATACCCTTCAGTCATAGTGGGAGAAGTTCCCAGCAAAAGTTAAGTTTTGAGGTAAAGTTTCTTAAGAACAGCATTCAGAGTATATTCTTGTTGAGTCCTGGTTCTGGGTAGATGGTTAGGATGGACGCAAACTTTGAAATAGATCCCCTGTGCTTATGAGGTAGGACAGGCTCTAGTGGGTAGACATGGAGGGCCACGATCTGTACCAGTGCCAGGCAAACTTCTGGCAGTTTTCTAGCAAGCCTGTGTCGACTCATCCTCAATAACCTTCACTGTCATTTTTTTTTTTTTTTTTGGCCACTTCTATTGATCTTACATTTATTTATCTTTGTTCTTTGGCTTGTGTGGGCCTCCCATCACAGTGGCCTCTCTCGTCGCAGAGCACCGGCTTGGGGCACATGTGCTCCAGAGCTCCAGCTAGGCAGTTGGACACATTGGTCCAGCCACTCCACACAGTGTGTGATCTTCCTGTGCCAGGGATCGAACTGGCGCCCCTTGTACTGCAAAGCAGTGTCCTTACCCACTGGACCACCAGGGAAGCCCCACTATCATCATTTTTCTTTGAACAGGAGTAGGTACTTTTTTTTTCCCCCAAGTCATCATTTATTTTTCATCCATCTTTTTTATTCTTTGGCATGTGTGGGCCTCCTAGCGCAGTGGCCTCTCTGATCGCAGAGCACTGGCTTTGGGTACATGTGCTCCAGAGCGCTAATTGGACACACCAGCCCAGACACTCATGGGCTCGTGGCATCTTCCCAGGCTAGGGATTGAACTGGTGCCCCTTGCACTGCAAGGCAGACTCTTTACCCACTGGACCACCAGGAGAGCCCCACTGTCTTTTTTTAATTTTTTTGGCCTCTTTTATTGGTCTTTCATTGATTTATTTTCACCCATCTTTCTTCTTTGGCCTGTGTAGGCCTCCCATTGCAGTGGCCTCTCTTGTTGCAGAACACTGGCTCTGGGCACATGAGCTCCAGAGCAATGGCTCACAACTGGACACACCGGTCCAGCCCCTCCGTAGCCTGTGGTATCCTCCCAGGCCAGGAGGATACTGGCACCGCTTGCACTGCAAGGCAGACTCTTCACCCACTGAACCACCAGAGAAGTTCCCCACTGTCTTTTTATACTCAGTAACTGAAGGAGAATAAGGCATGATGGTCTTGGTTCAGGTGACTCTTGACTGCGAATTAATCAACTTGGTTTTGGTAATTGTCAGAAGCTACAGAACATTATTATCAGTGAGTTGCACTTGACAGCAGCTAGGCTGAGGGCTGCAACTGAGGTTTGAGATGGAACTAGGAGCATTTCCAGCCCTTCGATAGTAAGATCTGGTACCAGCCTCCTATCTTTCTCATTTCATCTTTTATGATTTCTTCCCAACTCACTCTGCTCCAGCCTCACTACCTTCTCACTTTCTCCCACCAGTAAGTCTCAACTTGAATCATCTCAGAAAGGCCTTCTGTGTGGCAGTCCTCCCATCTCTCACCCCCATTTATGAAAAAATTACCCTGTTATATTTTATCCATAGCATTTATCATTCTGGAAGTTTTCTCTATTATTTGTTTTCCTTTTTTTTTTTCTTTGATGGCATTCCTTACTAGAATTTAAGCTCCATGAAAACTGGATCTTACTTACTTAATGCTGTATTCCTAGCACCCAAAAGAGTACATGGTATTTTGTAGTAACTTGATAAATAAATGTTAATAAATGAATAAAAACATTCTCATCCAGAGTAATCCTCTAACCCTGGGCCAGTGATCCTTCCTTGCTTTTCTCAGCTGTCATATTTGAAGCTCTTATTTTCCAGACCAATCTAAACTGAAAGAGATATAATGTAAACAGCCTCAGATCACCTTTCAGATCAAGCTGGGATAGAGTCGAGGGTGATAGTGTTGGTGGTGCAGTGGTCACTAGCCCAGCACAAGGTTCTGCAGTTCCCTCTTCTGATCAGGACGGAGTCTCATAGGCTGCTCTTATATCTGGAAATCTTTGTGCCCAAATGACTTTTAGTCCCTGTAGTCACACCCTCTTCCATTGGTGCTAGTTTTCAGGACTATGCTGCTGCTTGTTTTCTAACACTCCCATGTCTCTAGCATGGGAACTGAAGCCCCGCCCTTGGCAAGGATTCCCTTTCACATGAACAAAATGCCTAGATGACAACCATTTGCCATCCACTGGCTTGCTTTCCTTCCTAGCAACTTCTGCCTATTCCCTACCCTCACCCAAGTTAATTACTCCTGACAGTTTAGAAAGTGCCTGTAAACTGGGGAAAGCAATGCCATTACTCAATGTTTCTGACAATTACTTGACTTGGAGAGAAGAAAACCAGCTGATAGTAAATAGCTTCAGTGAAGTTGAAGTTCTTGCTTTGCTTTTGGAGTAAGCATTTCTTTTGTCACTTATACATTATTTTAAATGCAGTGAATACATACAGTGTTGATTTGATCCAAAGAGCTCAACAAATTGATTGAAATTTCTGATTTCTCTTTCCTCTCTACCTCTTGCTTGCTTTTATTTATGTTTATATCTTAAGAATCTAAATGTAGGAATGTTTCCCTTTTCTTGAATCATCTCAGAAAGGCCTTCTGTGTGGCAGTCCTCCCATCTCTCACCCCCATTTATGAAAAAATTACCCTGTTATATTTTATCCATAGCATTTATCATTCTGGAAGTTTTCTCTATTATTTGTTTTCCTTTTTTTTTTCTTTGATGGCATTCCTTACTAGAATTTAAGCTCCATGAAAACTGGATCTTACTTACTTAATGCTGTATTCCTAGCACCCAAAAGAGTACATGGTATTTTGTAGTAACTTGATAAATAAATGTTAATAAATGAATAAAAACATTCTCATCCAGAGTAATCCTCTAACCCTGGGCCAGTGATCCTTCCTTGCTTTTCTCAGCTGTCATATTTGAAGCTCTTATTTTCCAGACCAATCTAAACTGAAAGAGATATAATGTAAACAGCCTCAGATCACCTTTCAGATCAAGCTGGGATAGAGTCGAGGGTGATAGTGTTGGTGGTGCAGTGGTCACTAGCCCAGCACAAGGTTCTGCAGTTCCCTCTTCTGATCAGGACGGAGTCTCATAGGCTGCTCTTATATCTGGAAATCTTTGTGCCCAAATGACTTTTAGTCCCTGTAGTCACACCCTCTTCCATTGGTGCTAGTTTTCAGGACTATGCTGCTGCTTGTTTTCTAACACTCCCATGTCTCTAGCATGGGAACTGAAGCCCCGCCCTTGGCAAGGATTCCCTTTCACATGAACAAAATGCCTAGATGACAACCATTTGCCATCCACTGGCTTGCTTTCCTTCCTAGCAACTTCTGCCTATTCCCTACCCTCACCCAAGTTAATTACTCCTGACAGTTTAGAAAGTGCCTGTAAACTGGGGAAAGCAATGCCATTACTCAATGTTTCTGACAATTACTTGACTTGGAGAGAAGAAAAACAGCTGATAGTAAATAGCTTCAGTGAAGTTGAAGTTCTTGCTTTGCTTTTGGAGTAAGCATTTCTTTTGTCACTTATACATTATTTTAAATGCAGTGAATACATACAGTGTTGATTTGATCCAAAGAGCTCAACAAATTGATTGAAATTTCTGATTTCTCTTTCCTCTCTACCTCTTGCTTGCTTTTATTTATGTTTATATCTTAAGAATCTAAATGTAGGAATGCTGTTACCTTTCCTAAAATACAATTTGTCTTGATAGCCATGCTTTTTATGGACTACGTGAACTAGCTTCTTTGCGCTCCAGTGCCAGTGCATATGAAGGAAGAGGGAAGTTTAAGGTATGCATTTTTCTATTATCTGTCCTGCTGGGTTGACAGGAACCGCAGCACCTGCCTTGGGGACTTTCTGGGTGCACCACTCCTGAGTCCTAGTACCTGTTGTCCCTCTTTCCTCATTCAGACTACATGGGGTAACAGTGTCCCCCTGTTTCTACTTTCTGAGGTGATTCACCCTTGTTGATTTCTCTTTTCTCTTCCTATACTCATAAGTAATCACCTTATTAAGCTTTCCCCAATTCTGCTCAAGCGTGTTGTTTGTTTCTGTTGAGACTCCAAGTATAATACATAGGATTATAAATTTGGATAAAGGTATTAGTATGTCGTATGGTGTATGTGTAAGCATTTAGAAGAAAACATTGGAGGAAATCCTTAGGATCTCAGACTAGATAAAGTGTTCTTAGATATGACACCAAAAACACAATTTGTAGAAGACAAAAATTTATTAAATTGGGTTTTCTCGAAATCTTTTGCTCAATGAATGACCCTTTTAAAAGGATGAACCGGCAAACTACAGACTGAAAGAAAACCTTTGTAAACGATGTATCTCATAAAGAACTCTGAAAACTTAACAGTTAAAAAATAGACAATTCATTTTGAATCATAATGACTAAAATTAAAAAAAAAGCAACACCAAGTATTGACAAGGATGCAGACAAAGTGAATCACTCATGCAATAACCCAAAACGGCACTCCGGGGCATTTATCACAGAGGAAACTTATGTCCAGATCACAATGTCTACGTGAATGTTGCTAGCATGGGTATTTGTAATATGATAATATCTATGGATGAATGAATGACTAAGCAAACTGTGTTGCATCTGTACCATGGAATACTGTTTAGTAACAAAATGCGCAACTTGGGTGGAGCTCATGATAATTATGCTGAAAGAAAAAAATTACAAACAAAAGATTATGTATGGAATTAATTTATATAATATTATCAAAATAACAAAATTATAAAGATGGAAAGAAGATTTAGTCGTTGTTAAGGGTTAGTGAAAGGCTTCCCTGGTAGCCCCGCTGGTTATGTATTCACCTGCAATGCAGGAGACCCCGGTTCAATTCCTGGGTTGGGAAGATCCCCTTGAGAAGGGATAAGCTACTTCTCTGGTATTCTTCAGCTTCCCAGATGGCTTAGATAGTAAAGAATCCACCTTCAATGTGGGCGACCTGGGTTCAACCCCTGGGCCAGGAACATCACCTGGAGGAGGGCATGGCAACCCACTCCAGTATTCTTACCTGGAAAATCCCTATGAATAGAGGAGCCTGGTGGGCTATGGTCCATGGGGTTGCAAA
The DNA here is from genome assembly GCA_022376925.1 of Tragulus kanchil. Classification (NCBI taxonomy): domain Eukaryota; kingdom Metazoa; phylum Chordata; class Mammalia; order Artiodactyla; family Tragulidae; genus Tragulus; species Tragulus kanchil. The sequence continues at coordinate 107,222,821 of JAIOJX010000030.1, read as the reverse complement.
GAGTTACACATGACTGAGTTAAGAACAGGACAGGGCAGCACAGGGATTAGGGACAGTGCTTTGGAAGAAGAGGCACAGGTATGAATATAAAAGTTACCACGTGGGATCTTTGTGGAGATTAAGCAGTTCTTTACCCTGATTGTGTGGTAGTTATACAAATCTGTCAGTGATAAAATTGTATAAAAATCTCACACATACGAGAATGCCTGTCAAAACTGGTAAAAACTAAACAAGATTATTTATTTTACCAGTGTTATTTTACTGGCTTTGACATTTATCATAGTCATAGAAGATGTTACCTTTGAGGAAAAATGGATGAATGGTACCTGAAACCTGGCTATGTTTGTGACTTCCTGTGAGTTTATAAATATTGAAAAACAAATTGGTCTCAAATTTGGACCATAAGCTTGAGAAATATGTTGTCTTTCTTGGTCTTTAGCAAGAGGGAGGCAAGGAGATGAGGGTAACACTCTAAGCACTTTGCTGTTAGCTGTATGCCATTGCTAAATTGTTAAATTTTCAAAAGATCTGAGTATTCCCAACGGAAAGAAATTGTTTAGTAACAAAATGCGCAAAAATTTTTCTATGGATGAATGAATGACTAAGCAAACTGTGTTGCATCTGTACCATGGAATACTGTTTAGTAACAAAATGCAACTTGGGTGGAGCTCATGATAATTATGCTGAAAGAAAAAAATTACAAACAAAAGATTATGTATGGAATTAATTTATATAATATTATCAAAATAACAAAATTATAAAGATGGAAAGAAGATTTAGTCGTTGTTAAGGGTTAGTGAAAGGCTTCCCTGGTAGCCCCGCTGGTTATGTATTCACCTGCAATGCAGGAGACCCCGGTTCAATTCCTGGGTTGGGAAGATCCCCTTGAGAAGGGATAAGCTACTTCTCTGGTATTCTTCAGCTTCCCAGATGGCTTAGATAGTAAAGAATCCACCTTCAATGTGGGCGACCTGGGTTCAACCCCTGGGCCAGGAACATCACCTGGAGGAGGGCATGGCAACCCACTCCAGTATTCTTACCTGGAAAATCCCTATGAATAGAGGAGCCTGGTGGGCTATGGTCCATGGGGTTGCAAAGAGTTACACATGACTGAGTTAAGAACAGGACAGGGCAGCACAGGGATTAGGGACAGTGCTTTGGAAGAAGAGGCACAGGTATGAATATAAAAGTTACCACGTGGGATCTTTGTGGAGATTAAGCAGTTCTTTACCCTGATTGTGTGGTAGTTATACAAATCTGTCAGTGATAAAATTGTATAAAAATCTCACACATACGAGAATGCCTGTCAAAACTGGTAAAAACTAAACAAGATTATTTATTTTACCAGTGTTATTTTACTGGCTTTGACATTTATCATAGTCATAGAAGATGTTACCTTTGAGGAAAAATGGATGAATGGTACCTGAAACCTGGCTATGTTTGTGACTTCCTGTGAGTTTATAAATATTGAAAAACAAATTGGTCTCAAATTTGGACCATAAGCTTGAGAAATATGTTGTCTTTCTTGGTCTTTAGCAAGAGGGAGGCAAGGAGATGAGGGTAACACTCTAAGCACTTTGCTGTTAGCTGTATGCCATTGCTAAATTGTTAAATTTTCAAAAGATCTGAGTATTCCCAACGGAAAGATTTTATTTTCAATTGTTGTTTAACCTAAAAACTTAACAACAAAAAAAGAGTCTTCTATATACTATCTCTTTGTGGAGGCATTTCTAAGAAAAGATGTAATATCCATAGAAAATTTCCCTTGACAAATACAAAATTTCTACTCTAAAATGCTAGTTATTTGCTCTTATGGAATATTCAGACTTGTACAAAGATTTCAGCAATCTTCAAGGAGCCCTGGACACACTTCCAGAGACTTACTAAAAAGATGTAACCATTCAATTAACATTCCTCTATACAGTGAAATAGGATTCTCTAGACAGTGAGACATTACCTAGCATACAAAGATCCATATAGTCAAGCTATGGTTTTTTTCAGTAGTCATGTATGGATATAAGAGTTGGATCATAAAGAAGGCTGAGCACTGAAGAACTGAAGCACTGACTTGTAATTGGACACACTGGTCCAGTGGCTCCCAGGCATATGGGATCTTCCTGGGCCAGGTATCAAACCAGTGCCCCCTGCATTGCAAAGTGGAGTCTCTACGCACTGGACCACCAGGGAAGTTCCAAGTTCTTTGTTTAATGTTGTTTCGCTAAAGCTTTTTTGTTTGAGGACAATGAGTATAGTTTTCTATAGCATGACATGGAGAATACTGGAGCAATATTATATCTGTCATAAATGGAAATACTGTATTTATGTGCCATAGTAATCTATCCATTGGTTTATGGACCCAGAATTCTCCAGGGGGACTCACAAATCCTCATAATGTTTCCAGGTGCCAGATTTTCATTTGGAGCTCTGATTTACTTGACAGATGTGTAAAAATCACATATAGCCAAATGACTCTTCAGTCACTTAGTTGATAATTTTACTGGCTTTGACATTTATCATAGTCATAGAAGATGTTACCTTTGAGGAAAATGGATGAATGGTACCTGAAACCTGGCTATGTTTGTGACTTCCTGTGAGTTTATAAATATTGAAAAACAAATTGGTCTCAAATTTGGACCATAAGCTTGAGAAATATGTTGTCTTTCTTGGTCTTTAGCAAGAGGGAGGCAAGGAGATGAGGGTAACACTCTAAGCACTTTGCTGTTAGCTGTATGCCATTGCTAAATTGTTAAATTTTCAAAAGATCTGAGTATTCCCAACGGAAAGATTTTATTTTCAATTGTTGTTTAACCTAAAAACTTAACAACAAAAAAAGAGTCTTCTATATACTATCTCTTTGTGGAGGCATTTCTAAGAAAAGATGTAATATCCATAGAAAATTTCCCTTGACAAATACAAAATTTCTACTCTAAAATGCTAGTTATTTGCTCTTATGGAATATTCAGACTTGTACAAAGATTTCAGCAATCTTCAAGGAGCCCTGGACACACTTCCAGAGACTTACTAAAAAGATGTAACCATTCAATTAACATTCCTCTATACAGTGAAATAGGATTCTCTAGACAGTGAGACATTACCTAGCATACAAAGATCCATATAGTCAAGCTATGGTTTTTTTCAGTAGTCATGTATGGATATAAGAGTTGGATCATAAAGAAGGCTGAGCACTGAAGAACTGAAGCACTGACTTGTAATTGGACACACTGGTCCAGTGGCTCCCAGGCATATGGGATCTTCCTGGGCCAGGTATCAAACCAGTGCCCCCTGCATTGCAAAGTGGAGTCTCTACGCACTGGACCACCAGGGAAGTTCCAAGTTCTTTGTTTAATGTTGTTTCGCTAAAGCTTTTTTGTTTGAGGACAATGAGTATAGTTTTCTATAGCATGACATGGAGAATACTGGAGCAATATTATATCTGTCATAAATGGAAATACTGTATTTATGTGCCATAGTAATCTATCCATTGGTTTATGGACCCAGAATTCTCCAGGGGGACTCACAAATCCTCATAATGTTTCCAGGTGCCAGATTTTTCATTTGGAGCTCTGATTTACTTGACAGATGTGTAAAAATCACATATAGCCAAATGACTCTTCAGTCACTAGTAAGTTGATAATGTCAAAAACTGGTTATTTCCAGTTAAGAGTCACTGGAACCTCTACCTAGACTATGCCTTTCAAATTTTGCACTAGAGTTTAATATTATTCTATGCTAATGCTGGTGCTTTTCTCCCCATGTGATATCTTTAAAATATAATGCCTCTTTCTAATACAAACACTAACTTACAGTGAGAGGTCTCTTTTAGGACTTCAGAAGAGATCAGTAACTGCATTCAGTTCCTCAAAGGTGTCAGTGAAACTGTAGTTTGAAGATTCACACAAAGATCAGTCTGGGAGAAAGTTTATATTTAGAATAATAAATTATAAAATCTTAAAGCATAAGAGTTAGTTGGATGTTAAATATTGAGTCCTCAGCCATGCCCTGTCACTAATAAAGGAGATCAGTGGAGGAAAACTGATTTGGCAGGTCTTGCAGACAGTCACAGGTAGAGCTGAAATTCGAATCCAGGTCTTCTGATTACTGTAATTTGAGTGCTTTTTGTGCTTCTACTATCCTTTAGATAAAAATGTTAATTTTAGGGATTTCCCTGGTTGTCCAGTGGTTAAGACTCCACCTTCCAGTGCAGGGTTTGTGGGTTCAATCCCTGGCCATGGAACTAAGTTTCCATATGCCACAGGATGTGGCCAAAAAAAAATGTTAATTTTATGTTACAAAGAAAATTCTGGCAAACTCGGAAGTTATATTAACACCAGTAAGAATGATATTGCGCTTTTAAAGTGGCACAGTGGTAAAGACTCTGCCTGGCAATGCAGGAGATGCAAGAGACTGGATTTGATCCCTGGGTCAGAAAGATACCCTAGAGAACGAAATGGCAACCCTCTCTAGTATTCTTCTTTTTTTTTTTTTTAAAGATTTATTTATTTACTTATTTATTTTGGGCGGGGGTCCGGTTGGGGAGGGAGGGGAGTGGGCGGGCCACTTCTTTTGGTTTTTCATTTCTCTATTTTCATCCGTCTTTGTTCTTTGGCTCCTGCGGACCTCCCATCGTGGTGGCGTCTGTTGTCGCAGAGCGCCAGCTCTGGGCGCATGCACTCCAGAGCTCTGGCTCGGTGATTGGACACATCAGTCCAGTCGCTCTGTGGCACGTGGGATCTTCCCAGGCCAGAGATCGAACCGGCGCCCCTTGCACAGCAAGATAGTGTCCTTACCCATTGGACCACCAGGGGAAGCCCCCTCTCTAGTATTCTTGACAGGAAAATCCCATGGACAGAGGATCCTGGAAGGCAACAGTCAGTCCATGGGGTCCCAAACAGTTGGACATGACTGAGCATGCATACATGGAGGAATGATATTAAATTTTAAGGAACCAAAAGAGATCATATACATATATGTATATATATATATTTGTGCATGTGTATATTGTATATATATATATATATACATAGACACATGTCTAAAATAGTAAGGAATTGGCTCACATAGTTATGAAGGCTAAGAAGTTCCAGGATCTGTCCCAGGACCAGCAGTCAGCAAGCTGGAGACCTAGGAGAGTCAAGGTATTTATTGTTGTTCAGTCGCTAAGTTGTGTCTGACTCTTTGTGACCCCATGGACTGCAGCATGGCAAGCTTTCCTGTCCTTCACCACCTCCCAGAGTTTGCTCAAACTCATGTCCACTGAGTCAGTGATGCCATCCAATCATCTCATCCCCTGCCATCCCCTTCTCCTCCTGTCCTTAGTCTTTCCCAGCATCAGGGTCTTTTCTAGTGAGTTGACTCTGCATCAGGTGGCCAAAGTATTGGAGCTTCAGCTTCAGCATCAGTTCTTCTAATGAATATAAACAATTGATTTCATTCAGGATTGACTGGTTTGATCTCCTTGCAGTCCAAGGGACTCTCCAGAGTCTTCTCCAGCACCACAGTTTGAAAACATCAGTTCTTTAGCACTCAGCCGTCTTTATGATCCAACCTTCACATCCATACATGACTACTCAGCAAACCATAGCTTTGACTAGACAGACATTTGTCGGCAAAGTAATCTCTCTGCTTTTGAATACACTATCTAGGTTTGTCATAACTTTTTTCTAAGGAGCAAGCATCTTTCAGTTCCATGGCTGCAGTCACCATCTGCAAATTTGGAGCCCTATCAGTTTTTCCCAGCTCCATGCAGCTCTGGCTCGGTGATTGGACACATCAGTCCAGTCGCTCTGTGGCACGTGGGATCTTCCCAGGCCAGAGATCGAACCGGCGCCCCTTGCACAGCAAGATAGTGTCCTTACCCATTGGACCACCAGGGGAAGCCCCCTCTCTAGTATTCTTGACAGGAAAATCCCATGGACAGAGGATCCTGGAAGGCAACAGTCAGTCCATGGGGTCCCAAACAGTTGGACATGACTGAGCATGCATACATGGAGGAATGATATTAAATTTTAAGGAACCAAAAGAGATCATATACATATATGTATATATATATATTTGTGCATGTGTATATTGTATATATATATATATATACATAGACACATGTCTAAAATAGTAAGGAATTGGCTCACATAGTTATGAAGGCTAAGAAGTTCCAGGATCTGTCCCAGGACCAGCAGTCAGCAAGCTGGAGACCTAGGAGAGTCAAGGTATTTATTGTTGTTCAGTCGCTAAGTTGTGTCTGACTCTTTGTGACCCCATGGACTGCAGCATGGCAAGCTTTCCTGTCCTTCACCACCTCCCAGAGTTTGCTCAAACTCATGTCCACTGAGTCAGTGATGCCATCCAATCATCTCATCCCCTGCCATCCCCTTCTCCTCCTGTCCTTAGTCTTTCCCAGCATCAGGGTCTTTTCTAGTGAGTTGACTCTGCATCAGGTGGCCAAAGTATTGGAGCTTCAGCTTCAGCATCAGTTCTTCTAATGAATATAAACAATTGATTTCATTCAGGATTGACTGGTTTGATCTCCTTGCAGTCCAAGGGACTCTCCAGAGTCTTCTCCAGCACCACAGTTTGAAAACATCAGTTCTTTAGCACTCAGCCGTCTTTATGATCCAACCTTCACATCCATACATGACTACTCAGCAAACCATAGCTTTGACTAGACAGACATTTGTCGGCAAAGTAATCTCTCTGCTTTTGAATACACTATCTAGGTTTGTCATAACTTTTCTTCTAAGGAGCAAGCATCTTTCAGTTCCATGGCTGCAGTCACCATCTGCAGTAATTTTGGAGCCCAAGAAAATAAAATCTATCACTGGTTCCATTTATTCCCCATATAAATGCCATGAAATGGTGGGACTGGATGCCATGATCTTTGTTTTTTGAATGTTGCATTTTAGGCCAATTTCTTCACTCTCCTCTTTCATCTTCATCAAGACACCCTAACTTTCTGCCATTAAGGTGTTATCATCTTCATATCTGAGATTATTGATACTTCTCCCAGCAGTCTTGATTCCAGGTTGTGATTCATCCAGCCTGGCATTTTACATGATATACTCTGCATATCAATTAAATAAGCAACGTGACAGTGTACAGCCTGGATGTACTCTTTTCCCAATTTTGAGCCAAGGTATAGTCCTAGTCTGAGTCCAAAGGCATTAGGACTAGGAGAGCCAGTGGTTCTTGTCAAGGTCTGAGTCTGAAAGCAGGGAGAGAAAACCCCATAGTCCCAGTTTGAAGACATTCAAGTGGAGAAAGCAAAATCTTTCTAATTTCATCTTTTGTTCTAATCTAGGCGTTCGATGGATTGGATTGGGTAGGGCAGTTTACTCAGTCTACCAAATTAAATGCTAATCTCATCGAAAAACTCTCTAGCAAATACTTCTAAATAATAGTTAGCCAAATATTTGGGCACCCAGATATTTAAATAGCCATCATAGAAGTGGACAAATTCCTGGGTTAATATTTTAGATCTTATAATGATAATGATCTCCAAGTAAGATAGTTGTTTTATAGAAAAAACTTGATATATTTTTCATTTCTTTTTTATTGCCCTTCCCTTAATTCCCAGGGTATTTTTTCTCTTTTCTCTCTTCAACTGGGAAAAAAATGATTCTATATAAAAAAGATTTAGTAACTTGATTTTTTCCCCTAAAAAGTCTGTTGTTACTCTAAATAAACATTAGCTTTTTTTGTGTGACAAGAAAAATAAAAGTTTCATTTTATAGTGCATCGATTATATATCAAACGTGTACTAGTATTTATATCAGAGAAATCTGGTCTTCAGGAGAGTAGATCTTGTTTTGAAAAATTGTTTTTTTGGCAGTGCTGGGTCTTTGTTGCTGGTCCCAGACTTTTTCTCATTGTGGCAAGTGAAAGCTACTCTGTAGTTACAGTGTATGGGCTTCATATTATGGTGGTTTCTCTTGTTACGGAGCATGGACTGTAGAACTCACAGGCTTTAGTAGTTGTGGCATGTGGGCTTAGTAGTTGTAGAATCTAGAACATGGGCTCAGAATTTGTGGCCCACAGGCTTAGTTGCCCCATGACATGTGGAATCTTACTGAACCAGGGATTGAACCTGTATCCCTGCATTGCAAGATGGATTCTTAACCACTGGACCACCAAGGAAAAACAGTAGACCTTTTATATTTATTAATTGCTATAAATGGCATCTTTCAATCACTTTAACATGCCTGATTATGAAAGAATGCTGTGGGGTGAAAACCTAAATTACTTCCAAAAGTCAGGTAGATAATATAAATGAAGAAAACATTCTAAAATAAGTTCATTGGGAGCAGGAGTGACTGTGGCAAGCTGGAATGCAAACACCATGTCGATATAGGTCTATAGTCAGCTCTAGTCCTGTGCTGCATGGGAAAGTGTGAGTGCAATATTGCAAATGCCCATCCTTTTTTTTGGGTTGTGCTGGGTCTGCCTTGCTGCTCGGGCTTTTCTCTTTGGTGAATGGGGCTACTGTCTAGTTGTGGTGCGTGGTCATTTCTCTTGTTGCAAAACGTGGACTCTAGAGCATAGGCTCAGGAGTTGTGGTGCATGGACTTAGATGCTCTGAGGCATATGCAGTCTTCCAAGATCAGGGTTAAACCCATGTCTCCTGCATTAGCAGGTGAATTCTTCACCACTGAGCCACCAGAGAATCCCCTGCAAATTTCTGTGCTTTTCTTATTTTTTAAAAAATTTTATTTTACTTTTTACTTTTACAGAGCTTTGTTGTTTACAGGTATGTATGATCCCAGATAAGTCATATGTATATCTCCCCCATCCCACCCCTCCAGGCCATCGCAGGCACCCCTGCAGGATCGCCTTTCTCACAGCACAATAACAATAGCTATTTTTCTCACGAGAAATCTTCAGGAGAGTAGATCTTGTTTTGAAAAATTGTTTTTTTGGCAGTGCTGGGTCTTTGTTGCTGGTCCCAGACTTTTTCTCATTGTGGCAAGTGAAAGCTACTCTGTAGTTACAGTGTATGGGCTTCATATTATGGTGGTTTCTCTTGTTACGGAGCATGGACTGTAGAACTCACAGGCTTTAGTAGTTGTGGCATGTGGGCTTAGTAGTTGTAGAATCTAGAACATGGGCTCAGAATTTGTGGCCCACAGGCTTAGTTGCCCCATGACATGTGGAATCTTACTGAACCAGGGATTGAACCTGTATCCCTGCATTGCAAGATGGATTCTTAACCACTGGACCACCAAGGAAAAACAGTAGACCTTTTATATTTATTAATTGCTATAAATGGCATCTTTCAATCACTTTAACATGCCTGATTATGAAAGAATGCTGTGGGGTGAAAACCTAAATTACTTCCAAAAGTCAGGTAGATAATATAAATGAAGAAAACATTCTAAAATAAGTTCATTGGGAGCAGGAGTGACTGTGGCAAGCTGGAATGCAAACACCATGTCGATATAGGTCTATAGTCAGCTCTAGTCCTGTGCTGCATGGGAAAGTGTGAGTGCAATATTGCAAATGCCCATCCTTTTTTTTGGGTTGTGCTGGGTCTGCCTTGCTGCTCGGGCTTTTCTCTTTGGTGAATGGGGCTACTGTCTAGTTGTGGTGCGTGGTCATTTCTCTTGTTGCAAAACGTGGACTCTAGAGCATAGGCTCAGGAGTTGTGGTGCATGGACTTAGATGCTCTGAGGCATATGCAGTCTTCCAAGATCAGGGTTAAACCCATGTCTCCTGCATTAGCAGGTGAATTCTTCACCACTGAGCCACCAGAGAATCCCCTGCAAATTTCTGTGCTTTTCTTATTTTTTAAAAAATTTTATTTTACTTTTTACTTTTACAGAGCTTTGTTGTTTACAGGTATGTATGATCCCAGATAAGTCATATGTATATCTCCCCCATCCCACCCCTCCAGGCCATCGCAGGCACCCCTGCAGGATCGCCTTTCTCACAGCACAATAACAATAGCTATTTTTTCTCACATATAATAGTGTAGGTTTTCATGCTACTTCCTTTACGCCTTCCAGCCACTGTTCATTCCCCACAATGTCCATATGTCCGCTGTCCAAATCTGTTTTTCCATCACTTCACTGCATGTATAATCATTACCATCCTACTAGATTCCATATATATGTGTTAGTATACTATACTTGTCTTTCTCTTTTTGACTTATTTCACTTTTTATGATAGGTTCTAGATCCAGCCACCTCATTAGGGCTGGTTCTTCTGCAATTCTTTTTACAGCTGTGTAGTATTCCATTGTATATATGTACCAGAGATTCTGTACCCATTCATTCATCGATGGACATCTAGGTTGCTTCCATGTTCTAGCTATTGTATAGAGAGCTGCAATGAACATTGGAGTACAGGTGCTTCTTTCAGATTTGATTTCATCAGGGTAGAAGCTTAAGAATGGGATTGCTGGGTCATAAGGTGCTTCTATTTTCAGTTTTTTAAGGAATCTCCATACTGGCTTCCATAGAGGCTGTATCAATTTACATTCCCACCAGCAATGCAAGAGTGTTCCCTTTTCTCCGCACCCTCTCCAGCATTTATTTTGTGTCGATTTGTGGATGCTGGCCATTCTGATGGATGTGAGGTGATATCTCATTGTAGTTTTGATCTGCATTTCTCTAATAATAAGCGAGGTTGAGCATCATTTCATGTGCTTTTCGGCCATCTGTATGTCCTCTTTGGTGAGGTGTCTGTTTAGGTCCTTTTCCCATTTTTTGATTGAGTTGTTTATTTTTCTACTGCTGAGTTGTCTGAGTTGCTTGTAGATTTTGGAGATTAATTCATTGTCTGTTGTTTCATTTGCTATGATTTTCTCCCACTCTGTGGGGTGTGTATTCAGCTTTTTTGTAATTTCTTTTGCTGTACAAAAGCTTTTAAGTTTCATTAGGTCCCACATGTTCATTTTTGGTTTTAGTTCTGTTATTCTAGTAGGTGGGTCATGGAAGATCTTGCTTTGATTTATGTCCTTGCATGTTTTGCCTATATTCTCCTCCAGGAGTTTGATGGTTTCAGGTCTTCCGTTTAGGTCTTTAATCCATTTTGAGTTGATCTTTGTGTATGGTGTCAGGGAATGTTCCAACTTCATTTTTTTTGCATGTAGCTGTCCAATTTTCCCAGCACCATTTGTTGAAGAGGCTGTCTTTGTCCCATTTTATATGTTCATCTCCTTTGTCAAAAATAAGGTACCCATAGGTGCGTGGGTTTATCTCTGGGTTCTCTATCTTGTTCCATTGGTCTATATTTCTGTGTTTGTGCCAGTACCATACTGTCTTGATGACGGTTGCTTTGTAGTATAGTCTGAAGTTGGGGAGGCTGATCCCTCCAGCTCCGTTTTTCTTTCTCAGGATTGCTTTGGCTATTTGGGGTCTTTTGTGTTTCCATATGAGCTGTGTTATTCTTTGGTTTAGTTGTGTGAAGAATGTCATGGGTAATTTGATAGGGATGCACTGAATCTGTAGATGACATTTGGTAGTATGGTCATTTTCACAATATTGATTCTCCTGACCCAGGAACATGGAATATCTCTCTATCTGTGTAAATCTTCTTTCATGAGTGTCTTGTAATTTTCAGTGTACAATTCTTTTGTTTCTTTGGGTAAGTTTATTCCTAGATATTTGATTCTTTGAGTTGCAATGGTGAAGGGGATAGCCTCTTTGATTACGTTTTCTGATTTTTCATTGTTTGTGTATAGGAATGCCAGTGATTTCTGTATATTGATTTTGTATCCTGCGACTTTGCTGAATTTGGTGATTACCTCTAGTAGTTTTGTAATAGAGTCTTTGGGATTTTCTATGTATAATATCATGTCATCTGTGAATACAGAGAGTTTGACTTCTTCCTTTCCAATCTGGATTCCTTTGATTTCTTTCTCTTCTCTTACTGCGGTTGTTAGAACTTCCAGGACTATGTTGAATAAGAGTGGTGAAAGTGGACACCCTTGTCTTGTTCCTGATTTTAGAGGAAATGCTTTCAGTTTTTCACCATTGAGGATAATGTTCGCTGTGGGCTTCTCATATATGGCTTTCACTATGTTGAAATTGGTTCCTTCTATGCCCATATTTTGAAGAGTTTTTTTTTTATCATAAATGGGTGTTGTACTTTGTTGAAGACTTTTTCTTCATCTGCTGAGATGATCATGTGATTTTTGTCTCTCAATTTGTTGATGTTGTGTATCACATTGATTGATTTGCGGATATTGAAGAATCCTTGCAAGCCTGTAATGAACCCGACTTGATCATGATGTATGAGCTTTTTGATGTGTTGTTGAATTCTGTTTGGTAGGATTTTGTTGAGGATCTTGGCATCTAAATTCATTAGTCAAATTGGCCTATAATTTTCTTTTTTTTGTATTGTCTTTGCCTGGCTTTGGTATCAGGGTGATGGCAGCCTCGTAGAATGTGGTTGGAAGTGTTCCTTCCTGTGCAATTTTTTGGGAAGAGTTTCAGAAGGACAGGCATGAGCTCTTCTTTAAATGTTTGGTAGAATTCGTCTGTGAACCCATCTGGGCCTGGGCTTTTATGATTGGGTAGTTTTTTGATCACAAATTCGATTTCTGAGCTTGTGATTGGGTTGTTCATAGTTTCTATTTCTTCTTGATTGAGTCTTGGTAGATTAATCTTCTCTAAGAAACTGTCCATTTCTTGCAGGTTGTCCCGTTGCCATATATTTGTTCATAATAGTCTCTTAGAATTTTTTGTATTTCTGCATTATCTGTTGTAATCTCTCCTTTTTCATTTTTGATTTTGTTGATCAGGTTCTTTACTCTTTTTTTCTTGATGAATCTGGCCAGTGGCTTGTCAATTTTATTTACCTTTTCGAAGAAACAGCTTTTTGTTTTATCTTTACTGTTGTTTCTTTCATTTCTGTCTCATTTATTTCTGCTCTAATCTTTATGATTTCCCTTCTTCTGCTAACTTTGGGATGTTTCTGTTCTTTCTCCAGTTATTTTAAGTGTAGGGTTAAGTCATCTGTTTGATATTTTTTCTTGTTTCTTGAAGTAGGATTGTATTGCTATAAACTTCCCTCTTAGAACTGCTTTTGCAGTATCCCATAGGTTTTGCTCTGTCATGTGTTCATTGTCGTTTTCTTCTAGGAATTTTTTAAATTTTTCCTTTGATTTGTTCAGTAATCAGTTTGTTTTTTAGGTATGTGTTGTTTAATCTCCATGTGTTTGTGTTTTTTTTCCTGTAGTTGATCTCTGGTCTCATTGCATTGTGGTCAGAGAAGCTCGTTGTTATGATTTCAATTTTCTTGAATTGACTGAGGTTTGATTTGTGGCCCAAGATGTGGTCTATCCTGGAGAATGTTCCATGAGCACTTGAGAAGAAAGTGTATTCTTCTGCTCTTGGATGGAAAGTCCTAAAGATATCCATGAGGTCCATCTCTTCTAGTGTGGTATTTAAGGCTTGTGTTTCTTTGTTAATTTTCTGTTTGGATGATCTGTCCATTGGTGTGAGAGGTGTGTTAAAGTCTCCTACTATGATTGTGTTAGTGTTGATGTCTTCTTTTATGTCTGAACGGGTTTGTCTTGTGTATTGGGGTGCTCCTGAGTTGGCTGTGTAGATATATATGATTGTTATGTCTTACTCTTGGGTTGATTTCTTGATCATTATGTAATGTCCTGCCCTGTCTCTTTGAATCTTCTTTATTTTGAGGTCTATTTTGTCTGAAATGAGGATTGCTACTCCCTCTTTCTTTTGATTTCCATTTGCATGGAATATCTTTTGTCAGCCTCTCACTTTCAGTCTATGAGTGCCTCTAGGTGTGAAGTGAGTTTCTTGTAGGCAGCATATGTATGGGTCTTGTTTTTGAATCCATTCAGGCAGTCTGTGTCTTTTGGTTGGGGCATTAAGTCCATTTACATTCAAAGTAATTATTGATTTTCAAATGATTCTATTGTCATCTTCATAGATGTTATGATGGCTTTGTTTTGTAGATCTTCTTCTCTTATACTTGTTGTCTATATAAGTCCCTTTAACACTTGCTGTAAGTTTGGTTTGGTGTTACTAAATTCTTTTAATTTTTGCTTATTTGCAAAGCTTTTGCTTTCTCCACCAATTTTGAATGAGATCCTTGAAGGGTAGAGGATTCTTGGTTGCAGATTATTCTGTTTCAGTGCTTTAAATGTGTCTTGCCATTCCCTTCTGGGCTGCAGAGTTACTGTTGAAAGACAAACTTCTAAACGTATGGGGTTTCCCTTGTATGTCACTAGTTGCTTTTCTCTTGTTGCTTTGAGAATTCTGTCCTTGTGTTTAATTTGTGTTAGCTTCATTAATATGTGTCTTGGTGTGTTTCTTCTCGGGTTTATTCTGTGTGGTACTCTTTGTGCTTCTCGGACTTGATTGAGTATTTCTTTTCTCATGTTGGGGAAATTTTCAACTAGAATCTCTTCAAAAGTTTTCTCATAGCCTTTCTTTTTTTCTTCTTCTTCTGGAACCCCTATAATTCGAATATTGGTGTATTTGATATTATCCCAGAGGTCTCTGAGGCCATCCTCTGCTCTTTTCTTTCTTTGGGTTTGATTCTGTTCTTCAGCAGTTACTTCTACCATTCTGCTTTCCAGCTCACTTATCTGGTTCTTCTCAATAAAATTTCATTGGGGTGCTCCTGAGTTGGCTGTGTAGATATATGATTGTTATGTCTTACTCTTGGGTTGATTTCTTGATCATTATGTAATGTCCTGCCCTGTCTCTTTGAATCTTCTTTATTTTGAGGTCTATTTTGTCTGAAATGAGGATTGCTACTCCCTCTTTCTTTTGATTTCCATTTGCATGGAATATCTTTTGTCAGCCTCTCACTTTCAGTCTATGAGTGCCTCTAGGTGTGAAGTGAGTTTCTTGTAGGCAGCATATGTATGGGTCTTGTTTTTGAATCCATTCAGGCAGTCTGTGTCTTTTGGTTGGGGCATTAAGTCCATTTACATTCAAAGTAATTATTGATTTTCAAATGATTCTATTGTCATCTTCATAGATGTTATGATGGCTTTGTTTTGTAGATCTTCTTCTCTTATACTTGTTGTCTATATAAGTCCCTTTAACACTTGCTGTAAGTTTGGTTTGGTGTTACTAAATTCTTTTAATTTTTGCTTATTTGCAAAGCTTTTGCTTTCTCCACCAATTTTGAATGAGATCCTTGAAGGGTAGAGGATTCTTGGTTGCAGATTATTCTGTTTCAGTGCTTTAAATGTGTCTTGCCATTCCCTTCTGGGCTGCAGAGTTACTGTTGAAAGACAAACTTCTAAACGTATGGGGTTTCCCTTGTATGTCACTAGTTGCTTTTCTCTTGTTGCTTTGAGAATTCTGTCCTTGTGTTTAATTTGTGTTAGCTTCATTAATATGTGTCTTGGTGTGTTTCTTCTCGGGTTTATTCTGTGTGGTACTCTTTGTGCTTCTCGGACTTGATTGAGTATTTCTTTTCTCATGTTGGGGAAATTTTCAACTAGAATCTCTTCAAAAGTTTTCTCATAGCCTTTCTTTTTTTCTTCTTCTTCTGGAACCCCTATAATTCGAATATTGGTGTATTTGATATTATCCCAGAGGTCTCTGAGGCCATCCTCTGCTCTTTTCTTTCTTTGGGTTTGATTCTGTTCTTCAGCAGTTACTTCTACCATTCTGCTTTCCAGCTCACTTATCTGGTCTTCTGTCTCAGATACTCTGCTCTTGATTCCTTCTACAGTGGTCTTAAGTTCAGCAATTGAGTTGTTTGTCTCTGTTACTTTTTTTGTAAGTTCTTGTATTTCTTTATTCAGTGTGTTAGTTGTGTCTTAAAATTTCTCTAAAATTCTGTTTTGGTGTTTTGGGTCATCATTACTATCATTCTTCTGAATTTGCCTTCAGAAAGTTTGTCTAATTCCTCTTTGTTTATTTGAACTTGTGTGTTTGTAGATTGTTCCTTCACTTGTGTGGTATCTCTCTGCTGTTTCATTGTTTTTACTAATTTTTTCACTTACTATGTTTGGAGTTTCCTTTTCCAAGGCTTTGAGTTATGTCTGTCAGTGTTTGTTGTTTGCATGAAGCGTCTTTTTCTGGGTGATGCTGGTGGTTGGGTGATGTCCAAACTTGTATACATGTGCTTGCCTTTGTTGGAATTCTGGGTGTTTAATGCTCTCTAGTGTTATGTGTTCTCTGGAATCGTATGGTTTTGGAGTCAGTGCTCCCTCCCTAAAGCCCCTGAGTGTGTTGCCTGACCAGAGAATGAAGATTTCACGGCTGGTTGGTTATGGCATTAAATGGTATTAAACCATATATATCTTCTGAATGAGAAACAGAAGGCATACCTTTGACAAATGGCAATTAAAATATCATGCAAATACTATCTAGTGTACTGAATTATACAAATGGGCATATACAGACATAACATAACCAAAATATCCCTACAGAAAATACAGTACATTAGCACAGCAAATAGAGAATACCAACAATGATATCCACCAGTTAATAACCTAACTAACTTGAGCACAAATTGAAGCCTAATGCGAGAGCAGCGTCCCAGTTGAGGATAGCTTCTTTTCATTTTGAATTTTTTACTTTTTTCCCAAAACTAGAATCTCTTCAAAAGTTTTCTCATAGCCTTTCTTTTTTTCTTCTTCTTCTGGAACCCCTATAATTCGAATATTGGTGTATTTGATATTATCCCAGAGGTCTCTGAGGCCATCCTCTGCTCTTTTCTTTCTTTGGGTTTGATTCTGTTCTTCAGCAGTTACTTCTACCATTCTGCTTTCCAGCTCACTTATCTGGTCTTCTGTCTCAGATACTCTGCTCTTGATTCCTTCTACAGTGGTCTTAAGTTCAGCAATTGAGTTGTTTGTCTCTGTTACTTTTTTTGTAAGTTCTTGTATTTCTTTATTCAGTGTGTTAGTTGTGTCTTAAAATTTCTCTAAAATTCTGTTTTGGTGTTTTGGGTCATCATTACTATCATTCTTCTGAATTTGCCTTCAGAAAGTTTGTCTAATTCCTCTTTGTTTATTTGAACTTGTGTGTTTGTAGATTGTTCCTTCACTTGTGTGGTATCTCTCTGCTGTTTCATTGTTTTTACTAATTTTTTCACTTACTATGTTTGGAGTTTCCTTTTCCAAGGCTTTGAGTTATGTCTGTCAGTGTTTGTTGTTTGCATGAAGCGTCTTTTTCTGGGTGATGCTGGTGGTTGGGTGATGTCCAAACTTGTATACATGTGCTTGCCTTTGTTGGAATTCTGGGTGTTTAATGCTCTCTAGTGTTATGTGTTCTCTGGAATCGTATGGTTTTGGAGTCAGTGCTCCCTCCCTAAAGCCCCTGAGTGTGTTGCCTGACCAGAGAATGAAGATTTCACGGCTGGTTGGTTATGGCATTAAATGGTATTAAACCATATATATCTTCTGAATGAGAAACAGAAGGCATACCTTTGACAAATGGCAATTAAAATATCATGCAAATACTATCTAGTGTACTGAATTATACAAATGGGCATATACAGACATAACATAACCAAAATATCCCTACAGAAAATACAGTACATTAGCACAGCAAATAGAGAATACCAACAATGATATCCACCAGTTAATAACCTAACTAACTTGAGCACAAATTGGAGCATAATGCTAGAGCAGCGTCCCAGTTGAGGATAAGGCAATTAGGACAGAACAGACTGAGAAATATAGTGGGGAAAGGGAAAAAGAGAAAGGGAGGATAGAAGAGAAATATAGAATAATACTGCAAAGTTAAATATAGGGAGATAAAGGTGTATATGTATTAGAGTTTAGTGCTATAGGAATAGAGCATCAGAGAAAGCAAAGAAATAGTTGTAGAGGAAGTAGTAATACATATAAAAAATTTAAAAATTAAGAGATAAATATATAGAAAAATGTAAAAAAACAAAGCAAAAACAATAAAAACAAACAAACCCCTCACAGAACCGTAAAAGAGCAATGTGAAATCATACCAAAATAAAATGTGTGGTTAATAGAGAAAAAAATATGTAAACTTGAATATATTCAGCCTTACTGATTAGATTAGTAGCTTCAATACAGTTGAGTGAAGGAAACAAAGAAAAAAAACGGGGGTTGGGGCTGAGGGCATTTGGAAAAAACGAAAAAAAAACATTGAAAAAAAAAAAACAGAAGAAAAATAAGCAATAAAAAAGAATAAAAAATAAAATGAAAATTTAAAAATCCAGCAGTAATTCCAGCTCCAGTCAAAATGTGAAAATAATGAATGTTTATGTTCTTCTGTCTCTTGCTTACTATTCAGGAATTATCAGTCTTTTTCTTGTCTCTGGTAGTGATTGGATCTGAAGGCCTCTTTTCCTGCTTGTTTCCTTTAATTTCAGATCAGTTTGTATTGTGCACGGTTTTTGGTTGGTTAATCGTATGGTTTTGGAGTCAGTGCTCCTCCTAAAGCCCTGAGTGTGTTGCCTGACCAGAGAATGAAGATTTCACGGCTGGTTGGTTATGGCATTAAATGGTATTAAACCATATATATCTTCTGAATGAGAAACAGAAGGCATACCTTTGACAAATGGCAATTAAAATATCATGCAAATACTATCTAGTGTACTGAATTATACAAATGGGCATATACAGACATAACATAACCAAAATATCCCTACAGAAAATACAGTACATTAGCACAGCAAATAGAGAATACCAACAATGATATCCACCAGTTAATAACCTAACTAACTTGAGCACAAATTGGAGCATAATGCTAGAGCAGCGTCCCAGTTGAGGATAAGGCAATTAGGACAGAACAGACTGAGAAATATAGTGGGGAAAGGGAAAAAGAGAAAGGGAGGATAGAAGAGAAATATAGAATAATACTGCAAAGTTAAATATAGGGAGATAAAGGTGTATATGTATTAGAGTTTAGTGCTATAGGAATAGAGCATCAGAGAAAGCAAAGAAATAGTTGTAGAGGAAGTAGTAATACATATAAAAAATTTAAAAATTAAGAGATAAATATATAGAAAAATGTAAAAAAACAAAGCAAAAACAATAAAAACAAACAAACCCCTCACAGAACCGTAAAAGAGCAATGTGAAATCATACCAAAATAAAATGTGTGGTTAATAGAGAAAAAAATATGTAAACTTGAATATATTCAGCCTTACTGATTAGATTAGTAGCTTCAATACAGTTGAGTGAAGGAAACAAAGAAAAAAAACGGGGGTTGGGGCTGAGGGCATTTGGAAAAAACGAAAAAAAAACATTGAAAAAAAAAAAACAGAAGAAAAATAAGCAATAAAAAAGAATAAAAAATAAAATGAAAATTTAAAAATCCAGCAGTAATTCCAGCTCCAGTCAAAATGTGAAAATAATGAATGTTTATGTTCTTCTGTCTCTTGCTTACTATTCAGGAATTATCAGTCTTTTTCTTGTCTCTGGTAGTGATTGGATCTGAAGGCCTCTTTTCCTGCTTGTCTATTTCAGCCTATTTCAGAACTTTTTGCAAGGCCTGCCCAGGCTGGCCTTGGTAGTTTCTTAATCCTTAGTCTAGATCCCTTTATTGCTGGGTGAAGCTAAATTCCCTCCCTGTAGTTTGACCTGCAGCCAAACTACAGTAGGAAAAATGGCGTTTCTCTCATAAAGGATTTAGTCCCACAGGTTATATGAGAAGAACTTTTGCAGTGTACCCAACCCTGCTGTAGGCCACCATCAACCCCTGCCACCGCGGAAGACGTCAGATTACTCAGAGGTGAGTCTGGCTCAGTCTCTTGCGAAATCGCTATTCCCCTCTCCCAGATCACGGTGCGCACAGTTTCCAGTCCTACTCCGTGGCTCTATGATCGGGTTAATGATAACCTCCTTCAAAGGGAATTGAGTGCCATCGTTCTGACGACTGCTCAAGGACACTTGTAGCTTAAGGGGGCGCTTGGACCCTCTAAAGCAGGTCTGGCTCAGTCCCTTGGTGGAGGGGTGGGGGTGGGGGGTCACTGCTCTTTTCCCTAGTCTTGATTTGCAACAGGCTTTGCATATTTGGCCCACCCAGCCTCTCTGGCGGGTATGAGGTTTGACTTTTAAAAGCACGATTGCACCCCTCCTACCGTCTTGTTGCAGCTCCTCCCTTGTTCTTCGATGTGGGGTATCTTTTTTGTGATTGGATCCAACCTCCTCCTGTCAATGGTTTTCAGGAACTTGTTGCAATTCAGGCAATTTTGCAGGAGAGATAAGTGAATGTCCTTCTATTCTGCCATCTTAGCTCCACCCCCCTGTGCTTTTTTTAAAAAGAAGAATTTGATGTGCTATGTTTTAAAATTTTAATGTAAAGTTGCAACTAATTGTAGTTTTGTAAGAAAGTTCAGACCAAGCTAAACACATCTGTCATTGTATCTGGCCTATAGACCTTTAGTTTTTCACTTCTGATCTGAAGCATGTAATTTCTTCCTTTAAAATTCATTTATGACAAGTAGAGGGCAACAAATCCCAATTGAGAGCAGATTCTGGACAATTAACCAGGCTCAGTATTTTTTGTTATTGTTGTTGTTTTCCTTGAGCTAACTGGTTGGTAACATGGTATAATTTTACGTGTACAACATTATTTCAACTATGGTATTTACTACAGCATGCTCACCACCAGAAGGCTAGTTTCCATCCATCACAATACTGTTGACCTCCTTTATTCATTTTGCCCTCCCTTAGCCCCCCTTCCCCTTTGGTGACTACTAGTCTGTTCTCTGTATACTTGTGTTTGTCTTTGATTTGTTTTGTTTGTTCATTTACTATTTTTAAAATATTGCCCATATGGGTGAAATAATGTGGTAATTCTTTCCTTTTCTAACCTATTTCAACTTAGCATAATCCCCAAGGTCTACCCATATCATCACAAATGGCAGTATTTCATGTTTTTTTACATCTGAGATATATTCCATGGTATTATATATCACGTCTTCTTTATCTCTTCATCTGTTGATGGGCACTTATGTTGTTTCCGTATTTTGCCTATTGTAAATAATGCTGCAGTGAACATAGAGGTGCATAAATCTTTTTAAATTAGCTTTTTCATATACTTTGGATAAACACACAGAAGTGGAATAGTGGATCATATGATAGTTCTATTCTTAATTTTTTGAGGAATCTCCATATTTTTTTTTCCATAGTAGTTGTATGATGGTTCCCTTCACATTCTGTCCACTTCTTACTGTTCTTTGCCTCTTGATAATACAGGCTCAGTCTTTAATGGTCGTCTATATAAACATGTGGTTCAAATTCATGATCTAGAAAAGAGACACATTCTATAAGCCAAGCACCTCAAGATCTCATGGAAACTTTGAATGAAATCTTTGAAGCCAAGTGTCTCTTGTATTTGTAAACTGAGTTAACCCCTGATGATCTGAAGAACTATCACTGTTCCTTTCTTGCCAGCATGGCCCTGAAAAAAACAAAGAGTTTAATCCTCTCATGGTAGAATATCAGTTGCTATTTGGCCATAAATGGTAGGATTTTGCACTGAGAACAGCTACTGCCAATTTTGCTGGTACATATGACTGACTGGTTTGGTTAAGGTAAAACAATGGCAATGAAATAGTTTGTTTTTAATTTTATTAGCAAACTTTTTTTTATCTAGATGGTGTATTTATTTACAGTTTATTTGTTTGCAATGATAACACTGATGTCATAGGAAAGAATAGTTAAAAAAAAATCACAATATAATTTAGCATCATGAAAAAGAAGTTCCCCTTCTAGAATAGTCTACATTGTGTGTATATGTATTTTCATCTGGGCTGTCAGTAGCAGCTAGTTTGATGCAAAATCCATGTAGCAATTTATTATGAATACTGAATTCTGCTCTTTGGTAAAATCTAACAGTCTTTGCTAGGTTTATCACCATCTAAGACCTCTTCTTAAATTTTAAGTGTAAGGTCATTTGTGTAAAAGTTTGTCTCCAGTGGTGGCTGCTAACAGTTTTTTCTTTTTAATCTCTGTACATGCATGCTGCTCTTTCCATCAAAAGATGGAATCTGGTTTTCCTTCCACTTGAATCAGGGCAGTCCATGTAACTTGCTTTGATCAAAAGAATGCAGAAGAAGAGTCTAAGTTCTGAGACAAGCCTTTAAGAGATTTCTACTTCTGTGGTCTTAGAAACCACCTGCCATGTCAAGAAGCTCAGGTTAGGCTACTGAATGATAAAGGACCATGATGAAGTACTGGGGTGAGTACTGGGCTGTCCCATCCATGGTCAGCACCAGATTGTATAAGATCTCTGAGGATAATTCAGGTTGGTAGAGTTCCAAACTAAATGCCGTTATATAAGTGAAATCTTCTGATATCACATGGGTCACAAGTCCTGCCAATCCACAGGGTATTCTTGCAGAGTACTGCAGTTTGTGTGTTCCTGCTAAGAAGATTTATGGATTAGAGTGTACTATCCAAAATAATAGAATCCTCATAATGTTTAGTACTAAGATGGGAAGTGACCATGGACGTCTCATATGCTATACAGAAGTTCACTAGTAATTTGAAATAAAGCATTTGGAGTAATTGTCATATTTAGTGATAAGCAGTGTATATTTATTTTATAAAATACAAGGTTCCAAGTTTGCTGACCTTCTGTGATAAGTAACTGTGAGTAGACTGCTACCTAGTAGAAAATTAACACACACACTCATTTACTCTGTGCCAACAAAACAGAGTTTCATAATTAATCAGAAAATTCCTTTCTTAAAAAGTATTTTAAAAACAAACATTAGGAAGTTTTTCTGCTATTCTATGGTATTACAGAAAATGATGTGTTAGCATATAAGAAATTTGAAAAATTTGAAAAAAAATCCATTTAAAAATCTTCCAACTTGAGAGTTTGTGTGCTTGAATACATTTGTGATTAGTTTGCCATAATTGGAAATGCACTAGATGAATTTCACCAAAAGCCATAAAGTTTTTGGGTGGCATTGAAAAATGAACATCCTAATTTAGTAAGTGTAACCAAACTTAGTAAGTGCCTTTCTCCTATTTGGGAAATACAGATGTTTATGAGAAATCTTTTCTGCTTATAAAAACCATGTATCAAAAGAAACAACTTAGAAGCAGACTTTAAAATCTTGTCATCAGGTGTTAAAATTTGGGGAAACGTTGAAGTGTATTATTGTATTAACATAATATTATGTTTTTAGTAAGAAACATGTTTATAAAAATGCAAATGACCAATAAAATATTTTAAAATATTATGTGCTTTATTATCTTAGACTATAAATTTTCATATTTTTGTGTTTATTATTATTTCGATAATCTAGTACACAGGTAATTTAAAAGCAATTGTTGACTTTTTTCTTGAACATTTTTTATTGTCTGACTGTACTATCCAAATAGTTTGAAAACCAGCATTCTAGAACCTCAAAAGGATATTCTGTAGTATCTTCCATACATGTTATTATGTAGAAAATAATGCATTTCTGATTGTTGATGAAAAGTCTATAGAGCAGGAAAGTTTTAAGCCTTTCATAGATAAGAGACTAGGGTTCTGGCTTAGAATTGTCTTCTGGAAGATCACTTGAATTTGATTCTTGTAGTGTCTATTCTAAAATAGTGTAGATATGTATATATGGTACCTTATGAGAATTCTATTTTTGCTTATCTTTACATGTGCTATATGTGTCTGCCAGCAACTATGGGTAGTTGTGGTAAACAGGCTTTGTTGTTTCATGGCATATGGAATTTTCCTGGACCAGGGATTGAACCTGTGTCTCCTACACTGGCAGGTAGTTTCTTATTCACTGTACTACCAGGCAAGTCCCCAAACTGATTTTTTTTTTCTCTCTCTCTTTTTAGCTTGATGCTGGGTAGGGAGGTTAGCGGGAAGGAAACATTATCAGGGAGGAGTTAAACTTCATCTGTCAAAGCTTTCTGTTCATTTTAGCCTTTGGAAAGGGAACCCACTTTTGTTTCCCGTTCTTGCACTCTGAGACAGCAGAGAGGGAATATTTCAGTATAAGTACTTTTACCAGGCAGGTGCATGACAAGTACATCACTTAACACTGGTACATGCTTGTAGATAAAAGTGTATTTCAGTAAGTGGAATGAAACCTTGCTGAATTGTGCTGAAGTAATTTAGACCATTTATTCCACTTCACTATTGAAATATTTCACTATAAGCAACTTTATAAAGAAGGAGACTATAGAAAAATACACTCTGTGGCAAGCACTTTAGATGGCTTATATAAAAATTCAAGACTTCTTTCTTTTACTTTATCAGGAATTTTCACTTCGTATTATAGATGTTATAAAATTGAAACCCACTTGGACTTCCCTGGTGGTCCAATGGATAAGGACACCACCTTGCAGTGCAAGGGACGCTGGTTGCATCTCTGCCCTGGGAAGATCCCACATGCTCTGGAGCGGCTGGACCGATGTGTCCAACTACTGAGCCGGAGCTCTGGAGCACAAGCGCCTGGAGCCGGTGCTTTGCGACAACAGAGGCCACCGCGGCAGGAGGCCCACACAGGCCAAGGAACAAAGATGGAAATGAAACACCAATAGAAGTGGTCAAAAAAAAAAAAAAAGGAAACCCACAAATATCAAAGCAATAATTCGGGTAAAATATTTGTTATCTTCATAGCAGAAGGCATAATATAAAATTTTAAAATATTCTTAGAAAACCACTACCCTTTTATACTTTACTACTTTTGCATTTTTCTGTAAGGTATCAATATTTAAAGAGCTGTTACAATTTATACTTATTTTAAAATGTAGTCACCCACACTGTTATTTTATTAACCAGATGTGTTAGATTAGTACTTGCTATATAAAACCTCTTCCTACTTGGTCCTTTTTTAGGCTAAGGAGGAAAGAGTATCCCAGTAACATGTTTTTTCAGTTTGTTTGTGGAGGGTTTAATAGGTGAAGATGTATATTGGAGAAATTTCTTTAAATAAGAAAGGGACAGAGACACTAAAGGAGGATTGGAGTTTGAGGAGAAAAAGGAAGGCGTTTCAGGTGATAGGGAGAAGGAGGATAATCTGAGGCACTTCAAAGAAAGATAAAGGGATCAAAGATTAGGAGAGAATTAAAGATTTGTTGTATCATCTATTATGTAACTCTTTTCTCAGCCACACTATAAAACCTCTAGTAAAATTCAGTTGTTGGTCTATATTTTTTGAGTGTTTATGATTCTGGAAGTATGTATGAGATTAGTTTTAAAGTGTCATTGAAATATTTCACTATAAGCAACTTTATAAAGAAGGAGACTATAGAAAAATACACTCTGTGGCAAGCACTTTAGATGGCTTATATAAAAATTCAAGACTTCTTTCTTTTACTTTATCAGGAATTTTCACTTCGTATTATAGATGTTATAAAATTGAAACCCACTTGGACTTCCCTGGTGGTCCAATGGATAAGGACACCACCTTGCAGTGCAAGGGACGCTGGTTGCATCTCTGCCCTGGGAAGATCCCACATGCTCTGGAGCGGCTGGACCGATGTGTCCAACTACTGAGCCGGAGCTCTGGAGCACAAGCGCCTGGAGCCGGTGCTTTGCGACAACAGAGGCAACCGCGGCAGGAGGCCAACACAGGCCAAGGAAAAAAGATGGAAATGAAACACCAATAGAAGTGGTCAAAAAAAAAAGGAAACCCACAAATATCAAAGCAATAATTCGGGTAAAATATTTGTTATCTTCATAGCAGAAGGCATAATATAAAATTTTAAAATATTCTTAGAAAACCACTACCCTTTTATACTTTACTACTTTTGCATTTTTCTGTAAGGTATCAATATTTAAAGAGCTGTTACAATTTATACTTATTTTAAAATGTAGTCACCCACACTGTTATTTTATTAACCAGATGTGTTAGATTAGTACTTGCTATATAAAACCTCTTCCTACTTGGTCCTTTTTTAGGCTAAGGAGGAAAGAGTATCCCAGTAACATGTTTTTTCAGTTTGTTTGTGGAGGGTTTAATAGGTGAAGATGTATATTGGAGAAATTTCTTTAAATAAGAAAGGGACAGAGACACTAAAGGAGGATTGGAGTTTGAGGAGAAAAAGGAAGGCGTTTCAGGTGATAGGGAGAAGGAGGATAATCTGAGGCACTTCAAAGAAAGATAAAGGGATCAAAGATTAGGAGAGAATTAAAGATTTGTTGTATCATCTATTATGTAACTCTTTTCTCAGCCACACTATAAAACCTCTAGTAAAATTCAGTTGTTGGTCTATATTTTTTGAGTGTTTATGATTCTGGAAGTATGTATGAGATTAGTTTTAAAGTGTCATTGGAAATGAAGAGTGGAAACCTAGAGTTATAGATAAAATAAGCTGTGGTGTATTAAGAGGCAGAAGTCAGTTTGCTCAGGTAAGGAGGAATAGTTTTTCATGGACAACATTTAGAATTTTTTGTGCAGGGTGATAATAAAAAACTGACTGTTTTTTCTTCCCCCCACTTGTATTTCATTTTTGAATTTGCTACAAACATGCTACCTGATTGTAGGCATCCAAGCAGACTGTTCCTCCCACCTTCCTACCTTGCTCTGTCATAGAAATAAATTCAAATGTTGGAATTTCAATCAGAAACTTCACAGTTTTTAAAAGATGTTCTATACCAACTGAGAGGACATATCAGGAATCTAAATGACCAACACACTTTGAAGTCTCTGGTGAGTTTGGTCTTAATTTGTAGTGGTTCTATTGTATTAGTACTTGTAGATCAGAGGCAGTTCCCCAAATGGGAAATATGGACAACCATGTTCCTTCCCTCCTGATAATTGAAGTTCCTTTGTACAATTTCCTATCACATGTAAAGAGGTCAGAATAGGTTTGGGGTTTGTTTTTTAATTTTTGTCCTTTCCTTCTCATTTCCCTCCTCCTTTTCTTTCTCTCATTTCATGTCTATCTGCCGCTTCTTTCTGGCTCTGATTTCCATACCTAAAACAGTGGATCATCGGAGATCAGTTAAGTTATGGAGGCATATACTTAGAGCACTTAATGATAAATATTCTGGTTTCTTCATCTCTGGTCAAACTCAAGTTTAATGAATTTCATTTACTGGTTTTGTTTTGTTCGGGCAATCAAAAGGAAGAACCAGGGAGAAACTTGAGGGAAATGACTAAGCAAAATACTTGTTACTAAATGAGACACTAAAGGAGGATTGGAGTTTGAGGAGAAAAAGGAAGGCGTTTCAGGTGATAGGGAGAAGGAGGATAATCTGAGGCACTTCAAAGAAAGATAAAGGGATCAAAGATTAGGAGAGAATTAAAGATTTGTTGTATCATCTATTATGTAACTCTTTTCTCAGCCACACTATAAAACCTCTAGTAAAATTCAGTTGTTGGTCTATATTTTTTGAGTGTTTATGATTCTGGAAGTATGTATGAGATTAGTTTTAAAGTGTCATTGGAAATGAAGAGTGGAAACCTAGAGTTATAGATAAAATAAGCTGTGGTGTATTAAGAGGCAGAAGTCAGTTTGCTCAGGTAAGGAGGAATAGTTTTTCATGGACAACATTTAGAATTTTTTGTGCAGGGTGATAATAAAAAACTGACTGTTTTTTTTCTTCCCCCCACTTGTATTTCATTTTTGAATTTGCTACAAACATGCTACCTGATTGTAGGCATCCAAGCAGACTGTTCCTCCCACCTTCCTACCTTGCTCTGTCATAGAAATAAATTCAAATGTTGGAATTTCAATCAGAAACTTCACAGTTTTTAAAAGATGTTCTATACCAACTGAGAGGACATATCAGGAATCTAAATGACCAACACACTTTGAAGTCTCTGGTGAGTTTGGTCTTAATTTGTAGTGGTTCTATTGTATTAGTACTTGTAGATCAGAGGCAGTTCCCCAAATGGGAAATATGGACAACCATGTTCCTTCCCTCCTGATAATTGAAGTTCCTTTGTACAATTTCCTATCACATGTAAAGAGGTCAGAATAGGTTTGGGGTTTGTTTTTTAATTTTTGTCCTTTCCTTCTCATTTCCCTCCTCCTTTTCTTTCTCTCATTTCATGTCTATCTGCCGCTTCTTTCTGGCTCTGATTTCCATACCTAAAACAGTGGATCATCGGAGATCAGTTAAGTTATGGAGGCATATACTTAGAGCACTTAATGATAAATATTCTGGTTTCTTCATCTCTGGTCAAACTCAAGTTTAATGAATTTCATTTACTGGTTTTGTTTTGTTCGGGCAATCAAAAGGAAGAACCAGGGAGAAAGAACTTGAGGGGAAATGACTAAGCAAAAATACTACCATGGAAATAATGAGGCTAAGGCCTTAAAAGTTACATTAGTCATTTGTTGTCCTTTCTTTCACCTTGTCTATACTTGCAGAATATTTATAATGAGATTATAAATCTTGGTTGCTTGCTCTTTTTTTGATGTAAACTTAGATTTCCTCCCACAGTAGATAACTGCTGAATTGTTAAAGTTGTAGTGTTGTTGCTACTTGTGTTGCTTCAACTACAATATTGTAAGGAGGGGAAAAAGGCTGATGACAGCAAACACAGATTTTTTCATAGACTCTAAGTCACTTGTGACTTGTTTCCTTTTTCTCATTCTGCTTTTTCTCTTACTGCTGAAGGGTCCTGATCATTTGTAGTGTACCTTTGCCCTTCTGATAGGATCTCACTGAACTCCATATATGGATGAATTGTCACATCAGTGTGGATGGTAGCCTTCTGGGTTGTTGGGACATGGAATACCTACTTTCCTTCTTAATCCCAAACTTTGCACTATTGTTTTCTCTCTCTCTCTCTCTCTATGTATATGTATATATATATATATATATATTATTTTTTAATTTTCATCCATCTTTATTCTTTGGCCTGTGTGGGCCTCTCATTGCAGTGGCCTCTCTCCATTGCAGAGCACTAGCTCTGGGTGCATGCACTCCAGAGTGCTGGCTTGTAATCGGGCACACCAGTCCAGCCGCTCAGCGGCATGTTGGATCTTCCTGGGCCAGGATCAAACCGGAGCCCCTTGCACTGCAAGGCAGACTCTTTACCCACTGGACCACCAGGGAAGCCCCTGGCTACACTGTTTTTGACCATATGTAAACAAGTGTAAACTGTTTCAAATAGTTGGGGTTTGTTTTTTAATTTTTGTCCTTTCCTTCTCATTTCCCTCCTCCTTTTCTTTCTCTCATTTCATGTCTATCTGCCGCTTCTTTCTGGCTCTGATTTCCATACCTAAAACAGTGGATCATCGGAGATCAGTTAAGTTATGGAGGCATATACTTAGAGCACTTAATGATAAATATTCTGGTTTCTTCATCTCTGGTCAAACTCAAGTTTAATGAATTTCATTTACTGGTTTTGTTTTGTTCGGGCAATCAAAAGGAAGAACCAGGGAGAAAGAACTTGAGGGGAAATGACTAAGCAAAATACTACCATGGAAATAATGAGGCTAAGGCCTTAAAAGTTACATTAGTCATTTGTTGTCCTTTCTTTCACCTTGTCTATACTTGCAGAATATTTATAATGAGATTATAAATCTTGGTTGCTTGCTCTTTTTTTGATGTAAACTTAGATTTCCTCCCACAGTAGATAACTGCTGAATTGTTAAAGTTGTAGTGTTGTTGCTACTTGTGTTGCTTCAACTACAATATTGTAAGGAGGGGAAAAAGGCTGATGACAGCAAACACAGATTTTTTCATAGACTCTAAGTCACTTGTGACTTGTTTCCTTTTTCTCATTCTGCTTTTTCTCTTACTGCTGAAGGGTCCTGATCATTTGTAGTGTACCTTTGCCCTTCTGATAGGATCTCACTGAACTCCATATATGGATGAATTGTCACATCAGTGTGGATGGTAGCCTTCTGGGTTGTTGGGACATGGAATACCTACTTTCCTTCTTAATCCCAAACTTTGCACTATTGTTTTCTCTCTCTCTCTCTCTCTATGTATATGTATATGTATATATATATATATATATATTTTTTTTTTTAATTTTCATCCATCTTTATTCTTTGGCCTGTGTGGGCCTCTCATTGCAGTGGCCTCTCTCCATTGCAGAGCACTAGCTCTGGGTGCATGCACTCCAGAGTGCTGGCTTGTAATCGGGCACACCAGTCCAGCCGCTCAGCGGCATGTTGGATCTTCCTGGGCCAGGATCAAACCGGAGCCCCTTGCACTGCAAGGCAGACTCTTTACCCACTGGACCACCAGGGAAGCCCCTGGCTACACTGTTTTTGACCATATGTAAACAAGTGTAAACTGTTGCTAAAATGGAAGTCATCAAACTTTTTCTGTAAAGGATACGGTGGTAAATATTTTAGGTTTCTCAGGTATGTGGTGAAAAAAAAAAATACAACCCAAAAGTTGAGATTATGTTTTATTCGATGCACATACTAAGACTTAAGCTGAGGAGACCAGCTCTCAGCTAGCTCTGAGGAACTGTTCCAAGAAGGAAAGGGAGGAGCCAAGATATATAGGATTTTTTTTCCAAAATGACCAGGTGATCAGAATATCAAAAATTGCTGTTAATCTTTGGAAGAAGAAGTTTTGAAGGAAAATGGACATCTAAAGTTAATGAATTTCATGCTTTTCTATGCATGGAAAGAGCCAAGAATCTGGGCTTACTGAAATCATCCCTTTGATATGCACCTTAACTGTCTAGGACCCATATCCTGTTTTCTTTATCCTAGCTCTTCTCAGGGTGCTGCAGTGGCTGATGGCATCAGTGTCCTTTGTTTACTGATATGGCAGGTGATATTCTTCTTTAACACACAGGCAAGCTATAGTCTTTAATCAGTTTTGCTGTCTCAATGCAAAAGCAACCATAGATGATGATAAACAAATGGATGTGACTGTGTTCCAATAAAATTTAATTCTGGACACTAAAATTTGAATTTCACAGACTTTACACATCATGAGATATAGTCTTATTTTGATTTTTCAATCATTTACAACTATGAAACATTCTTAATTTTTAGGCTGTACAAAAACAGGGAGTAGGCTAAATTGGCCTACAGGCTGTAATTTGCTAGATGTGAACTAGAATATTAGTTTTTGTCATGTTATTTGCACCACACATTTAGTGGCTCAAAACAACAACTGTTTATTTATCTAGTCTTTTATTTGTTTATCAGCAATTTGAATTGGCTCTACTGAGTAGTTCTTGACAAGTTTCATGTATGTGTCTGTGGTCAGCTAATTGACTCTGCTTCTAGGGGTTAGTAGCCTTTGGCTGGGGTAATCAAGGCAATTAAAGGTCATGTATTCATCGTCCAGCAGGCTAGCCTGTGGTTGATCTCATGGTGGTTCTAAGAGCAGCCCAAATAGGCAAATCCCTATGTCGGAGAACTTTGCAAGGTTCTCTGAGTTCCATGTTGCTACTGTCTCATTGGCTGAAACAAGTCACATGGCCAAATCCAGCATGTGGAAGAGGATAAGGTATGTATCCAGGCAAATATCAACAGTTAGAGTTTTAACTGCCACAACCTACCATAAAATGTTCCTGACCTAATGATTCAGCTAGCTCTGAGGAACTGTTCCAAGAAGGAAAGGGAGGAGCCAAGATATATAGGATTTTTTTTCCAAAATGACCAGGTGATCAGAATATCAAAAATTGCTGTTAATCTTTGGAAGAAGAAGTTTTGAAGGAAAATGGACATCTAAAGTTAATGAATTTCATGCTTTTCTATGCATGGAAAGAGCCAAGAATCTGGGCTTACTGAAATCATCCCTTTGATATGCACCTTAACTGTCTAGGACCCATATCCTGTTTTCTTTATCCTAGCTCTTCTCAGGGTGCTGCAGTGGCTGATGGCATCAGTGTCCTTTGTTTACTGATATGGCAGGTGATATTCTTCTTTAACACACAGGCAAGCTATAGTCTTTAATCAGTTTTGCTGTCTCAATGCAAAAGCAACCATAGATGATGATAAACAAATGGATGTGACTGTGTTCCAATAAAATTTAATTCTGGACACTAAAATTTGAATTTCACAGACTTTACACATCATGAGATATAGTCTTATTTTGATTTTTCAATCATTTACAACTATGAAACATTCTTAATTTTTAGGCTGTACAAAAACAGGGAGTAGGCTAAATTGGCCTACAGGCTGTAATTTGCTAGATGTGAACTAGAATATTAGTTTTTGTCATGTTATTTGCACCACACATTTAGTGGCTCAAAACAACAACTGTTTATTTATCTAGTCTTTTATTTGTTTATCAGCAATTTGAATTGGCTCTACTGAGTAGTTCTTGACAAGTTTCATGTATGTGTCTGTGGTCAGCTAATTGACTCTGCTTCTAGGGGTTAGTAGCCTTTGGCTGGGGTAATCAAGGCAATTAAAGGTCATGTATTCATCGTCCAGCAGGCTAGCCTGTGGTTGATCTCATGGTGGTTCTAAGAGCAGCCCAAATAGGCAAATCCCTATGTCGGAGAACTTTGCAAGGTTCTCTGAGTTCCATGTTGCTACTGTCTCATTGGCTGAAACAAGTCACATGGCCAAATCCAGCATGTGGAAGAGGATAAGGTATGTATCCAGGCAAATATCAACAGTTAGAGTTTTAACTGCCACAACCTACCATAAAATGTTCCTGACCTAATGATTCATATCCCTTTCATAGGCAAAATATATCCCCTCCCTTCTAAAACCCCCTAAATTTCATCTGGTCACAACATCACGCTCAAAGTCCAGGATCTCTTGGTATATAATCATGTCTGAAAGTACCTGTGGATGCAGCTCTTCTTTAACTAGTTGCATTAAAAAGATAAGTTACAATATTCAGTGTTAAGAACATGATAGCTACAATACAGAGAGCCATTTGAAAGGGGAAGAATGAGAGCACAAAGCAGTCACTGGTTCATAGAAATTCCGAAATCCATCCAGGGATGTGTTGCCAGATCCTCTGTACTCCAGGGTCAGGAAAATTTCCTTGATTAGGCTGAAACTGCTTCCTGGGCATTTTTCTCCAGTCTGTTGTTTCTTTACGGATCTCTGGGAGTGGTACCCTATGCCGTTGTTTTTCACAGTTCTTGACTCTGACCTCTGACATGTCATTCCTTTATATATATATATTTTTAAAATTATAGATGTATTTATTTATTTTATTTATGGCTTCTTTTGCCATGCAGAGGCCTTCTCCAGTTGTGGGCAGGGGATACTTTGTAGTTGTGGAGCTTGGGCTTCTCATTACAGTGGCTTCTCTTGTATTTATAAGAAATGGGTTGTATATGCAGCCGAATATCATCCTCAGCCTTCTTCATTGTTATGTAATGTTGGGGTCCCAGAGGCTCTTTATGGTTTGTGATGATGTGGTCTCGTTCAACCCAGGATAGCTGTGCTGTTATTGGTGTAATTGACTCTGCTTCTAGGGGTTAGTAGCCTTTGGCTGGGGTAATCAAGGCAATTAAAGGTCATGTATTCATCGTCCAGCAGGCTAGCCTGTGGTTGATCTCATGGTGGTTCTAAGAGCAGCCCAAATAGGCAAATCCCTATGTCGGAGAACTTTGCAAGGTTCTCTGAGTTCCATGTTGCTACTGTCTCATTGGCTGAAACAAGTCACATGGCCAAATCCAGCATGTGGAAGAGGATAAGGTATGTATCCAGGCAAATATCAACAGTTAGAGTTTTAACTGCCACAACCTACCATAAAATGTTCCTGACCTAATGATTCATATCCCTTTCATAGGCAAAATATATCCCCTCCCTTCTAAAACCCCCTAAATTTCATCTGGTCACAACATCACGCTCAAAGTCCAGGATCTCTTGGTATATAATCATGTCTGAAAGTACCTGTGGATGCAGCTCTTCTTTAACTAGTTGCATTAAAAAGATAAGTTACAATATTCAGTGTTAAGAACATGATAGCTACAATACAGAGAGCCATTTGAAAGGGGAAGAATGAGAGCACAAAGCAGTCACTGGTTCATAGAAATTCCGAAATCCATCCAGGGATGTGTTGCCAGATCCTCTGTACTCCAGGGTCAGGAAAATTTCCTTGATTAGGCTGAAACTGCTTCCTGGGCATTTTTCTCCAGTCTGTTGTTTCTTTACGGATCTCTGGGAGTGGTACCCTATGCCGTTGTTTTTCACAGTTCTTGACTCTGACCTCTGACATGTCATTCCTTTATATATATATTTTTTTAAAATTATAGATGTATTTATTTATTTTATTTATGGCTTCTTTTGCCATGCAGAGGCCTTCTCCAGTTGTGGGCAGGGGATACTTTGTAGTTGTGGAGCTTGGGCTTCTCATTACAGTGGCTTCTCTTGTATTTATAAGAAATGGGTTGTATATGCAGCCGAATATCATCCTCAGCCTTCTTCATTGTTATGTAATGTTGGGGTCCCAGAGGCTCTTTATGGTTTGTGATGATGTGGTCTCGTTCAACCCAGGATAGCTGTGCTGTTATTGGTGTAATTGACTTCAGTATTTTGAGAGCTTCCTGTGAATCTGATTCAGCTCTGGAAGCCACATTCACGATTCCTACAGAGACAGTTTTCTTTTTACTTGGGTGTGTCAGGCTGCTGGGGAACCGCCCTGAAAAATTTTAAAAGTCTGTTTGTTTGTTTGTTTGTTTGTTTTTCCTGTCTGAGAGTACTATAAATGTCCTTAAAAATTGTAGAGTTTTTGACAAAGGGATTTGGGCTTCTCTGATGGCTCAGTAGTAAAGAACCCACCTGTCAGTGCAGGATATGTGGGTTTGACCCCTGGGATGGGAAGATCTCCTGGAGAAGGAAATGGCAACTTACTCAGTATTCTTGCCTGGAGAACCCCATGGACAGAGGAGGCTGGTGGGCTACATGGGTTGCAAAGATTCGGACATGGCCTAGTGACTAAATAACAACAAAGGGCTTCCCTTGTAACTCAACTGGGAAAGAATCCGCCTGCAAAGCAGGAGACCCCTGTTCAATTCCTGGGTCAGAAAGATCCCCTGGAGAAGGAATAGACTACCACTCTAGTATTCTTGGGCTTCCCAGGTGGCAGATGGTAAAGATCTGCCTGCAATATGGGTTCAATCCCTGGGTTGGGAGGTTATACCCACTCCAGTATTCTTGCCTGGAGAATTCCATGGCTTGTCCATGGGCAAAGAGTCGGATAAGACTGAGTGACTTTCACTTTTCAACACAAAGGGATTTAGTCACACTATGATTCAGTCTTTATCCTGAAGCCATTTATCACTTTGACAGTTTTTTACTGACTGGGGAGATTGGAGTTAAAGAACAGTTGCCTTTTTCCCCAGAATGTTCTGTTCCCTCTACATTCCCACTAAGTTCTTCTTACAAACAGAATTTTCTTGGACTCATGTCTTCTTTCTTACCCCTTACCATAGGCAGTTAAAAGAAGCCAATTGATTTTAGCTTTTTGTGAGGACATTTCCCTAGCCAACTTTATTAGTTACTAAGGGAAGCATTTTTATTAATTATTTCACAACTACATAACTTAGGTCACTTTTATTCTCGTTCAACCCAGGATAGCTGTGCTGTTATTGGTGTAATTGACTTCAGTATTTTGAGAGCTTCCTGTGAATCTGATTCAGCTCTGGAAGCCACATTCACGATTCCTACAGAGACAGTTTTCTTTTTACTTGGGTGTGTCAGGCTGCTGGGGAACCGCCCTGAAAAATTTTAAAAGTCTGTTTGTTTGTTTGTTTGTTTGTTTTTCCTGTCTGAGAGTACTATAAATGCCCTTTAAAAAATTGTAGAGTTTTTGACAAAGGGATTTGGGCTTCTCTGATGGCTCAGTAGTAAAGAACCCACCTGTCAGTGCAGGATATGTGGGTTTGACCCCTGGGATGGGAAGATCTCCTGGAGAAGGAAATGGCAACTTACTCAGTATTCTTGCCTGGAGAACCCCATGGACAGAGGAGGCTGGTGGGCTACATGGGTTGCAAAGATTCGGACATGGCCTAGTGACTAAATAACAACAAAGGGTTTCCCCTTGTAACTCAACTGGGAAAGAATCCGCCTGCAAAGCAGGAGACCCCTGTTCAATTCCTGGGTCAGAAAGATCCCCTGGAGAAGGAATAGACTACCACTCTAGTATTCTTGGGCTTCCCAGGTGGCAGATGGTAAAGATCTGCCTGCAATATGGGTTCAATCCCTGGGTTGGGAGGTTATACCCACTCCAGTATTCTTGCCTGGAGAATTCCATGGCTTGTCCATGGGCAAAGAGTCGGATAAGACTGAGTGACTTTCACTTTTCAACACAAAGGGATTTAGTCACACTATGATTCAGTCTTTATCCTGAAGCCATTTATCACTTTGACAGTTTTTTACTGACTGGGGAGATTGGAGTTAAAGAACAGTTGCCTTTTTCCCCAGAATGTTCTGTTCCCTCTACATTCCCACTAAGTTCTTCTTACAAACAGAATTTTCTTGGACTCATGTCTTCTTTCTTACCCCTTACCATAGGCAGTTAAAAGAAGCCAATTGATTTTAGCTTTTTGTGAGGACATTTCCCTAGCCAACTTTATTAGTTACTAAGGGAAGCATTTTTATTAATTATTTCACAACTACATAACTTAGGTCACTTTTTCTAGCCTGCCATAGCAGTTTTGTTGGGCTTACCAGATACTGCCAGTGATAAAGAATCTGCCCATCAATACAGTAGATATTAGAGACTTGAGTTCTATCCCTAGGTCAGGAATATTCCCTGGATGAGTAAATGGGAACCCACTCCAGTATTCTTGCCTGGAAAATCCCATGGACAGAGGAGCCTGGTGGGGCACAGTCCATGGGGTTGCAAAGCATTAGACATGACTGAAGCGCCAGCATGCATGCATGCATAGCAGTTTTGTTATAACTTTCATAGCCTCTGCTAACAGTGTGCTCACCATTTTCCCAGCCATGATAGTTTCTTTGAAGCTGTTCTAGCCTCCACCAGCCACCTATTCCAAAGGAAATGCCTCGTATTTGGGGCTTTTGTTACAGAAACACTGTACTTCTTTGCACTAATTTCTGTATGAGTTATTGTTGCAGTAAAACAAAGCATCCCAAACAGTGACTTAATCATTTGTGTCACTCATGATATATGACACACGTGTGCTGGAAAATTTAAGCTGGGCTTAGCAGGGCAGAATTTGGCTGATCTTCACTGGGTTCACTCATACATCTGCAGTCTTTGACCTTTAAAGAGGTTTGACTTTAGGTGCTGGCTGGCTGCTGGGAGGCAACAGGGAGACTGAGCCACATGTCTCTCATTATCAAGCTGGCTAGCCGGGGTTTGTTCAAACAGTGCTATTGGCAGGGGTTCCAATCAGCCAGAGAGTGCAGGTCTTGATGTGCAAGTACTTTTTAAGTCTCCGCTGTGTCACACTTACTGTTGTCACATAGGTTAAAGCAAATCAGATGACCAAGTCTAAACCAAAGTGAGTGTGGCATTATCCAATGGCTTACCTTGAAGGAAAGGATGAATTCAGAAAAATATGAACAAATTCAGGGCTATTAAGGCTGCAATCTGTAATATTAGTCTTAAGCTAAATAGAACAGACTACAATCTGACACAAAGACAGTATGCCAAGTTTCTATGCTAGCAAAAGAGCTGCCAGATTGCTAAAAGGTCACTGAGTTTGTCAAAATGGTTATGCAGTTATTTGGTACAAACATGCAAAATTCAAGTTATGGCTCTTTAAAAAATTTAGAAAATGGGCTTACCAGATACTGCCAGTGATAAAGAATCTGCCCATCAATACAGTAGATATTAGAGACTTGAGTTCTATCCCTAGGTCAGGAATATTCCCTGGATGAGTAAATGGGAACCCACTCCAGTATTCTTGCCTGGAAAATCCCATGGACAGAGGAACCTGGTGGGGCACAGTCCATGGGGTTGCAAAGCATTAGACATGACTGAAGCGCCAGCATGCATGCATGCATAGCAGTTTTGTTATAACTTTCATAGCCTCTGCTAACAGTGTGCTCACCATTTTCCCAGCCATGATAGTTTCTTTGAAGCTGTTCTAGCCTCCACCAGCCACCTATTCCAAAGGAAATGCCTCGTATTTGGGGCTTTTGTTACAGAAACACTGTACTTCTTTGCACTAATTTCTGTATGAGTTATTGTTGCAGTAAAACAAAGCATCCCAAACAGTGACTTAATCATTTGTGTCACTCATGATATATGACACACGTGTGCTGGAAAATTTAAGCTGGGCTTAGCAGGGCAGAATTTGGCTGATCTTCACTGGGTTCACTCATACATCTGCAGTCTTTGACCTTTAAAGAGGTTTGACTTTAGGTGCTGGCTGGCTGCTGGGAGGCAACAGGGAGACTGAGCCACATGTCTCTCATTATCAAGCTGGCTAGCCGGGGTTTGTTCAAACAGTGCTATTGGCAGGGGTTCCAATCAGCCAGAGAGTGCAGGTCTTGATGTGCAAGTACTTTTTAAGTCTCCGCTGTGTCACACTTACTGTTGTCACATAGGTTAAAGCAAATCAGATGACCAAGTCTAAACCAAAGTGAGTGTGGCATTATCCAATGGCTTACCTTGAAGGAAAGGATGAATTCAGAAAAATATGAACAAATTCAGGGCTATTAAGGCTGCAATCTGTAATATTAGTCTTAAGCTAAATAGAACAGACTACAATCTGACACAAAGACAGTATGCCAAGTTTCTATGCTAGCAAAAGAGCTGCCAGATTGCTAAAAGGTCACTGAGTTTGCTGAAACTGCAAGTTTTGAGTAACTGGTTATGCAGTTATTTGGTACAAACATGCAAAATTCAAGTTATGGCTCTAAATTTGGTAAATGATACTTGCTGAATGCCAGGACTACATATAGATTTCTTTACTGTGTTTTTGGAGCTTGAACTATCAAAAATGCAAAGGTATGGAAAAAACAATTCTTCTGAGGGTAGGCAAAGGGGAAAATATCAAAAATTAAATATCTAATATTTATAGGGTGTTGTTCATGCTCCAGATACTGTGCTAGTAGTTTTTCATGGATTGTGTCATTATCTTTTTTTTTTTATTTTTAAATAATGTCTTAGGATTGGGTGTTACTTTTTTAAAAAAATATTTTTTTTGGCCACTTCTATTGGCCTTTCATTTATCTATTTTCATCCATCTTTGTTCTTTAACCTGTGTGGGCCTCTCATCACAGTGGCCTCTCCTGCTGCAGAGCACCGGGTCTGGGCACATGCGTGCCAGAGCTCCAACTTGGTAGTTGGATGTATCAGTCCAACCACTCCACGGCATGTGGGATCTTCCCAGGCCAGGAATCGAATCGGCACCCCTTGCACTACAAGGCAGTGTCCTTACCCCTGGACCACCAGGGAAGCCCATTATCTCTTTTAAAAACAGAAAAATTAGTATTGAGAATTTCAAAAGAATTTTTTTTTTTTTTAAGATCTAGAGAGCATACTGCTCTTAGTATAATGGGGCAAATTTTACATTATTCTAAGTATTAGGAGTTCTCTTTTCAGACATCGTTGGTTGGAGGTTGGGCTTATAAAAAGGTATTTAACTATTTTTATAAAGTTGTACACTTTGGGGTCTTACATTGGGCTCTACAGGTCATTTGCTGCATTTCCTATTTGCATGAGTATTACTGTTTGGGACAGTTCCCATCTTTATAATGAATCCAGCTGAAACTGAAGTCCTTTCCTTTTGCCTTTGTCAAGCAAAATATCCTAGTATAATAACTGTCTTGTGGGAAGAGCATATTGTGATTCTCTTGGCATATTTCTTGTCTATTCTTTATTGGCCCCAAAATACAAAAGAAGCCTTGAAGCTATGCAAAATGCCAGATTGCTAAAAGGTCACTGGGGAACTGCAAGTTTTGAGTAACTGGTTATGCAGTTATTTGGTACAAACATGCAAAATTCAAGTTATGGCTCTAAATTTGGTAAATGATACTTGCTGAATGCCAGGACTACATATAGATTTCTTTACTGTGTTTTTGGAGCTTGAACTATCAAAAATGCAAAGGTATGGAAAAAACAATTCTTCTGAGGGTAGGCAAAGGGGAAAATATCAAAAATTAAATATCTAATATTTATAGGGTGTTGTTCATGCTCCAGATACTGTGCTAGTAGTTTTTCATGGATTGTGTCATTATCTTTTTTTTTTTATTTTTAAATAATGTCTTAGGATTGGGTGTTACTTTTTTAAAAAAATATTTTTTTTGGCCACTTCTATTGGCCTTTCATTTATCTATTTTCATCCATCTTTGTTCTTTAACCTGTGTGGGCCTCTCATCACAGTGGCCTCTCCTGCTGCAGAGCACCGGGTCTGGGCACATGCGTGCCAGAGCTCCAACTTGGTAGTTGGATGTATCAGTCCAACCACTCCACGGCATGTGGGATCTTCCCAGGCCAGGAATCGAATCGGCACCCCTTGCACTACAAGGCAGTGTCCTTACCCCTGGACCACCAGGGAAGCCCATTATCTCTTTTAAAAACAGAAAAATTAGTATTGAGAATTTCAAAAGAATTTTTTTTTTTTTTAAGATCTAGAGAGCATACTGCTCTTAGTATAATGGGGCAAATTTTACATTATTCTAAGTATTAGGAGTTCTCTTTTCAGACATCGTTGGTTGGAGGTTGGGCTTATAAAAAGGTATTTAACTATTTTTATAAAGTTGTACACTTTGGGGTCTTACATTGGGCTCTACAGGTCATTTGCTGCATTTCCTATTTGCATGAGTATTACTGTTTGGGACAGTTCCCATCTTTATAATGAATCCAGCTGAAACTGAAGTCCTTTCCTTTTGCCTTTGTCAAGCAAAATATCCTAGTATAATAACTGTCTTGTGGGAAGAGCATATTGTGATTCTCTTGGCATATTTCTTGTCTATTCTTTATTGGCCCCAAAATACAAAAGAAGAAAATAATATTTTCCTCATATAGAATATTTGGTTTTCATGATGTGTACATATAGATTCATGGAATGTGAGTGGATAAGGATTCACAGAAAAGTTAGTAAAGAAAACAGGAGTTAGGGGCTTCCCCTGGTGGTCCAGTGGGTAAGGACACCGCCTTGCAGTGCGAGGGGCGCCGGTTCGCTCCCTGGCCTGGGAAGATCCCACATGCCGCGGAGCGGCTGGACTGATGTATCCAATTACTGAGCCGGAGCTCTGGAGCGCATGCGCCCAGAGCCGGCGCTCAGCAACGACAGATACCACCACAATGGGAGGCCCACAGGAGCCAAAGAACAAAGACAGATGAAAATGGAGAAATGAAAGACCAATAGAAGTGACCCGCCTGCTCCCCTCTCTCCCCAACCCGACCCCCGCCCAAAATAAATAAATAAATCTTAAAAAAAAAAAAAAAAGGAAGAAAGAACACAGGAGTTAGACTTGAATAGAAGAGTTTTGTTGTTATTTAGTCATGAAATCATGTCTGACTCTTTGTGATGCTATGAGCTGTAGCATGCCAGTCCTCCCAGTCCTTCATTATCTCCCAGTTTGCTCAAAGTCATGTCCTTTGAGTCAGTGATGCTATCTAACCATCTCATCCTCTGTCGTTCACTTCTCCTCCTTCCGTCAGTCTTCCCAGCATCAGGGTCTTTTCCAGTGAGTCAGCTCTTTGCATTAGGTGGCCAAAGTACTGGTGCTTCTGCTAAACATCAGACCTTCTAATGAATATTTAGGTTGATTTCCTTTAGGATTGACTGGTCTAATCTCCTTGCAGTCCAAGGGACTCTCAAGAGTCTCCTCCAGCACCACAATTCAAAAGCATCAGTTCTTTGGTGTTCAGTCTTATTTATGTTCTAACTCTTACATCTGTGCAGGACTACTGGAAAAGTCATAGCTTCGACTATACAGACTTTTGCTGGCAAAGTAGTGCTTCTACTTTTTAATATACTATCTACGTTTGTCATAGCTTTTCTTCCAAAGAGCAAACATCTTCTAATTTTGTGGCTTTGTTCACCATCTGCAGTGATTTTGGAGCCCAAGAAAATAAAATCTGTCACTGTTTCTACTTTTTTGTCCTTCTATTTGCCATTAAGCAATGAGCCAAAGATCATGGCAAATAGAAGATAGATCACTAAGCCATGATCTGAGTTTTTTGAATGTTGAGTTTTTAGCCAGCCTTTTCATTTCCTCTTTTATCTTCATCAAGAGGCTCTTTAGTTTTTCTTTGCTTTCTGCCATTCGAGTGGTATCATCCGCATATAGGAGGCTGTTGATATTTCTCCCGATAATCTTAATTCCAGGTTGGGATTCATCCAGCCTGGCATTTCACATGATGTACTCTGCATATAAGTTAAATAAGCAAGGTGACAATAAGCCTCCCAATTTGGAACCATCCATTGTTCCATGCCCAGTTCTAACTATTGCTTCTTGTCTTGCATACAAGTTTCTCAGGAGTCAGTTAAGGTGGTCTGGTATTCCCATCACTTTAAGAATTTTACACAGTTTGTTGTGATCCACAGAGTCAAAGGATTTCATATAGTTAATGAGGCAGAAGTAGTTTTTCTTTTCTTTTTTTGGAATTCTCTTCCTTTCTCTTTGTTCGAATTAGTGTTGGAAATTTGATCTCTGGTTCTTCTGCCTTTTCTAAATCCAGCTTGTTTATATGGAAGTTCTTGGTTCATGTACTGCTGAAGCCTAACTTGAAGGAAATTGAGCATAACTTTGCTTTGTGAGGTAGTTTAAACATTTTTTAGCATTGCCCTTCTTTGGGATTGAAATAAAAACTGACCTCTTCCTGTTCTGTGGCCACTGCTGAGTTTTCTAAATTTGATGACATATTGAGTATAGTACTTTAACAGCAGCATCTTTTAGGATTTGAAATAGCTCAGCTGGAATTCCATCAACTCCATTAGTTTTGTTCATAGTAATGGTTCCTAAGGTCCACTTGACTTCACATTCCAGGATGTCTAGCTGTAGGTGAGAGGCCACACCATTGTGGTTATCTGGGCCATGAAGACCTTTTTTGTATAGCTCTTCTATGTATTCTTGCCACCTCCTCTCAATCTCTTCCGCTTCTGTTAGGTCCTTACCATTCCTGTCCTTTAGCATTTCTATTCTTGCTTGGAATGAAGACACAGAATTATTAAAAGTGTTTTTCCTTAGAAACTTAGGTCAAAGTGAAACTTAGAGTGGAGGAATGAAGCAGACCAGGAATATCTTAACAGTTTCCCTGTAAATGGGTAGAAAATGTTAATGTCAAGCTGTTTGACATAATACAGACAATTGAGATTGAGCAATGGATGTATGAGGGTTAAAGAAAATTCTATAAAGATAAAAATACTGATAACCAAACTTTATTTTTATATTTAAATTCATTATTTTGGAAAGCAGTCCTTCCTCAATGAGAAACAAAGACATTTCTTGTTTGTTTGGCTGTTTTTTTTTTTTTTTAAATTGCATTGTAATTAAGCTGAATTATAAGCAAGAAAAAATTTTGAAAAGTGTCTCAAATTTTCAAGTTTGTGACTGGCTAACTATGGCAAAAGTAAATGAATAATGTCAGCAGTTAAGAAAGTACCTTAGTTTAGACTGTGCGTATATATATGCACACACACCAGATGAAATAAATGGGAAATTCTTATACCTATACAAAAAAACAAGCACATTTACATAGTTGTGTTTAAAGAGGGTAGTAAGTGCACTTTGTTGTGGAATGCTCAATTTTTAAAAACTTTTCCTCTTTTTTTCCCCAAGAATATCGACGCATTTGTCATTGTGATATGATTTACAGAAATTCTTATTAGTTTTACCTTTTTAATTTTGAAAAATTTCATTCAGAAAGATTATAGAAAACTTCACAGAATTCTAGAACATTTGCATATACCTCACCTAGATATATTAATATTTTCTCACATTTGTTTCATTTCTTCATAAATATGTATAATTATCATTTACCTAATCATGCTAAATTATTTGAGAGTAAGCTGAAGATGTCATGTCCCTTCACCGCTAAATACTTGGAGCTGCTATATCCTTACAGCCTCATGTATTAATTTATTTCAATACAGCTTAAGTGTAAAATTCAGGAATTTTAACACAACACTAATTACCTAATATATTTTTTTTTTATAGATGTATCTAGCTGTAGGTGAGGGGGGCCACACCATTGTGGTTATCTGGGCCATGAAGCCCTTTTTAGAACCACCTCCTCTCAATCTCTTCCGCTTCTGTTAGGTCCTTACCATTCCTGTCCTTTAGCATTTCTATTCTTGCTTGGAATGAAGACACAGAATTATTAAAAGTGTTTTTCCTTAGAAACTTAGGTCAAAGTGAAACTTAGAGTGGAGGAATGAAGCAGACCAGGAATATCTTAACAGTTTCCCTGTAAATGGGTAGAAAATGTTAATGTCAAGCTGTTTGACATAATACAGACAATTGAGATTGAGCAATGGATGTATGAGGGTTAAAGAAAATTCTATAAAGATAAAAATACTGATAACCAAACTTTATTTTTATATTTAAATTCATTATTTTGGAAAGCAGTCCTTCCTCAATGAGAAACAAAGACATTTCTTGTTTGTTTGGCTGTTTTTTTTTTTTTTTAAATTGCATTGTAATTAAGCTGAATTATAAGCAAGAAAAAATTTTGAAAAGTGTC
This sequence comes from Tragulus kanchil, assembly GCA_022376925.1. Classification (NCBI taxonomy): domain Eukaryota; kingdom Metazoa; phylum Chordata; class Mammalia; order Artiodactyla; family Tragulidae; genus Tragulus; species Tragulus kanchil. The sequence goes on along the minus strand of JAIOJX010000030.1, from coordinate 107,178,479 downwards.
TCAAATTTTCAAGTTTGTGACTGGCTAACTATGGCAAAAGTAAATGAATAATGTCAGCAGTTAAGAAAGTACCTTAGTTTAGACTGTGCGTATATATATGCACACACACCAGATGAAATAAATGGGAAATTCTTATACCTATACAAAAAAACAAGCACATTTACATAGTTGTGTTTAAAGAGGGTAGTCAGTGCACTTTGTTGGGGAATGCTCAATTGTTAAAAACTTTTCCTCTTTTTTTCCCCAAGAATATCGACGCATTTGTCATTGTGATATGATTTACAGAAATTCTTATTAGTTTTACCTTTTTAATTTTGAAAAATTTCATTCAGAAAGATTATAGAAAACTTCACAGAATTCTAGAACATTTGCATATACCTCACCTAGATATATTAATATTTTCTCACATTTGTTTCATTTCTTCATAAATATGTATAATTATCATTTACCTAATCATGCTAAATTATTTGAGAGTAAGCTGAAGATGTCATGTCCCTTCACCGCTAAATACTTGGAGCTGCTATATCCTTACAGCCTCATGTATTAATTTATTTCAATACAGCTTAAGTGTAAAATTCAGGAAATTTAACACAACACTAATTACCTAATATATAGTTCATATTTATATTTTTCCAGTAGTCCTAATAAATATTGTTTAGAGTAAATCAAAGAAAACAAAAATTCTTTTTTTCTATCCAGGCATCAATCCAGAATTACATATTGTGCTTAGTTATTATGTTTCTTTAGTCTCTTTTAATCTTGCTCAGCCCATCCATCCTTTTGTTTTTTTCATGACATTTTGAAAATAACAGGCCTATTGTTGTGCATAATATCGCTGAATTTATTTTGGATTGTTTCCTCCTGATTAGATTCAGGTTGTACATTCCTGTCAGGAGCACTGTCTTCATGGGGCTGTTCTTAAGCATATGACCCTATGTCAGACAATGTCTGTTTATCTCACTATTCATGATGCTAATTTTACTACTATCATAAGGAGGTGCCTGCAACTATTTCTATTTAAAGATACCATTCTCTTTTGCTAATTAATAGGTAATCCAAGAGGAGATTCTTAGGTCCTATTCCCCAACTAACTTTTGCCCAACACTTGTAGCATTACTGATAATTTTTGCCTGAATCAGTTATTACTTATATTAGTTACCAAATATTAAAAACATTTTTGATCAAGAAGAAGTTTTTACTTGCAATTTTTTTAAAAAAGAATGTAAAACAGGTTATCACAGGGTATTAATACAACCAGAAGGGCACAGTCTTACTATCAGTGATTAATCTGGAAAGGCAAAAGTAAAGAATAGCCCCATTGAAGAACAAAGCTATTGCAACAAATACTCTGAATTTTTCATCAAGCAGAGGAATGGTAATAAGTTAGGTCTGTGAAGTGAAATGCATACATCAACCATTTCCCCCTGCATAATCTTAAACTGCTTTGCATTTATATATAATCATGCACAGTAATAATCAGGAAAAATGTTTGGACTGTGCAGAAAAAAAAAGATCTTGGCACTGAGTATAATAGAAGAGAAATATGAAAACAAGGGAACCAGGTAAGGCATTTAAGATTAAAAGATGTTTACATAAAATATGTAAATCAATTGATAAATGGTATTACTTATATTACTAGTTTTTCTTTCTCTATTTCTGGCTAATTTTATTAACAAACTATAGGTTTAGATTATTCTCAGTTGCATCTAGTGAATTCAAAAAAGAACAATTCTGCAATAAAATGTTTATTATGTCTTGCCAAATAAAATGTGTATTTTGTGCAAACTGAGATTGAAGGCTTCTAAGCTTCTTGGAGGTTTAAATCAGACAATCTCCCCACTTCTTGGAGGCACAGTTGCCTATTTGTCATTTTGAATTTGATTTATCTCAAGCAGGAGCAAAAACTGTATTAAAATCTGTTAAGCATGTAAAATTCCACATATATACAGTCAATAAGCTAAAGATCTCTAACAAAAGACTGTTGCATTCTTACTGGAAGCAAAACCAGCCTAGTAAGAAATTTGCTTCTGGAAAAGGTGATGTGTAAGAATTAGAAACCAGGTGTCTTCTCTTTGATCTATAAAATGGTGCTGACATAGAAGGCAATACAAATATTTTAAATGATTTTTTAAAGTGCACATAAAATAACCAGTGAATCTGTGTGTTTAGCTATTGATCAGTTTAGTGATGGGCTGAAAAATTAGTGACTTAATAAGAGTCCTCTGCTTTATTCATTGTTTCACAATGTTTTCTTTTTCTTTGCGTCTATGTGAGAATAAATCTGGGATATAAAGTTAAATAACATTGATGGTTTTATAATCATTGTTTACATATAATTTCAGAGATTATGTCTTGCCTCTTGACATTTGGGTTTGCTTATTTATGTGTACACTTTAAATTCAAAATTTTATTAAATTTAAAATTTTATGGATATGGATTTTTAGCCTTAAAATAATGTAATCAAAGAAAATGGCCCATTTATCATAGAGTTGGTATAATGTATTTGAGTAGCTATCTTATAAATCTTTGTTCATATTTATAGTGTAATGTACATGGAAAGAAACAAAGGTAAAAATTGATGACTTCATGTTGATAAACTTAAACTGAAATTAAGGCAACATGGTTGATTACAACTTAGTCTTTGGAATTCTGGGTGGGTTTTTTTGGCTTCTTTTATTGGTCTTTCATTTATTTATTTTCATCCATCTTTGTTCTTTGGCCTGTGTGGGCCTCCCATTGCACTCCCTCTGTTGCAGAGCACTGGCTCTGGGCTCATGCGCTTCAGAGTGCTGGCTAGTAATCGGGCACACCAGTCCCACGGCATGTGGAATCTGCTGGTGCCAGAGATCCAACTGGCACCCTTTGCACTGCAAGGTGGACTCTTTACCCACTGGACCACCAGGGAAGCCCTGTACTATATTTATTGATACTATAAATTCTAATCATCTGTTTTAACAAGAAGAATATTCTGTCAATACCTATGTCAATATTGTCTTATATGACACAAAACACTCTAGGATTTTGTTGAGTATCTTGGCATCTAAGTTCATCAGTGAAATTGGCCTATAGTTTTCTTTTTTTGTGTTTTCTTTGCCTGGCTTTGGTATCAGGGTGATGGCAGCCTCGTAGAATGTCTTTGGAAGTGTTCCTTCCTGTGCAATTTTTTGGAAGATTTTTAGAAAGACAGGCATTAGCTCTTCTTTAAATGTTTGGTAGAATTCATCAGTGAATCTGTGTGTTTAGCTATTGATCAGTTTAGTGATGGGCTGAAAAATTAGTGACTTAATAAGAGTCCTCTGCTTTATTCATTGTTTCACAATGTTTTCTTTTTCTTTGCGTCTATGTGAGAATAAATCTGGGATATAAAGTTAAATAACATTGATGGTTTTATAATCATTGTTTACATATAATTTCAGAGATTATGTCTTGCCTCTTGACATTTGGGTTTGCTTATTTATGTGTACACTTTAAATTCAAAATTTTATTAAATTTAAAATTTTATGGATATGGATTTTTAGCCTTAAAATAATGTAATCAAAGAAAATGGCCCATTTATCATAGAGTTGGTATAATGTATTTGAGTAGCTATCTTATAAATCTTTGTTCATATTTATAGTGTAATGTACATGGAAAGAAACAAAGGTAAAAATTGATGACTTCATGTTGATAAACTTAAACTGAAATTAAGGCAACATGGTTGATTACAACTTAGTCTTTGGAATTCTGGGTGGGTTTTTTTGGCTTCTTTTATTGGTCTTTCATTTATTTATTTTCATCCATCTTTGTTCTTTGGCCTGTGTGGGCCTCCCATTGCACTCCCTCTGTTGCAGAGCACTGGCTCTGGGCTCATGCGCTTCAGAGTGCTGGCTAGTAATCGGGCACACCAGTCCCACGGCATGTGGAATCTGCTGGTGCCAGAGATCCAACTGGCACCCTTTGCACTGCAAGGTGGACTCTTTACCCACTGGACCACCAGGGAAGCCCTGTACTATATTTATTGATACTATAAATTCTAATCATCTGTTTTAACAAGAAGAATATTCTGTCAATACCTATGTCAATATTGTCTTATATGACACAAAACACTCTAGGATTTTGTTGAGTATCTTGGCATCTAAGTTCATCAGTGAAATTGGCCTATAGTTTTCTTTTTTTGTGTTTTCTTTGCCTGGCTTTGGTATCAGGGTGATGGCAGCCTCGTAGAATGTCTTTGGAAGTGTTCCTTCCTGTGCAATTTTTTGGAAGATTTTTAGAAAGACAGGCATTAGCTCTTCTTTAAATGTTTGGTAGAATTCACCTGTGAAGCCATCTGGCCCTGGGCTTTTATTTTTGAGTAGATTTTTGATCACAAAGTCGATTTCTGAGCTTGTGATTGGGTTGTTCAAAGTTTCTGTTTCTTCCTGGCTCAGTCTTGGGAGATTAATCTTATCCAAGAACCTGTCCATTTCTTGCAGGTTGTCCAGTTTGTTGCTATATAGTTGTTCATAATAGTCTCTTAGAATCCTTTGGATTTCTGCATTCTCTGTTGTAATCTCTCCTTTTTCGTTTTTGATTTTGTTGATCTGGTTCTTCTCTCTTTTTTTCATGATGAGTCTGGCCAGTGGCTTGTCAATTTTTATTTACCTTTTCGAAGAACCAGCTTTTTGTTTTATCTTTACTGTTGCTTCTTTCATTTCTTTTTCATTTATTTCAGCTCTGATCTTTATGATTTCTCTTCTTCTGCTGGCTTTGGGGTGTTTTTGTTCTTCTTTCTCCAATTGTTTTAAGCATAGGGTTAGGTCATCTGCTTCATATTCTCCTAGTCTCTTGAGGTAGGATTGTATTGCTATAAATTTCCCTCTTAGAACTGCTTTTGTAGTATCCCATAGGTTTTGCACTGTCGTGTGTCCATTGTCATTTGCTTCTAGGAATTTTTAAATTTCTCCTTTGATTTCCTCAGTAATCAGTTGGTTTTTTAGGTACATGTTGTTTAATCTCCATGTGTTTGTGTTTTTAGCATTTTTTTTTTCCTGCAGTTGATCTCTAGTCTCATTGCATTGTGGTCCGAGAAGGTAGTTGATATAATTTCAATTTTCTTGAATTGACTGAGGTTTGATTTGTGGCCCAAGATGTGGTCTATCCTGGAGAATGTTCCGTGAGTACTTGAGAAGAAAGTGTATTCTTCTGCTTTTGAATGGAAGGTCCTAAAGATATCGATGAGGTCCATCTTTTCTAGTGTGGCATTTAAGGCTTGTGTTTCTTTGTTAATTTTCTGTTTGGATGATCTGTCTATTGGTGTGAGAGGAGTGTTAAAGTTTTCTACTGTGATTGTGTTATTGTTGATTTCTTCTTTAATGTCTGAAAGTGCTTGTCTTATGTATTGAGGTGCACCTGTGTTGGGTGTATAGATATTTATGATTGTTATGTCTTCCTCTTGGATCAATCCCTTGATCATTATGTAGTGTCCTGCCTTGTCTCTTCTAATCTTTTATACTTTAAAGTCGATTTCTGAGCTTGTGATTGGGTTGTTCAAAGTTTCTGTTTCTTCCTGGCTCAGTCTTGGGAGATTAATCTTATCCAAGAACCTGTCCATTTCTTGCAGGTTGTCCAGTTTGTTGCTATATAGTTGTTCATAATAGTCTCTTAGAATCCTTTGGATTTCTGCATTCTCTGTTGTAATCTCTCCTTTTTCCTTTTTGATTTTGTTGATCTGGTTCTTCTCTCTTTTTTTCATGATGAGTCTGGCCAGTGGCTTGTCAATTTTTATTTACCTTTTCGAAGAACCAGCTTTTTGTTTTATCTTTACTGTTGCTTCTTTCATTTCTTTTTCATTTATTTCAGCTCTGATCTTTATGATTTCTCTTCTTCTGCTGGCTTTGGGGTGTTTTTGTTCTTCTTTCTCCAATTGTTTTAAGCATAGGGTTAGGTCATCTGCTTCATATTCTCCTAGTCTCTTGAGGTAGGATTGTATTGCTATAAATTTCCCTCTTAGAACTGCTTTTGTAGTATCCCATAGGTTTTGCACTGTCGTGTGTCCATTGTCATTTGCTTCTAGGAATTTTTAAATTTCTCCTTTGATTTCCTCAGTAATCAGTTGGTTTTTTAGGTACATGTTGTTTAATCTCCATGTGTTTGTGTTTTAGCATTTTTTTTTTCCTGCAGTTGATCTCTAGTCTCATTGCATTGTGGTCCGAGAAGGTAGTTGATATAATTTCAATTTTCTTGAATTGACTGAGGTTTGATTTGTGGCCCAAGATGTGGTCTATCCTGGAGAATGTTCCGTGAGTACTTGAGAAGAAAGTGTATTCTTCTGCTTTTGAATGGAAGGTCCTAAAGATATCGATGAGGTCCATCTTTTCTAGTGTGGCATTTAAGGCTTGTGTTTCTTTGTTAATTTTCTGTTTGGATGATCTGTCTATTGGTGTGAGAGGAGTGTTAAAGTTTTCTACTGTGATTGTGTTATTGTTGATTTCTTCTTTAATGTCTGAAAGTGCTTGTCTTATGTATTGAGGTGCACCTGTGTTGGGTGTATAGATATTTATGATTGTTATGTCTTCCTCTTGGATCAATCCCTTGATCATTATGTAGTGTCCTGCCTTGTCTCTTCTAATCTTTTATACTTTAAAGTCTATTTTGTCTGATATGAGGATTGCTACTCCAGCTGTCTTTTGATTTCCATTTGCATGGAATATCTTTTTCCATCCTCTCACTTTCAGTTTATGAGTGTCTCTAGGTCTGCAGTGGGTCTCCTGTAGGCAGCATATATATGGGTCTTGCTTCTGGATCCATTCAGCCAGCCTGTGTCTTTTGGTTGGAGTGTTTAGTCTATTTACATTCAAAGTAATTATTGATATGAATGTTCCTATTGTCATCTTAGAAATTTGGGGTTTGATTTGTAGGACTTCTCCTACTCTTGTATTTATTGGCTATATCAGGCTCTTTAACACTTGTTGTAGGGCTGGTTTTGTGGTACAGAGTTCTTTTAGATTTTGCTTGTCTGTGAAGCTTTTGACTTCTCCATCAATTCTGAATGAGGTCTTTGCTGGGTAGAAAATTCTTGGTTGGAGGTTATTCTCTTTCAGCCATTTAAATGTGTCTTGCCATTCTCTTCTGGCCTGCAGGGTTTCTGTTGAAAGATCCACAGTTAAACATATGGGGTTTCATTTATGTGTTATTTGTGGTTTGCTCCTATCTGCCTTAAGTATTCTGTCTTTATATTTAGTCTGTGTTAGGTTGATTAGAATGTGTCTTGGTGTGTTTCTTCTGGGGTTTATACTCTATGGGACTCTTTGTACTTTTTGGACTTGGTTGACTATTTCCTTTTCCATGCTGGGAAAGTTTTCAACTATAACCTCTTCAAGAATTTTTTTCATAGCCTTTCTTTCCCTCTTCTTCTTCTGGGACTCCTATAATTCTAATGTTGGTGCGTTTGATATTGTCCCATAGGTCCCTTAGGCTGTCTTCAGTTCTTTTGATTCTTTGTGCTTTGTTCTGTTCTTCAGCAGTTATTTCCACCATTCTGTCTTCCAGCTCACTTATCTGTTCTTCTTTAATGTCTGAAAGTGCTTGTCTTATGTATTGAGGTGCACCTGTGTTGGGTGTATAGATATTTATGATTGTTATGTCTTCCTCTTGGATCAATCCCTTGATCATTATGTAGTGTCCTGCCTTGTCTCTTCTAATCTTTTATACTTTAAAGTCTATTTTGTCTGATATGAGGATTGCTACTCCAGCTGTCTTTTGATTTCCATTTGCATGGAATATCTTTTTCCATCCTCTCACTTTCAGTTTATGAGTGTCTCTAGGTCTGCAGTGGGTCTCCTGTAGGCAGCATATATATGGGTCTTGCTTCTGGATCCATTCAGCCAGCCTGTGTCTTTTGGTTGGAGTGTTTAGTCTATTTACATTCAAAGTAATTATTGATATGAATGTTCCTATTGTCATCTTAGAAATTTGGGGTTTGATTTGTAGGACTTCTCCTACTCTTGTATTTATTGGCTATATCAGGCTCTTTAACACTTGTTGTAGGGCTGGTTTTGTGGTACAGAGTTCTTTTAGATTTTGCTTGTCTGTGAAGCTTTTGACTTCTCCATCAATTCTGAATGAGGTCTTTGCTGGGTAGAAAATTCTTGGTTGGAGGTTATTCTCTTTCAGCCATTTAAATGTGTCTTGCCATTCTCTTCTGGCCTGCAGGGTTTCTGTTGAAAGATCCACAGTTAAACATATGGGGTTTCATTTATGTGTTATTTGTGGTTTGCTCCTATCTGCCTTAAGTATTCTGTCTTTATATTTAGTCTGTGTTAGGTTGATTAGAATGTGTCTTGGTGTGTTTCTTCTGGGGTTTATACTCTATGGGACTCTTTGTACTTTTTGGACTTGGTTGACTATTTCCTTTTCCATGCTGGGAAAGTTTTCAACTATAACCTCTTCAAGAATTTTTTTCATAGCCTTTCTTTCCCTCTTCTTCTTCTGGGACTCCTATAATTCTAATGTTGGTGCGTTTGATATTGTCCCATAGGTCCCTTAGGCTGTCTTCAGTTCTTTTGATTCTTTGTGCTTTGTTCTGTTCTTCAGCAGTTATTTCCACCATTCTGTCTTCCAGCTCACTTATCTGTTCTGCTTCTGATACTCTACTGTTGAGACCTTCAGAAAACACTTTAGATGTTTTATGTATTACTAATATCAGATATCAAAAAATAGTAATGTAAAAAACAAATTCATACTTATTTACAGATAAAATAATTTATGCATTGATAATAAAGATGCTGCAGTATGATTGTTGGTATAATCAATACAATTTCTTCATGGTAGCTTAGCTTATATACTACTGAATGAATTGAACAATTTTTATGGGATACATTATTACTATCATGTTCATAATATATTTTTAGAAACATGGTTGTTGCACTTTTCAAAAACCACTACCAGTTATGATAGACTGATATGCAGTTTTTCTAATTATGAGAGAGAGGCATACTGTATGGTATGTAATTTTTTAAAAGTTATAAAACAGTATTAAAACTAAACATTAATTTTATATTAAACATCATTCAGCTTATGCCTATATCAGGATTGGCTGTCCACTTTATTGTAGGTCTTGCACACCTTGTTCTACTTGATGAGGCAGTGATGATGATGTCTCATACAGTTCTTGCTGTAGAGTGCCAGATTTTCACATAAACATATAGATATATACAGCAGATACATTTATTTACTCTATGGTATGATGATTATTTTTTACTATTAAGTGGAAGTGGATCATTTTAAATGTTTTTGCATCCTCATTGTCTCCTCCTGAGGAGGAGAAAAAGGAGGGGTTTGTCTTGTTGTCTCATGGGTTGCAGAGGCAGAAGAGGTAGAGCAAGTGCAAGGAAATGCAGAATACTTGGTGTACCTATAGAAGCACACAGTAATTTTTGCCTGACTTTTTTGCTTTTTCATTTCTCTAAAAATATTTCCAGTCCTTTTTGCACCATTTACTTCAGTTTCAGTGCTTGTATCATAGAAGGATCTATGTCACAGAAAGAAGTCAGAAACAGTCTTGAATAACTAGAACCCTTCTGCCAGTTTTGTCTAATACTAGACTTTTTCTGGCATTGCTTCTTCTACATCTTCTTTCTCATCCTCATCCATTGACTCAGAAGCATTCATCTCCATCAAGTCATTCTCTGTTAATTTCTCTGGTGTGTTGTCTATAAACTCTTGAATTTATTAAAACTCTTCACCTGCCACCTTTTTTTTTTCTTCTTGCCATAACTACAGTACTTTTCATGATTTCCTTGACAGGCTCTGTTGTAAATCCTGTGAAGTCATTCATAGCCTCTGAAAACAGTTTTCCCCAGCAGGAATTTATTATTTGGGGCTTGATGACTTTCACGGCTTTTTCTGTTAACACAGATGGCATTTTCAAGGTGTAACCCTTCCAGCCTTTTATGATGTTCTTTCTATTGGGGTTTTCTTTGTGGTGTTGAAAATCCTTTCTGTGGATTTTCAGTGAAAACCAGGTGCCCTTGCAACCTCCTGATCTAGAGGCTGAATTCAAGGTGTGTTTAGAGGCAAGTAGACCACTTTGAAGCCTTCGATATTGATCTCACAGGGTTTTGGGTGATCCTACTGTATGGTATGTAATTTTTTAAAAGTTATAAAACAGTATTAAAACTAAACATTAATTTTATATTAAACATCATTCAGCTTATGCCTATATCAGGATTGGCTGTCCACTTTATTGTAGGTCTTGCACACCTTGTTCTACTTGATGAGGCAGTGATGATGATGTCTCATACAGTTCTTGCTGTAGAGTGCCAGATTTTCACATAAACATATAGATATATACAGCAGATACATTTATTTACTCTATGGTATGATGATTATTTTTTACTATTAAGTGGAAGTGGATCATTTTAAATGTTTTTGCATCCTCATTGTCTCCTCCTGAGGAGGAGAAAAAGGAGGGGTTTGTCTTGTTGTCTCATGGGTTGCAGAGGCAGAAGAGGTAGAGCAAGTGCAAGGAAATGCAGAATACTTGGTGTACCTATAGAAGCACACAGTAATTTTTGCCTGACTTTTTTGCTTTTTCATTTCTCTAAAAATATTTCCAGTCCTTTTTGCACCATTTACTTCAGTTTCAGTGCTTGTATCATAGAAGGATCTATGTCACAGAAAGAAGTCAGAAACAGTCTTGAATAACTAGAACCCTTCTGCCAGTTTTGTCTAATACTAGACTTTTTCTGGCATTGCTTCTTCTACATCTTCTTTCTCATCCTCATCCATTGACTCAGAAGCATTCATCTCCATCAAGTCATTCTCTGTTAATTTCTCTGGTGTGTTGTCTATAAACTCTTGAATTTATTAAAACTCTTCACCTGCCACCTTTTTTTTCTTCTTGCCATAACTACAGTACTTTTCATGATTTCCTTGACAGGCTCTGTTGTAAATCCTGTGAAGTCATTCATAGCCTCTGAAAACAGTTTTCCCCAGCAGGAATTTATTATTTGGGGCTTGATGACTTTCACGGCTTTTTCTGTTAACACAGATGGCATTTTCAAGGTGTAACCCTTCCAGCCTTTTATGATGTTCTTTCTATTGGGGTTTTCTTTGTGGTGTTGAAAATCCTTTCTGTGGATTTTCAGTGAAAACCAGGTGCCCTTGCAACCTCCTGATCTAGAGGCTGAATTCAAGGTGTGTTTAGAGGCAAGTAGACCACTTTGAAGCCTTCGATATTGATCTCACAGGGTTTTGGGTGATCCAGGGTCTTGTCTAATATCAAGAGAATTTGAAAAGGCAGTCCCTCAATGGTAAGGTAGCTCCTGTCTTTAGCGAAAAAAACATCAGTGGAACTGATCCAGAGAAAAACTTTGCACTGTCCAGGCCTTCTTGTACAAACCAAAAGTCCGGCAGCTGCTGTTTTTCTTTTCTCTTTGAGGTTTAGCAGATAGATGAGGGTTTATCTGATCACAAACATGTCTGCATTTGCACAAAAGAGTGAAGTTAGCTTGTCCCTTCCTGCCTTAAATCCTGGTGTTTGCTACTCTTTGTTACTAATAAATGTCCTTTGTGGCATGATTTTTTTTTTTTTTTTTTACAGAGTAGGGCACTTTTGTTGTTCACTTGCCCAATTGTGTCTGATTCTTTGCAACTCCATAGACTGCAGTGTGCCAGGCCTCCTTGTCCCTCACTATCTCCTGAAGTTTTCCCAGGTTCATGTCCATTGCATCAATGATGTCATTCAACCATCTCACCCTCTGATTCCCTTTTCTCTTTGGTCTGCATTAAAAAAAAAAAACCTGTTCAGTCAGATAGCCTTTCTCCTTAGTGATTTTCTTAATGGCATCAGGAAACTCATCTACTGCCTCTTGGTCTACAGAAGCTGCTTATCCTGTTATCTTGACATTTTTTTTAAGCCAAATCTCTTTCTTAAAATTATCAAACAATCCTTTATTGGCCTTAAGTTCTCTAGTTTTAGACCCTTCTCTTCCCTTTTGCTTTAAGTTGTCATGTAATGATTTTGCTTTTCAAGAGTCATATTAGCATATATAAATACATCTTTCTTATAGAAGTCTTGCACCCACATAAGTCTGCATTTTCTTTTTTTTTTTTTAAAAGATTTATTTATTTATTTTGGGCGGGAGTCGGGTTGGGGAGGGAGGGGAGTGGGCGGGCCACTTCTATTGGTCTTTCATTTCTCTATTTTCATCTGTCTTTGTTCTTTGGCTCCTGTGGGCCCCCCATCGTGGTGGCGTCTGTCATTGTTGAGTGCCGGCTCTGGGCGCATGCGCTCCAGAGCTCCGGCTCGGTAATTGGACACGTTGGTCCAGCCGCTCTGCGGCACGTGGGATCCTCCCAGGCCAGGGCTCGAACCGGCGTCCCTTGCACTGCAAGGCGGTGTCTTTACCCACTGGACCACCAGGGGAAGCCCAAGTCTGCATTTTCAGCATAAGATTAAAAGATATGTTTATAGGAAGTCAAAGTTTTCATGGCCACTGGCATAGCTGTGGTGGATGGATTTACAAATTTGTTTTTTCAAAAACAATTAAGTGAACAATGGTCCTTATGCTGGATTCATTTATCATGGAATGGTGTGCGACCACAGCTGCAGAACTCAATCTGTAGTTTGTATCAAGCAATTCAGCTTTCTTGTAACATCATGACTTTTCTCTGCTTCTTGGGAGTACTTTCAGCTTCACTAATAGTGGGTCGTATGGGTGTTATCTAAGGCTTATGGTACTGGACTAAACAAAAAATAAGCAGGAACCATGGGTGATCACTTTTTGCTGCGATAGGCTACTTACTGGAGCCATGGAATACTCACATGGGAGATGATTATTGTTACATGGCATTTTTTATATCTTTTATAAACAGATATGGACTGTTTATTTAAATTCTTTATTGAATTTGTTACAATACTGCCTCTGTTTTATGTTTTAGATTTTTGGCTGTGAGGCATGTAGGATCGTAGCTCCCAGACCAGGGATTGAGCCTGCACCCCTGCCCCAGAGGTCAAAGTCTTAACCCACTAGACCATCAGGGAAGTCCTGTTACATGGCATTTTGTGTGGGTATTTGTAATACTTGAACTCACCTCAAGAGCAACAGGAGATAAGTATTAAATTATTACAGTAGTGCAGTATGTACTGCAGTTAGTTTTATGCAGTTATGATTTAATAATGACTCTGTTTACATTTTTCTCAACTGCAAATGATGCCATGTACACTCTGTATGCGTAAGTTTGATAAATTTTAATTTTTATAAGAGATTTATACATGTTTTATGATAGAAATGATAAAGTAGATTTATATCTATCTATATACATGTGGAGAAGGAAATGGCGACCCACTCCAGTATTTTCACCTGGAAAATACCATGGACTGAGAAGCCTAATGGAAAATACCATGGACTGAGAAGCCTAATGCGTTACAGTTCATGGGGTCTCAAAAAAACCTTTTATATATAGCTTCCCTGATGGCTCAATGGTGCGAAATCTGGAGACCTAGGTTCCATTCCTGGGTTGGGAAGATCCCCCTGAAGGAAGGCATGGCAACCCATACCAGTATTCTTGCCTGGAGAATTCCATGGACAGAGGAGCCTGACGGACTGCAGTCAATGCAGTCACACAGAGTTGGACGTGACTGAAGTGACTAAGCAACAGCATATACATTCATGACATACTTAAAAAAAAAAGAAAAAAAATATATTTTTACATTTCTAGGCTCTATGGCCTGTCTGTGAGTTTTTTCAAGTTGCCACAAATCTCCAAGTATTTTCCCAATAGGTTTATTTAAGAAATTTTGGTGTGTAAGTGGACTCATGAAGTTCAAACGTGTGTTGTTCAGGGGTCAACTGTATATATGTGATACTGTAGATTGGTTAGTCAGAGAAGTCCTGTCTGGAGAGCATCGTGTAGACCTGAAGAATGAGAAGAAATAAATTATGTAAAAGTATATGGCATGTTGTTCCAGAAGCAATTTTCAGGATCTAATATGATTTTATGATAGTTTTAAATTTGAACATAACCATATAGCTCATCTAATCTTTCTGATGTCCCAAAAGTTCAAGTTACTTACCCAAAGTTGTATTATTGCAGACTGGAATGCAGAGGTTGCTGATACTCTGTAAAACAGTCAACTAAGTACATAGAGGCATAAAAGCAGAAAATTATCGTGTGCGATATTAAGAGAATGGAGTTGGAAGCTTAGAAAAAAAGCGGATCTCTTGCATCTTCACATTTTCAATTTCATCTCAACTCAGTGAAGAGTTTAAAATCGAATATAGGTAAGTTGGCTAAAAAACTATAATTCTGAGTCATCAACAGCCTATCTGAAAGGAACAACACAGCCAAGCCTGGCAGCTCCTATTTTTCAGATTAGAAATTAACTGCTATGTTGTCAGAATGAAATGGTATGTTTTATTATTGAAAAGGCAGCTCTATTAGCTTCTTTGGGCCACAAGGGCCTATTTATTTAATTACTTCTTCTAGGACACTAAGTGGATCCCTAGTGACTAGGCCAAATTGTTGCACCTTAAAAAGTGAGCAGTACAGTCACTTTGATGGATAGTATATTTTCTTTAGTTTACTTCCATTTATTCATTTTTTTTCACTAAATACGTGAAGAATGGAGGAATTCAGTTTCTTTTCAACTCTGCTAAAAATAATCTAGAGGCAGAGCATTTTAATTCACTTTTAATAAAATAATATGATATAAAAGTGAAAAGTAAGACAAATCATCTGAACCAGGAACATAAGACTTATTTTAGATTTGTATAAAAAAATCCTTTGCAGACTTTATTTTATAGAGCAGTTTTAGGTTCATGACAAAATTGAGAGGAAGATGCAGAGATTTCCCATATATACCCTTTATTACCTTCCCGCAGCCTCTCCTACTATGAGTATCCCCCTCAAGAGTGGTGCATTTGTTAAAACCGATAAAACAATACTGAGACATCATTATTACTCCAAGTCCATAGTTTACATTAGGATTCATTCTTGGCATTGTACAGTCTATGGTTTTGGCAAATGTATAATATGTACCCACCATTGCTGTATGTTGAATGGTTTCTTTCATTAACCCCCAAATCCTCTGTACTCTGCCTATTCATCCCTCCCTCCTCCATAACCCCTGACAATTACTAATCTTTTTACTGAGTCTATAATTTTGCTTTTTACAGAATGTCATATAGTTGAATCACTCAGTAGTTAGTCTTTTCAGATTGAGTTTTTCTAACTTAGTAATATTCATTTAAGTTTTCTTCATCTCTTGATAGCTTTGATAGATCATTTCTTTTTTAGTGCTGAATTATATCCCATTGTCTTGGTGTAAGAACTCCTTTTTTAGAGTTCCAAACTTAATAGAGATTTTGAATGAGAAAATTTAGAATCAGAGAAGGAAACGTAAAATTATATTTAAAAATTATTTTACAATAAAGCATGAAAGAATAGATTCCTATAATTAAGCTCGCAAAAACTTGAATAACATATTGTTTTATAGAATATCTTCCCTTTGTTAACAAAAAGTAATGCTAAAATCTCAATAGAGTCAATAGAAAGAAAAAAATATTTTATTTAAAGGTTACTTCTTTGGGCCACAAGGGCCTATTTATTTAATTACTTCTTCTAGGACACTAAGTGGATCCCTAGTGACTAGGCCAAATTGTTGCACCTTAAAAAGTGAGCAGTACAGTCACTTTGATGGATAGTATATTTTCTTTAGTTTACTTCCATTTATTCATTTTTTTTCACTAAATACGTGAAGAATGGAGGAATTCAGTTTCTTTTCAACTCTGCTAAAAATAATCTAGAGGCAGAGCATTTTAATTCACTTTTAATAAAATAATATGATATAAAAGTGAAAAGTAAGACAAATCATCTGAACCAGGAACATAAGACTTATTTTAGATTTGTATAAAAAAATCCTTTGCAGACTTTATTTTATAGAGCAGTTTTAGGTTCATGACAAAATTGAGAGGAAGATGCAGAGATTTCCCATATATACCCTTTATTACCTTCCCGCAGCCTCTCCTACTATGAGTATCCCCCTCAAGAGTGGTGCATTTGTTAAAACCGATAAAACAATACTGAGACATCATTATTACTCCAAGTCCATAGTTTACATTAGGATTCATTCTTGGCATTGTACAGTCTATGGTTTTGGCAAATGTATAATATGTACCCACCATTGCTGTATGTTGAATGGTTTCTTTCATTAACCCCCAAATCCTCTGTACTCTGCCTATTCATCCCTCCCTCCTCCATAACCCCTGACAATTACTAATCTTTTTACTGAGTCTATAATTTTGCTTTTTACAGAATGTCATATAGTTGAATCACTCAGTAGTTAGTCTTTTCAGATTGAGTTTTTCTAACTTAGTAATATTCATTTAAGTTTTCTTCATCTCTTGATAGCTTTGATAGATCATTTCTTTTTTAGTGCTGAATTATATCCCATTGTCTTGGTGTAAGAACTCCTTTTTTAGAGTTCCAAACTTAATAGAGATTTTGAATGAGAAAATTTAGAATCAGAGAAGGAAACGTAAAATTATATTTAAAAATTATTTTACAATAAAGCATGAAAGAATAGATTCCTATAATTAAGCTCGCAAAAACTTGAATAACGTATTGTTTTATAGAATATCTTCCCTTTGTTAACAAAAAGTAATGCTAAAATCTCAATAGAGTCAATAGAAAGAAAAAAAATAAAAATTAGAACATCTAATAATGTAAATATAGGTTGTGGGTAAATATTATAATAGAAAGAATCTATATTTTAAAGATATTTAGTTGTACTAGCAGATAGGCTACCTTTCAAGCAAATTTTCTTTCAGATTCTTTGAGTATGGTTGATATTTAAGCTTTCCTAGTTCAGCATTGAACATGTTACTAATAGATTATGATGTTCATCATTTAATTTTTGAATCTTAAATTCACACTCTATAAAGCAGTAACTATTATAATTATTTTAAGTCAGTTTTCATTGGTACTCACTTTTAGTTTTGGGCATAAAATATATAATATCTCACAGCACTTTTCTCAAGAGAAATTAAATCTTTTCAGACATTACTGATTTTCAGAACTTTTCTTTTAAGATAGGTTTGAGATATTTATCACAATTCCTACTGGATGAATTGAAAAGCATATGCACAAGCTGAGAGCCAAGCTTGAGGTTAATTCATTGATCAGTAGGAATAAATGAGAACAGAAATTCTATATTTTAAAAAACAATTTATTGCAGTATAGTTAATTTGCATTGTTTTATTAGTTTCTGCTGTATGTATTGCAAAGTGAATCAGTTGTATGCATGCATATATGCAAGAAATTCTGTGTTTTGATTCTTAGGATATGGTGTTTTCCCTTCTAAACTTTGCCTTTGTGGATTTTAGTTATGTAGCAAATTAGCATGAATTGTGTTTCATTAAATCATAATGTACAACAACTTTGGTAGTAATTTAAATTCTATCTAATTTTCTTTTTTTCCCCCCTCCTCCCCAATGGTGGAGTGGAGGTGATCTGTTATTTTGCTTATAATGAAGAGGTCTGATTTTATTCTTTTTTTTTTTTTTGGTCGGTGGGTGGGGCGCCAGGTTGAGGAGGGAGGGGGGTGGACGGGCCATTTCTATTGGTCTTTCATTTATCTATTTTCATCCATCTTTTTGTTCTTTGGCTCATGTGGGCCTCCCATCGCAGTGGCCTCTTGTCGCAGAGTACCAGCTCTGGGCGCATGCGCTCCAGAGCTCCGGCTCAGTAATTGGACACATCCGTCCAGCTGCTCCGTGGCACGTGGGATCTTCCTGGGCCAGGGATCGAACTGGCGCCCTTTGCACTGCAAGGCATTGTCCTTACCCACTGGACCACCAGGGAAGCCCAAGGTCTGATTTTAGATAGAGCAGCTCAGGCTGAAATCTTGACTCTGAGACTTATTTAGAGTGTGATCTTGGAAAAGTATTTAAACTGTCTATATCTGTGAAAAAAATGAGAAAGAGAGATATATCTATATCATATAAAAATACATATGACAGACTTCTTATGGAGATAAAACCAAATATTGGTTATAAAGTACCTGTGGAGTACAGAGCCTAACACATTGAAAATGTCCAATGAAGATCAATTTTTTTTTTGAGAGGAAAGTAAAGTTTATTAGAGTGGGTGAAGGTAGAATCGCTGCCAGTACAGTGGGCCAGCTTAAGGGAGAAAGTGGGAGACACTGTGATAACAGAGGGCTGGCTCAAAGGAGAGCTGACCCCAGACAGGGGTCTTTGAAGATCACTTCTTATTTAATACCAGAGGAAAGAACAATTCTTTTTTTTTTAATTTTAAACGCATTTATTTGGTTGCACTGGGTCTTAGTTATGGTATGCGGGATCTAGTTCCCTGACCAGGGATCGAACCCAGGTCCCCAGCATTGGGAGCACAGAGTCTTAGCCACTGGACCACCAGGGAAATCCTGGAAAGAACAATTCTTGTTGTTATTTTATATATCACAGGTTCCTCAAGCAATTAGTGATTTAAATTTTAGGTTAAATTGTTGTAATAAATATATTCCTGTTATTTTTGAACTCCAAAAAGTAAGTCTTTATCTTGCTTTCTCTTTAGCACAGATTTGTGAGGTTTCATCTCTGTGGAAAAGAAAAAGCCCTTGCACAAAACCCAATAGTGTTTATAATATGATAGTCAAGGAATCTAAGCTTTTGTGTTGGAAAAAGTGTCTTTGTTTTCTCATCTATCATGTCATCTGTCTATCATTTTAATTATTGTGTATTATCTCAATTTGCATACATTTTCATGTGGGCCTCCCATCGCAGTGGCCTCTTGTCGCAGAGTACCAGCTCTGGGCGCATGCGCTCCAGAGCTCCGGCTCAGTAATTGGACACATCCGTCCAGCTGCTCCGTGGCACGTGGGATCTTCCTGGGCCAGGGATCGAACTGGCGCCCTTTGCACTGCAAGGCATTGTCCTTACCCACTGGACCACCAGGGAAGCCCAAGGTCTGATTTTAGATAGAGCAGCTCAGGCTGAAATCTTGACTCTGAGACTTATTTAGAGTGTGATCTTGGAAAAGTATTTAAACTGTCTATATCTGTGAAAAAAATGAGAAAGAGAGATATATCTATATCATATAAAAATACATATGACAGACTTCTTATGGAGATAAAACCAAATATTGGTTATAAAGTACCTGTGGAGTACAGAGCCTAACACATTGAAAATGTCCAATGAAGATCAATTTTTTTTTTGAGAGGAAAGTAAAGTTTATTAGAGTGGGTGAAGGTAGAATCGCTGCCAGTACAGTGGGCCAGCTTAAGGGAGAAAGTGGGAGACACTGTGATAACAGAGGGCTGGCTCAAAGGAGAGCTGACCCCAGACAGGGGTCTTTGAAGATCACTTCTTATTTAATACCAGAGGAAAGAACAATTCTTTTTTTAATTTTAAACGCATTTATTTGGTTGCACTGGGTCTTAGTTATGGTATGCGGGATCTAGTTCCCTGACCAGGGATCGAACCCAGGTCCCCAGCATTGGGAGCACAGAGTCTTAGCCACTGGACCACCAGGGAAATCCTGGAAAGAACAATTCTTGTTGTTATTTTATATATCACAGGTTCCTCAAGCAATTAGTGATTTAAATTTTAGGTTAAATTGTTGTAATAAATATATTCCTGTTATTTTTGAACTCCAAAAAGTAAGTCTTTATCTTGCTTTCTCTTTAGCACAGATTTGTGAGGTTTCATCTCTGTGGAAAAGAAAAAGCCCTTGCACAAAACCCAATAGTGTTTATAATATGATAGTCAAGGAATCTAAGCTTTTGTGTTGGAAAAAGTGTCTTTGTTTTCTCATCTATCATGTCATCTGTCTATCATTTTAATTATTGTGTATTTGTATAAACATCCAAATTTTAGAACATTATATGTTATGACTTAATGCTTGATTCATCGCGTGTGTCACTCAGTCATGCTTGATTGACCTCAACTAAGAATCAAAATTATGATTCAAGTAACATGGGCTACAACTTATATTAAGTATTTTAACCTAAAGGCTGGACTAATTCATACTTACACTGGCTATCATTGATTACAAGTTCAGTGAATATTTGTTGAGTTACCTTAATACCATTCTTTTGTAAATAGATGACCTCATTCTATAGATATTAGTCTTTAGTTCCCTGTTGAAATCATTGTATGGGCTCTAGAAAGAACCTTCACTAGTTTGTTTCTTTAAAATATAGCTTATTTGTTTATGTTTATTCATTAAGCATAATATTCTCTAGATCAGAGATCCCCAAATCTGGGCCAGGAACAAGGACCAGTTAGGAATGGGTCTGCACAGCAGAAAGTGAGTGATGAGCACAATAAATGTAATGTGTTTGAATCATCCCCAAACCATCCTCTCCACCCCTGGTCTGTGGAAAGATTGTTTTCCACAAAACAGTCCCTGGTGCCAAATAGGTTGGGGACCACTGCTCAAGATGCATCCATAATGTCACAGATGGTAAGATTTCACTTTTCTTAAGGCTGAATAATGTTCCATTATATGCACATCTTCTCTATCCACTTACCTATAGACAGACATTTACATTGCTTCTGTATTCTGGCTATTGTAATTTATGCTGCAGTGAATATTGGAAAGCATATATACTTTATGAATTAGTGATTTTGTTTTCTTTGGGTAAATATTTAGAAGTGAGATCATATGGCAGCTCTATTTTTAATTTTTTGAAGAACTTCTATACTGTTTCCCATAGTGGGTGCAACAATCTACAGTCCCACCAGTAGTGCATAAGAGTTCTTTTTTCTCCACATCATTTCCAACACTTATGATTTGTTGTCTTTTTGATGATAGCCATTCTGACAGGGATGAGGTGGTATCTCTTTATAGTTTTGTTTTGCATTTCCAGGATGATTGGTGACGTTGAGCACCTTTCATGTATCTTTTGGCCAGTATGTCTTTGAAAAATGTTCGTTTAGGTTCTCTGCCCATTTTTTTAAATCAATTTTTTAAAATGTTGAGTTGTATGAATTCTTTGTATATTTTGTATATTAAGCCCTTATCAGATATATCATTTGTGAATATCTTCTGCCATTCTGTAGATGACCTTTTCATTTTATTGATAATTTTCTTCATCAGGCAAAGCTTTTTAGTTTGTTGTAGCGCCATTTGTTTACATTTGCTTTGGTTTCCCTTACCTGAGGAGATAGATATAAAAAAAAAATTGCTAAGACTGATGTTAAAGAGCACAATGCCTACGTTTTCATTCTGTAAAAGTCTTTAATTCATGTTGTGTTTATTTTTGTATATAGTGTGAGAAAATCATCCAGTTTGATTCTTTCACTTGTAGCTATCCAGTTTTCCCAAAGCCATTTATTGAAGAAGTTGTTTTTCCCCCTTGTATATTATTATGTCTTTTGTCATAGATTAAATAACCATATACATGGGGTTAATTTCTGGGCTCTGTATTTTGTTCCATTGATCTGCATGTCTGTTTTGTACCATACTCTTTTGATTACTGTAGCTTGGTCTCAACCCAAACCATCCTCTCCACCCCTGGTCTGTGGAAAGATTGTTTTCCACAAAACAGTCCCTGGTGCCAAATAGGTTGGGGACCACTGCTCAAGATGCATCCATAATGTCACAGATGGTAAGATTTCACTTTTCTTAAGGCTGAATAATGTTCCATTATATGCACATCTTCTCTATCCACTTACCTATAGACAGACATTTACATTGCTTCTGTATTCTGGCTATTGTAATTTATGCTGCAGTGAATATTGGAAAGCATATATACTTTATGAATTAGTGATTTTGTTTTCTTTGGGTAAATATTTAGAAGTGAGATCATATGGCAGCTCTATTTTTAATTTTTTGAAGAACTTCTATACTGTTTCCCATAGTGGGTGCAACAATCTACAGTCCCACCAGTAGTGCATAAGAGTTCTTTTTTCTCCACATCATTTCCAACACTTATGATTTGTTGTTTTTTTGATGATAGCCATTCTGACAGGGATGAGGTGGTATCTCTTTATAGTTTTGTTTTGCATTTCCAGGATGATTGGTGACGTTGAGCACCTTTCATGTATCTTTTGGCCAGTATGTCTTTGAAAAATGTTCGTTTAGGTTCTCTGCCCATTTTTTTAAATCAATTTTTAAAATGTTGAGTTGTATGAATTCTTTGTATATTTTGTATATTAAGCCCTTATCAGATATATCATTTGTGAATATCTTCTGCCATTCTGTAGATGACCTTTTCATTTTATTGATAATTTTCTTCATCAGGCAAAGCTTTTTAGTTTGTTGTAGCGCCATTTGTTTACATTTGCTTTGGTTTCCCTTACCTGAGGAGATAGATATAAAAAAAAAATTGCTAAGACTGATGTTAAAGAGCACAATGCCTACGTTTTCATTCTGTAAAAGTCTTTAATTCATGTTGTGTTTATTTTTGTATATAGTGTGAGAAAATCATCCAGTTTGATTCTTTCACTTGTAGCTATCCAGTTTTCCCAAAGCCATTTATTGAAGAAGTTGTTTTTCCCCCTTGTATATTATTATGTCTTTTGTCATAGATTAAATAACCATATACATGGGGTTAATTTCTGGGCTCTGTATTTTGTTCCATTGATCTGCATGTCTGTTTTGTACCATACTCTTTTGATTACTGTAGCTTTGTAGTATAGTTTTGAATTAGGGCCTGTGGTAGCTCTAGCTTTGTTCTTTTTTCTCAAGATTATTTTGACAATTGATGGTGTTTTGTGATTCCATACAAATTTTAGAATTATCTTGGTACAGTTGCAGTTATGTGAAAAATTCAATTGATAGTTTGATAGGGATTGCATTGAGTTTGTAGATTGCCTTCAGATAGTGTGGCCATTTTCACTACTATTTCTTCTAATTTATGAGCATTGTATATTTTTTCCAGTTGATCGTGTCAGTTTTAATCTCTCATCAATGCAATGGTAAACACTGATGCCACTGTTCAGGTTTTGAAAATTAGTAGTCACATCACACTGATTGTCAGGAGTATTTTCTAATAAAATAGAAGATTGCATATGTTTGTGACTCAGTCTGTAGCTTTACATTTTGTAACCCTACCCACCCCCCATCCTGTTTGTTCTATGTGCCTCTTGGCTTATTAATTGTCTTCTTTTGTTCACAAGGAAGAAAATTCTGGCATTCTTTATGCTATAATGAATCTTAGCCTTACTCTTAATTCCACCCTCTACTGATATCAGAGATGTTATAGACTCTCAAAGTAAAATATTGCATCTGAAAACTCCACATATTCTAACGTTAAGTGAAATGACTTTGTGGAAGTGTCTTTCACCTCATGATATTTCCCATATAAAGTTATTATATAATAATCTAACCGTTATAGTGCAAAGTTTGTATCTCTTAATACCATATTTTCAGGCAAAGCTTTTTAGTTTGTTGTAGCGCCATTTGTTTACATTTGCTTTGGATGGAGATAGATATAAAAAATTGCTAAGACTGATGTTAAAGAGCACAATGCCTACGTTTTCATTCTGTAAAAGTCTTTAATTCATGTTGTGTTTATTTTTGTATATAGTGTGAGAAAATCATCCAGTTTGATTCTTTCACTTGTAGCTATCCAGTTTTCCCAAAGCCATTTATTGAAGAAGTTGTTTTTCCCCCTTGTATATTATTATGTCTTTTGTCATAGATTAAATAACCATATACATGGGGTTAATTTCTGGGCTCTGTATTTTGTTCCATTGATCTGCATGTCTGTTTTGTACCATACTCTTTTGATTACTGTAGCTTTGTAGTATAGTTTTGAATTAGGGCCTGTGGTAGCTCTAGCTTTGTTCTTTTTTCTCAAGATTATTTTGACAATTGATGGTGTTTTGTGATTCCATACAAATTTTAGAATTATCTTGGTACAGTTGCAGTTATGTGAAAAATTCAATTGATAGTTTGATAGGGATTGCATTGAGTTTGTAGATTGCCTTCAGATAGTGTGGCCATTTTCACTACTATTTCTTCTAATTTATGAGCATTGTATATTTTTTCCAGTTGATCGTGTCAGTTTTAATCTCTCATCAATGCAATGGTAAACACTGATGCCACTGTTCAGGTTTTGAAAATTAGTAGTCACATCACACTGATTGTCAGGAGTATTTTCTAATAAAATAGAAGATTGCATATGTTTGTGACTCAGTCTGTAGCTTTACATTTTGTAACCCTACCCACCCCCCATCCTGTTTGTTCTATGTGCCTCTTGGCTTATTAATTGTCTTCTTTTGTTCACAAGGAAGAAAATTCTGGCATTCTTTATGCTATAATGAATCTTAGCCTTACTCTTAATTCCACCCTCTACTGATATCAGAGATGTTATAGACTCTCAAAGTAAAATATTGCATCTGAAAACTCCACATATTCTAACGTTAAGTGAAATGACTTTGTGGAAGTGTCTTTCACCTCATGATATTTCCCATATAAAGTTATTATATAATAATACTTATATCTCCTTTGTACAATATATCCTTGTTTATCTTATGCATAGTAGTTTGTATCTCTTAATACCATATTCTGCTTCTGCCCCCTCCACACTGCAGAAAGGCATCACTCACTTCCTAATTGTATCTGTTAAGAAGATTTTCTTGTTTGTACCCAAGTACTCAGAGAATATATCTTTGCTACATACAACAGACAGTTGGGGAAATTTGCTTGAAAGTTAACTTCAACTCTGAATTTCTTTCTTGCTGTTTCTATTCAGGACAAGGATTATCTAAAACTGTAAAACAAATATGTCAATAAATATGCTTATGAATATGTTATTAATTAATATTTTATTGTATCACATGGCAAATCTAAATTTCAGGTTAATACAAATCTTTACAGATCTCAGTGTGTTTAGTGTATTTTATGCATATAGTTAGTAAGAATAAAAATTCTAATTTCAAATGAAGAAAATTCATGATATGCATCTTGGGTTGCAGTTTAATCACTGTATACCCAGAAAGGTATCGATGGTTATCCCGTGGAAGCTATTAAAGTTGCTGTCCAAGGTTAAATGAAATTGCAGTTTATCAGAACAGCATTGAGAAAATAAGGAAATCTGTTCATGGCTCTTGATTAATGTCGAGCGTGATCAACACAAGGGGGTTCATTAAACTATATATCATGTGGATAATTTAACATGTCACTGTGCCTGCTGTCTACTTTGACTGTGCACAGCCTTGAGTTTCAAAGTTGTATCTCTGACCCATTGAGTTCTATCCATGCAGAACATGCAGAAGCATTCCTAATACTTTATTGCTGCACATTTCCCATTATGCATACTTACTTTTATAGGTGCATTAAACATTTTATATGAATTATTTAATATGTTTTGGGATAAAATTTATTTTGTTTTTGTAATGGGCTCCCCTCACATTATATATATAATAAAACTTATTAGGAAAGTCTTCTTTGAAATTTTCTCTTTACTTAATCATATTGATTATTGATATAATCAAGAATGTGTATGTCTTAAAATCTGGTAAGACA
Organism: Tragulus kanchil; assembly: GCA_022376925.1. Classification (NCBI taxonomy): domain Eukaryota; kingdom Metazoa; phylum Chordata; class Mammalia; order Artiodactyla; family Tragulidae; genus Tragulus; species Tragulus kanchil. Next base: position 107,153,018 of record JAIOJX010000030.1, on the reverse strand, counting down.
CGGGAAAAGCTGTTGAAATTATTAACTCAACCCATGTTAAGTTTTAATACTCTTTGTGTGCTATAGGTAATACTTTCACAATATAAATTTACCAGAAATATTTTTCATCATTCTCAGTTTCATCATTTTCTCATTACTGTTTTCTTCTATAGCACCCATTTTAAAAAGTTCATTGTGTGTTTGTGTGCTCAGTCCTGCTAACTCTTTGTGACCACATGGGCTATAGGCAGCCAGGCTCTTCTGTCCATGGAATTTTCTAGGGAAGAATACTGGAGTGGATTACCATTCCCTCTCCAAAAAGTTGATTGTTAGTTGTTCAGTCTTTGCGACCCCTTGGGTTATAGCCTGCCATGCTCCTCTGTCCATAGAATAATCCGGGAAGAATGCTGGAGTGGGTTGCTATTCCCTTCGCCAGGGGATCTTCTTGACCCAGGGATCCAAGCCAGGTCTCTTGCACTGCAGGCAGATTCTTTATTCTCTGAGCCTTAGGTTTGGCCAAATATTAACTGCCAGCCTGTGACATCAGGTCCATTATTAGTGCTTTTATTACTGTTATTTAAAACATAGTTGTCATTGCAAATCCGTGGAAGCTATTAAAGTTGCTGTCCAAGGTTAAATGAAATTGCAGTTTATCAGAACAGCATTGAGAAAATAAGGAAATCTGTTCATGGCTCTTGATTAATGTCGAGCGTGATCAACACAAGGGGGTTCATTAAACTATATATCATGTGGATAATTTAACATGTCACTGTGCCTGCTGTCTACTTTGACTGTGCACAGCCTTGAGTTTCAAAGTTGTATCTCTGACCCATTGAGTTCTATCCATGCAGAACATGCAGAAGCATTCCTAATACTTTATTGCTGCACATTTCCCATTATGCATACTTACTTTTATAGGTGCATTAAACATTTTATATGAATTATTTAATATGTTTTGGGATAAAATTTATTTTGTTTTTGTAATGGGCTCCCCTCACATTATATATATAATAAAACTTATTAGGAAAGTCTTCTTTGAAATTTTCTCTTTACTTAATCATATTGATTATTGATATAATCAAGAATGTGTATGTCTTAAAATCTGGTAAGACACGGGAAAAGCTGTTGAAATTATTAACTCAACCCATGTTAAGTTTTAATACTCTTTGTGTGCTATAGGTAATACTTTCACAATATAAATTTACCAGAAATATTTTTCATCATTCTCAGTTTCATCATTTTCTCATTACTGTTTTCTTCTATAGCACCCATTTTAAAAAGTTCATTGTGTGTTTGTGTGCTCAGTCCTGCTAACTCTTTGTGACCACATGGGCTATAGGCAGCCAGGCTCTTCTGTCCATGGAATTTTCTAGGGAAGAATACTGGAGTGGATTACCATTCCCTCTCCAAAAAGTTGATTGTTAGTTGTTCAGTCTTTGCGACCCCTTGGGTTATAGCCTGCCATGCTCCTCTGTCCATAGAATAATCCGGGAAGAATGCTGGAGTGGGTTGCTATTCCCTTCGCCAGGGGATCTTCTTGACCCAGGGATCCAAGCCAGGTCTCTTGCACTGCAGGCAGATTCTTTATTCTCTGAGCCTTAGGTTTGGCCAAATATTAACTGCCAGCCTGTGACATCAGGTCCATTATTAGTGCTTTTATTATGTATCAAAATGTTATTTAAAACATAGTTGTCATTGCAAATACTTCCTTGTCATTTTAGGAAACATACCAAGCATGTAAAATGATGGAATGTTTTGTGTTTATATGACTCAGAGATTTTGCAGTGATCTTATTTTTTCTAGAAGCAATGAGTCCGTTATTTAAAGTATATAAGAGATATAATTTTGGCTTCTAGTTTTATTTAATTTTTTTCAAAATTAAATTAGCTGATGTTATTAGTATTGAATATAATTTGACAGCTTATAAAAGAAATAAAGTATTTCCATGTAAAATACTAAAGTAAACTCTGATTTATCATTTTACATTATTTGTTATTTGTTATGTAATAGATGGAATTCAGTACAATCATGCTTCACTCTCACTTAAAAGTAGATTCTCCTGGTTATCAAAGATTTATGGGGTACAGTGGCCAAGATCTCAGCCATAACATCAGTAGGCTGTTACAGGGAAGGACATGGCAAGGGAAATATGACCTTAGAATATGGAATATGGAAGGAGTCTCAGTATTACAATTTTTGGCTGTTGAAATTTAGTGAATGGGTTTCACATTATGCTTCTTTCAGAATCCTGTGAGTACATATGCAAATTGATAATCTAGGCAGAGACCTAAAACTTCCTAAAATATCCCAGTATGACAATTTATTGATGACCATGGTTTAGAATTTCCCTATTTCTCGATTTATATGTTTAATATCTTATAAATTGGAAGCTTTATATTTTCTTTAAAAAATGGACTCCCAAGTGATATTGTAGTACTTTTTAGGATACAAAAACCAAAAGCAAAACCAAACTAGGTAAGTAATTTATAGGATTTATGAAAGAAACTAACTGGTGTACAAAATATTGAGGTCTGTTGTTGGGGGATGATAGCCTTATTGGCATCTACCACTCTTGAAAGGAGATTAGAGTGTCATTTAAGAACTGATGAGACCAGATGCCAGCTTTTAAAGGCACACCTGAATAATGGAATGCTATTTCTGTTTCAGTCTCTCTTTTTCTTTTTTTTGTTGGGCTGTGAATGCGCTATCAATAATACCCTCAAAATTACTGTTTGATAATTTATAATTGAGTGTTTGAAAATGTATTTTAATTAAGTCCTAGACCAAATTAGAATGGTGTCTAGTGAATAACAAATATTTTCAAAGGCAACACAACATAAAGTGTTTTCTTTCCTGGTATGTAAAGTGGAGAGGATGATTTGACTTGTCAGCTCTCAGTCACAACTCTCAGCCATTTATTGTAACTGTATGATGGGTTCCTCCTGAAAAATGCTGCAAAGGTCATTTCACATATGCAAAGGCTTTTCCTAGAACACTTTTTTTTTTTTTGTTAAAGGTACTGTAGTCTTTTCTGCCACCATTAATTACCAAGAGTTTATTTACAAGACAATAATTAATTATACCTCTGGGATGCTCAAGAGTCAACAAGAATCAAAGCAGGCTTGGTAAGAAACACTGAAGTCTCACATAATTAAGCAGGTCACTGGAGACCAATTGTTTATAGAATGATTTTGCTGGAGCTAATTGACACTAATTATTTAATCTGATTTTCTTCTTCCTAGTTATTCTACAGAGTCACTGCTTTCTGCTAATGAAGCACAGGGAACTGTCAAGGTGTGCTATGTCTGCATTCAGTGTAACCTCCCCATAGGAAATCAATAATGCTTAGGTCATTTCCTAATGTGCCACAGAGTGTTGTCTAAAACAAACCACAGAAGAAATCAACAAATCATCAATGGTAAAATACATACCAGTCAGTCACTTGTATTGAATGACTGTTACCTTTTCTCATTTAATGTTTTTTGGAAGCTTTATATTTTCTTTAAAAATGGACTCCCAAGTGATATTGTAGTACTTTTAGGATACAAAAACCAAAAGCAAAACCAAACTAGGTAAGTAATTTATAGGATTTATGAAAGAAACTAACTGGTGTACAAAATATTGAGGTCTGTTGTTGGGGGATGATAGCCTTATTGGCATCTACCACTCTTGAAAGGAGATTAGAGTGTCATTTAAGAACTGATGAGACCAGATGCCAGCTTTTAAAGGCACACCTGAATAATGGAATGCTATTTCTGTTTCAGTCTCTCTTTTTCTTTTTTTTGTTGGGCTGTGAATGCGCTATCAATAATACCCTCAAAATTACTGTTTGATAATTTATAATTGAGTGTTTGAAAATGTATTTTAATTAAGTCCTAGACCAAATTAGAATGGTGTCTAGTGAATAACAAATATTTTCAAAGGCAACACAACATAAAGTGTTTTCTTTCCTGGTATGTAAAGTGGAGAGGATGATTTGACTTGTCAGCTCTCAGTCACAACTCTCAGCCATTTATTGTAACTGTATGATGGGTTCCTCCTGAAAAATGCTGCAAAGGTCATTTCACATATGCAAAGGCTTTTCCTAGAACACTTTTTTTTTTTTTTTGTTAAAGGTACTGTAGTCTTTTCTGCCACCATTAATTACCAAGAGTTTATTTACAAGACAATAATTAATTATACCTCTGGGATGCTCAAGAGTCAACAAGAATCAAAGCAGGCTTGGTAAGAAACACTGAAGTCTCACATAATTAAGCAGGTCACTGGAGACCAATTGTTTATAGAATGATTTTGCTGGAGCTAATTGACACTAATTATTTAATCTGATTTTCTTCTTCCTAGTTATTCTACAGAGTCACTGCTTTCTGCTAATGAAGCACAGGGAACTGTCAAGGTGTGCTATGTCTGCATTCAGTGTAACCTCCCCATAGGAAATCAATAATGCTTAGGTCATTTCCTAATGTGCCACAGAGTGTTGTCTAAAACAAACCACAGAAGAAATCAACAAATCATCAATGGTAAAATACATACCAGTCAGTCACTTGTATTGAATGACTGTTACCTTTTCTCATATAAGATGAATCTAGTTTTGACTCAGGTTTAAGCTTAATTTATTTAAAATTTAAAAGTAAGTGTAAGCAGTGAACTCATGGTTTCCACACAGTTTTTTTTTTATTAATGTGTGAGATGAAGTGAGGACTGTGATGTGACTGAAGTTTATATAGCTTCTTAAGTAAAAAGAAATGTTCCAGTTGAGCATATAGGGAAACTTAGGGGAGAAGTCATTTGCAAAGACGCCACATTTTGTGCAGAATCTATGCTGATGGGTACATGAATCCTAGAAACAGGGAAGCTAACTAAAAAGCATACAATGTGAATTGCACTTGATGGTACACGTGTCTGTGATTTTGGCTTACAGACTGCTTCCTTCTCTGAATATCACTGTTTGATGACAGTGTTCAGAGTTAAGATAGTCGAAGATGTGGATTAATTAACTGGTTGCATATTTTGATTCATTAGCTTCTTAACCCTTCACCATATTCAGGCTTATATATTTTGTGTAAGAGTCAGGATCTAAATAATTTTCTGACTAAAAAATTATGAAAAGTGGAATCTCTACCACCTTTGTAATACTGTGAAAAATAATAGGTTTATTGTCGGACCCCAGCCCTGTCACCACTTCATCCTGTGTATCTGGCTTCTCACCTTTCTGGTGATGTCCTAAGCTAGTTTGTACTAGTCTCTTTGCCAGATCATTCTCTCCTCCCCCTTTATTTTCTTTCTGTGCCATGAAAAGTTACATTTTCTTTTTTTCTTCCTTGACAACTTTATCATTTACACTTTTTTTTTGATCCAATGTTCACTCTCTTGAGGTATCTCCTATTTCAAATCTTAAGACTACATATAAGGCTGATGTTATTGCTGTTGCTTAGTTGTCTCCAACTCTTTTGTGATCTCATGAACTATAGCCTGCCAGGCTCCTCTATCCATAGAATTTCCCAAGCAAGGATACTGGAGTGGGTTGCCATTTCCTTCTCCAGAGAAAAGTTACATGTTCTGTAATGTATCCCTCAGTTTCTCAAACCACAGAAGAAATCAAAAATGGTAAAATACATACCAGTCAGTCACTTGTATTGAATGACTGTTACCTTTTCTCATATAAGATGAATCTAGTTTTGACTCAGGTTTAAGCTTAATTTATTTAAAATTTAAAAGTAAGTGTAAGCAGTGAACTCATGGTTTCCACACAGTTTTTTTTTTATTAATGTGTGAGATGAAGTGAGGACTGTGATGTGACTGAAGTTTATATAGCTTCTTAAGTAAAAAGAAATGTTCCAGTTGAGCATATAGGGAAACTTAGGGGAGAAGTCATTTGCAAAGACGCCACATTTTGTGCAGAATCTATGCTGATGGGTACATGAATCCTAGAAACAGGGAAGCTAACTAAAAAGCATACAATGTGAATTGCACTTGATGGTACACGTGTCTGTGATTTTGGCTTACAGACTGCTTCCTTCTCTGAATATCACTGTTTGATGACAGTGTTCAGAGTTAAGATAGTCGAAGATGTGGATTAATTAACTGGTTGCATATTTTGATTCATTAGCTTCTTAACCCTTCACCATATTCAGGCTTATATATTTTGTGTAAGAGTCAGGATCTAAATAATTTTCTGACTAAAAAATTATGAAAAGTGGAATCTCTACCACCTTTGTAATACTGTGAAAAATAATAGGTTTATTGTCGGACCCCAGCCCTGTCACCACTTCATCCTGTGTATCTGGCTTCTCACCTTTCTGGTGATGTCCTAAGCTAGTTTGTACTAGTCTCTTTGCCAGATCATTCTCTCCTCCCCCTTTATTTTCTTTCTGTGCCATGAAAAGTTACATTTTCTTTTTTTTTTCTTCCTTGACAACTTTATCATTTACACTTTTTTTTTGATCCAATGTTCACTCTCTTGAGGTATCTCCTATTTCAAATCTTAAGACTACATATAAGGCTGATGTTATTGCTGTTGCTTAGTTGTCTCCAACTCTTTTGTGATCTCATGAACTATAGCCTGCCAGGCTCCTCTATCCATAGAATTTCCCAAGCAAGGATACTGGAGTGGGTTGCCATTTCCTTCTCCAGAGAAAAGTTACATGTTCTGTAATGTATCCCTCAGTTTCTCATTCTTTGTTTTCCAGAGTGGCAGACAGCTAAGAAGTCATGGTTGATTTTAAAGTGTCTATTTTCCCACATCATTGCCTGTTCTGAATTTTATCAGTTTTGTTCACTATAGAGACCCCTGGAGAACTTAGTGTAGTGGGAAGATTTAGATATGAGAATACATATTTTGGGATATTATAAGAATTGTAAATGGTAGATTGCAGAATTCAGAGTATAAGGACATTTTCCCAATCTGGGAATCAGTTAAAGCATCCTAGAAAGAGTAGTCTCCTTGCTTACATCAGCGAATTCAATAAACATGATTAAAATCCATCCGTGAGTTAAGTGCCTAAGTCAAAGAGATTTCAAAGGTAGTTCTTTTTTAGAAGATATGGTGAGATATAGTAATCATCCTCATTTAATGCTGAGCTCTCTTCTAAGTGTTTTATATGTCTATGTTAATCTTCCCAACAGTCATATGAACAATACAATTTTATGTATTTAATTAGATAAGAAAGCTGAAATATTGAGCTTTTATACCTTACATAAGTTCATATAGCTGTACAATAGTGGAGCTGAAATTCAAGCTGCTGTGGTCTGGCCCCTAAGCTCTTAACTGTGGTGTATGAAGAGGACTGGTTTATGTTTTTCTGCCTATGTTTTTGGTCAGTATGGGTCTCAACCCTGGATTCTCATTAGAATCACTTGATTTAGGAAGGGGGACAGAAGTTGGATTTTAAAAGAGAACATTAGTCTCTGAGGGGTAGGGTCCAGGCAAGGACACCTTTCAGTGTCTCTCTCCCACCCTTTCCTTCATCTCCCTCCCTGCCATCAGCGATTTGAATGTGCAGCCAAGGTCAACAGGTCCTGATCCAGGCCTTCAGGTGAGGGTTGTTCTCCACCTGCCTCATATCTGTGCCCATCACCCACAGTTGCTAAAGGCTGTAAAAATATGTCACCAATCCTCTAGCAGAAGGCAGTTCCTCAGGTGCCAATTCTCAGATTCAGTGAAACAAGCTCTACAGACACCAGGTCTCTGCATTTGGGAATAGATCAAAACTGTGGTAAGAGTTGATCCAGGACAGACCCAGGCAGAAGGCTTTCTGGATGTCCAGCCTGATTCACCACTGGTGTAATTTTAACAATCTAGTGACCCTGGGATCCCTGGCCCTATTTCCTTTCATACGCAGTCATTCTTCGATTTATCCTAACCATTTAATGTATAGGTGTACTTTACACATGTCTATGAAGAAATCTTAGGTCAAGACCTTCCTAGGTAATTGGGTTTTAAAGAAATTGTAATGGAAAGATGGGGCAGAATTCAGAGTATAAGGACATTTTCCCAATCTGGGAATCAGTTAAAGCATCCTAGAAAGAGTAGTCTCCTTGCTTACATCAGCGAATTCAATAAACATGATTAAAATCCATCCGTGAGTTAAGTGCCTAAGTCAAAGAGATTTCAAAGGTAGTTCTTTTTTAGAAGATATGGTGAGATATAGTAATCATCCTCATTTAATGCTGAGCTCTCTTCTAAGTGTTTTATATGTCTATGTTAATCTTCCCAACAGTCATATGAACAATACAATTTTATGTATTTAATTAGATAAGAAAGCTGAAATATTGAGCTTTTATACCTTACATAAGTTCATATAGCTGTACAATAGTGGAGCTGAAATTCAAGCTGCTGTGGTCTGGCCCCTAAGCTCTTAACTGTGGTGTATGAAGAGGACTGGTTTATGTTTTTCTGCCTATGTTTTTGGTCAGTATGGGTCTCAACCCTGGATTCTCATTAGAATCACTTGATTTAGGAAGGGGGACAGAAGTTGGATTTTAAAAGAGAACATTAGTCTCTGAGGGGTAGGGTCCAGGCAAGGACACCTTTCAGTGTCTCTCTCCCACCCTTTCCTTCATCTCCCTCCCTGCCATCAGCGATTTGAATGTGCAGCCAAGGTCAACAGGTCCTGATCCAGGCCTTCAGGTGAGGGTTGTTCTCCACCTGCCTCATATCTGTGCCCATCACCCACAGTTGCTAAAGGCTGTAAAAATATGTCACCAATCCTCTAGCAGAAGGCAGTTCCTCAGGTGCCAATTCTCAGATTCAGTGAAACAAGCTCTACAGACACCAGGTCTCTGCATTTGGGAATAGATCAAAACTGTGGTAAGAGTTGATCCAGGACAGACCCAGGCAGAAGGCTTTCTGGATGTCCAGCCTGATTCACCACTGGTGTAATTTTAACAATCTAGTGACCCTGGGATCCCTGGCCCTATTTCCTTTCATACGCAGTCATTCTTCGATTTATCCTAACCATTTAATGTATAGGTGTACTTTACACATGTCTATGAAGAAATCTTAGGACAAGACCTTCCTAGGTAGGTATATTTAAGTAAATGCTCATAACTCATTTGATTAATTTTAGAGGACTCTTTAAAAACAAAACCATAAATCATTATCAAAATATAGTTTTAAAGATTCCTTGTGAATATGATTATCAAACTGTGTCAAGATGTTTTTCTATAATTAGTTTGTTAGAATCCGGATCCAGATAAGGTCTTTACATTACATTGAGTCTAAATGACCCTTATACATAATAGCCCCCTCTCCCTTTGTATGGCAATTTATTTGTTGAAAATACTGGGGTCCATTTCCTCCTATACAATTACCTGTTTTAGATTTGGCTGATTGTATTCTCCTGTCATTCAATATGCTTTCTATATTCACTGTGTTTCCTGTAAACTGTTCATAAGATCTAAACTCTTCATTACATTTTGCAAACATACTTCATAGATATGTGTATTTTCTACTGCAGCACAGCAGGAGGTGCATAATACTTGGTTGTCCTGCTTTTAGTAGATAAGAATGATCAGTGAGTTCAAATGTTGCCAGTCTGAAACTTCCATTATAACCTTCTCCATCAGCCTTTATACCTAATGGCTTTTAGCTGCTGAAGATGTTGGCTGTATCAGTTATTTCATCAGAGGTTACAAATGTTAATATTCTAATTAAATTGTTCCCTCTTTTATTAGCCACATTTCTTCTAGAAGTTTATGAGAACATTTGCTCATAAACTATTTAATTAATCTGAAATTAATTCATACAGAAAATGCAGTAAAATTCCTGATTTTTTACCTATCAGTTTTCAGATTAATGAATTTGGTGTCCTGAAGACTTTTAAAAGAAACTCAGGGTTTTGTTTTGGTACCATTATAAACTTACAGCTTTCGATGAACCTGGGAATGCTGGGACCCTGGATCCCAGGACAGACCCAGGCAGAAGGCTTTCTGGATGTCCAGCCTGATTCACCACTGGTGTAATTTTAACAATCTAGTGACCCTGGGATCCCTGGCCCTATTTCCTTTCATACGCAGTCATTCTTCGATTTATCCTAACCATTTAATGTATAGGTGTACTTTACACATGTCTATGAAGAAATCTTAGGACAAGACCTTCCTAGGTAGGTATATTTAAGTAAATGCTCATAACTCATTTGATTAATTTTAGAGGACTCTTTAAAAACAAAACCATAAATCATTATCAAAATATAGTTTTAAAGATTCCTTGTGAATATGATTATCAAACTGTGTCAAGATGTTTTTCTATAATTAGTTTGTTAGAATCCGGATCCAGATAAGGTCTTTACATTACATTGAGTCTAAATGACCCTTATACATAATAGCCCCTCCCCCTTTGTATGGCAATTTATTTGTTGAAAATACTGGGGTCCATTTCCTCCTATACAATTACCTGTTTTAGATTTGGCTGATTGTATTCTCCTGTCATTCAATATGCTTTCTATATTCACTGTGTTTCCTGTAAACTGTTCATAAGATCTAAACTCTTCATTACATTTTGCAAACATACTTCATAGATATGTGTATTTTCTACTGCAGCACAGCAGGAGGTGCATAATACTTGGTTGTCCTGCTTTTAGTAGATAAGAATGATCAGTGAGTTCAAATGTTGCCAGTCTGAAACTTCCATTATAACCTTCTCCATCAGCCTTTATACCTAATGGCTTTTAGCTGCTGAAGATGTTGGCTGTATCAGTTATTTCATCAGAGGTTACAAATGTTAATATTCTAATTAAATTGTTCCCTCTTTTATTAGCCACATTTCTTCTAGAAGTTTATGAGAACATTTGCTCATAAACTATTTAATTAATCTGAAATTAATTCATACAGAAAATGCAGTAAAATTCCTGATTTTTTACCTATCAGTTTTCAGATTAATGAATTTGGTGTCCTGAAGACTTTTAAAAGAAACTCAGGGTTTTGTTTTGGTACCATTATAAACTTACAGCTTTCGATGAATTGTAGTCATATTCTTCTTGATACTTACATTGTTCCTCAGCTGAAGAACCACTTGAAGCTGATTGTTATGTTCATTTGATGTGACTCTGGTAGACACCAGGTATCCTAGATACATTCTAGTTTCTTCTCTAAACCTGGAATCAGCGGTGGTTTCCTTTTAGTGACAAATGATATTAAATATCATATTCTGGGCTCTAGGTGAGCTCATTACTACTGGGCTCTCACTGGTTTTAAATTTTTTTATTTGGATGATGTGTATTTTTTAAGAAAGAGAAATCAATTATTAATGTGTACTGATATTTCCAAGTCAAATATAAAATTCCTGCTTATTTTATGTAATCCTTGTGATTTTATATTTCTATCTCTTCTCTCTTAACTGGAAATCTTGGCCCTTTCTCTTGCCATGTAGGCAACTTTTTTTTTTTTGAGGAGGAGCACTTCTATTGGTCTTTCATTTATCTATTTTCATCCATCTTTGTTCTTTGGCCCATGTGGGCCTCCCATCACAGTGGCCTCTGTTGCTGCAAAGGACTGGATCTGGGCGCATGTGCTCCAGAGCTCCGGCTCTGTAGTTGGACACATCGGTCCAGGCGCTCCATGGCACATGGGATCTTCCCAGGCTGGGGATTGAACCAGCGCTCCTTGCACTGCAAGGTGGTATCCTTACCCACTGGACCACCAGGAAAGCCCTCGGGAACTTTTTAAGTTTGTTTTTTTGGGGAATTATCCTTCCATAATTTCTTTAATAAATATATACATGCATATGAGTATATGTATACACACACACATATATATACAACAGAGAATATATATGTGTGTGTGTGTATATACATATATATATTTATATATATATTCGCAACAGAGGATGCCCCTTTCTTCGTCTAACATAAAGATTGCTTACATTACACATATGCTTCTGTCTCTTATTTATTCCACTTAAGGATACATCCAGGGGCTTACTCATTCCTCTACAATGTTTAGAGATCTTCCTCATCACTTTTCATAACTGTGTGGCTAAGTAGCTCAGATTCCGTTTTCAGTTTTGAATTGTAGCTTTTAAAAGAAACTCAGGGTTTTGTTTTGGTACCATTATAAACTTACAGCTTTCGATGAATTGTAGTCATATTCTTCTTGATACTTACATTGTTCCTCAGCTGAAGAACCACTTGAAGCTGATTGTTATGTTCATTTGATGTGACTCTGGTAGACACCAGGTATCCTAGATACATTCTAGTTTCTTCTCTAAACCTGGAATCAGCGGTGGTTTCCTTTTAGTGACAAATGATATTAAATATCATATTCTGGGCTCTAGGTGAGCTCATTACTACTGGGCTCTCACTGGTTTTAAATTTTTTTATTTGGATGATGTGTATTTTTTAAGAAAGAGAAATCAATTATTAATGTGTACTGATATTTCCAAGTCAAATATAAAATTCCTGCTTATTTTATGTAATCCTTGTGATTTTATATTTCTATCTCTTCTCTCTTAACTGGAAATCTTGGCCCTTTCTCTTGCCATGTAGGCAACTTTTTTTTTTTTGAGGAGGAGCACTTCTATTGGTCTTTCATTTATCTATTTTCATCCATCTTTGTTCTTTGGCCCATGTGGGCCTCCCATCACAGTGGCCTCTGTTGCTGCAAAGGACTGGATCTGGGCGCATGTGCTCCAGAGCTCCGGCTCTGTAGTTGGACACATCGGTCCAGGCGCTCCATGGCACATGGGATCTTCCCAGGCTGGGGATTGAACCAGCGCTCCTTGCACTGCAAGGTGGTATCCTTACCCACTGGACCACCAGGAAAGCCCTCGGGAACTTTTTAAGTTTGTTTTTTTGGGGAATTATCCTTCCATAATTTCTTTAATAAATATATACATGCATATGTGTATATGTATACACACACACACATATATATACAACAGAGAATATATATGTGTGTGTGTGTATATACATATATATATTTATATATATATATTCGCAACAGAGGATGCCCCTTTCTTCGTCTAACATAAAGATTGCTTACAGTACACATATGCTTCTGTCTCTTATTTATTCCACTTAAGGATACATCCAGGGGCTTACTCATTCCTCTACAATGTTTAGAGATCTTCCTCATCACTTTTCATAACTGTGTGGCTAAGTAGCTCATGAGGCTAAGTCTCTTAGTTCTTATTACTTTCAGTGATCACATTGAATAGTTGAGTATCAGATGTTACCAATTTATACCTTTCTCAACTAGTAATACTCCATCTAGTTTTCTGTAATAGGAATAACAGTGATAGATTACTAACAGAATGGGCTATTGGGGAGTATTGGCCAGAGGAAATGTCTCCTTTTCTTGCATTTTTTTTCCATATAAGAGTCTTTCCAGATTTAAATGGTCTGCATCTTAAAGTACCTGCCACTTAGAAAGGGAGTTCAACATACCACAGGATGCAAGAATATGAAATGGAGGAACTCTACGGTTTTTGTCATCTAGAAGCACTTCCTGTTATTCAAGTTTCAGCCAGAGAATCAATGGGGAGCTAACCAGAATCAATTTTAATTGATTGTTCAGGCTTTTTAATAATTGGCATTCTTCCCTATTGCTTGACAGAATAGCGGCTAGAGTCTGATGCTCTGTAATTTTGACTCCCATTCTAAAGGTGTATTATTGTCTAGCAACTATTGCACCTACAGATAGCACACTGACCCCATAGTATGTCACAGGAAATAGGGGAGCAAAATAAAGGAGAAATGAAGTAAAATTGTGTTTACATGTGTTTATTTGCACAAATGCACACAAACATGTGGGCTCCAGCTGCCATGGTTGTCGCCAAGTTGTCCATTGTTGGTAATAAAATAGAGTGTAAGGAATCAACTTCTGCAAATGTTAAATTGACATGCTTTAATTTCCTTCTTAATTCACATTTGTAAGCTTCAACCTCCAAAATTAAGTCATGAGGTCAGTTGTTCTAAAGCAAGAGAGAACAGTACTAGCAATAACTTTAAGCCAATTTTGGATACTAAAAGGACATAAGAAACCTCTTTAGCAAGTGCAGTTGACAATGTTGTTGCTTACCCAACAGCTATGTCCACCACACCTGGTTTCTAATCTTGCTAACAGAATCCAAACTTTGGTACAGTCATTGGTGCCCAGTTTCAAGGGATGAATTTTGAATGTTTAAGTAAATTAGAACTATTGCAGATGACTAAAAAGTGACCCAAAAGACTGTATAAACCAGTGGTTCTCCATTTGGGTGATATACTGAAGCCTGGGATCAACCCCCATGAACACTGATTTAATTTTTCCAGTGTGAGACAGAGTACTGGTATTTATAATAGCTCACCAGCAGCTATGGATGAGAATCATTGGTTTAAATTTTTGAAATTATCAAATTTTAAAGCAAATTGTGCTCTATTTAGTTCCCCCATGTACTTCTTGTTATAAGAATATTTAAAGACTAAGTAATAAAAAATACCTCTGAGTTGTAATGTGAGAAACATGTGGACCTTCCTAAATAATACCCATTTTTTCTCCCCATCATGGATATTTTCCATATGATCTTATTAAATTATTATAATACCACAGCAAAATATAATTAATATCCCCAATTTTATAGATGAGAATCTTGAGGCTAGGCAGGGATAGGCAATTAGAATCAAGCTCAGGTTTCTTGGGCTCTAAAGTTTATAGTCTTTCATCTCTACTGAACTGCTTTTCAAAAGCTTTCTCTTTTCATCTGCTTCTTAATACCTAATTCTTACTTCCTGATGATACAGAGTAAAGCCAAGGCAGTAACTTTGAATTTCTGACTGTCCACTCTTCTAAATTTAAGACGCAATCCAGTCATAACCAAGCCTTATTGATCTACTTTTTGGAATCAAGATTGTGTCAATCAGCCTAAATCCTCAAGCCCTATTGTATTAAGGGTACAGTAATATAGTACCTGAAGGTATAATAATATAGTACCTTCAGCTTCTAGGAGCATTCCAGTGCCTCCAATCCAAAAGGAATAACAGAGATTACCATGACCTTCTTTATATGCATTTTTAGATGCTGCTTTTTGCTTCTGGAAGCATTTGTTGTGAATCAGTAGCAATTAAATTTAGTACCATATTATGTCTCAGTCCACATCAGGATATTAATGGTCAGGATTGACTCTACATTCAGCAATCTGACTGAATAAAAATCAAATTTCAGTTTTAATGAGCTATAATTGTTAATGCATCTTGCAAGAAACTTGTGTTGTTCCAGGGTAAATTTTATTCAATATCTGAATTTCTTCTTTTACTGCCAGCAGCCAAAAAAACACTAAGCCGTTTGTTACTCATAGTTTGCTTAGCTGTCAATCAAATATATGTTTTTACCCATGATAAATAGGTATTTATTGGGAAAGAATTCAGGCCAATATTGACTGACTTGACTTATTTTGTTTCTTATATTCCTCTTGCTTTACTCATGTTTCAGTCCATTACTTCTAAACTGTTGAATTCTGTTAAGAAGGCCTATTTTCTAAATCATCAAAGTAGTTGAGAAAATATTAGTTAACTTTCTGAATAATATAGTACCTCAATTCATGTTGATCTGCACTCACTGACCATGATTTATTTTTACTGTGTAAATACGCCAGAAGTATATTGATCTCTTCTCTAAGTGCTTAATCTAACTCTATTAATACTGTAAACCACAAACTATCAGAAAGGCATAACTTTGAAATGTTTACATCTATGATTCGAAGTTAAGTGAAATAATTTTCTGTGCCTACTGAGTGTTGTTCCTAGATTTTTTGTGCTGCTATTAACTTCCATGTTGCCTTTGTCTAATTCTATGTAAGGTATGCTGATTTATTAGGACACTCACTCTACTGTAAACTATAATCGGATACTCTTGAAAAATGAGTTTCATTGACTTAGCCCATGACCACAGATATTATTGAAGTAAACCTCTTAACAGTGTCCGGGTGTATTTTGGCCATAATCAATGTTTCTGAATCTTCTCTTGTCCCTTTTTGTTTTGTTTAGTGTTATCTGCATTGATTTAAATCTATAGCAAATGTTAAGTGTTAAATTCATCCTAACATAAAATTTCATTACTTTTCTGGAGATGCAAACTTTTCATTGTTTAGTATAGATTAAAAATATTCCCTGACAATCTTTGAAAATAATCAATTTGTTCTTATGTCAGTATGCATCAGCAATAAATGATATTAAAGTGAAAAATTAGAGACATTATCCTTAAAATAATTGAATTAAGTTTCTTCTTTTTAAAAACCATTGCAATCATCTGCCTTTGTGCCTTCTAAAGGAATTTTGAACTTTCTGAAAATAAAAATTAAGTTCAACAGTTTTAAATCTCTCTGTACACCTGTGTGTAGAAATTGACAAGTGATATACTAAAGGATGAATGGCGAATATGATCTTGAGTCAAAGTCCCTAAAAAACAACTTTTATCAAAAGTGTACTGGCTCTGCAAGCAATTTTCGGCTCTCTTTAACAACATTAAACACAAAGAAAAAATTAGGAACTAGACCTAAAGTACTTGTGGGTTGTGTGTCAATCTTCTGGATTATACATCATGGAAAAATGTAAAATATACAGTTTAGTGCCATTTTATTAGAATTATAAGACAAGAAGGAAAAAATCCATCCAGCATATGTATGCATAGTATACCTTCTGGTTAGAATAGAAGTTACTTGAGATTATTGGATTTTTATATCCATCGTTTTATTTATTTATTTTTTGAATTAAAAACATTGAAGTATAGTTGACTTATAGTGTTGTGCCAATCTTTGCTATAGAGCAAAGTGACTCAGTTATATGCATATATACAGTCTCCTTTTTAATATTCTTTTCTATTATGGCTTGTGGATATACCCAATATCCCAGGATAAACCATAATATATGGAAATATATTATGTGACCCTTTGCCTCTACCAATCACAAACTACCGGTCAATCACTTTGCCTCCTCCCTTCCCACTTCTGCTATATTTTAGTTTCCATATGTAAGTGATAATTTATGATATTTGCCTTTTTATAACTTCCTTCACTTAATATGATAATCTTTGGTTGCATACATGTCATGGCAAATGGCATTATTTTGGCCTTTTTTAATGGCTGAGTAGTATTTTCATTGTATATCTTGTACATGTCTTTACCCATTCATCTATCAGTGGACATTCAGGCTGGTTCCATATTTTTGCCATTGTGAATAGTGCTGTTAAGAACATAGGGCTCCATGTATTTTTTTGAGTTATAGTTTTGTCCAGGTGTATGCCCAGAGGTGGGATTGCTGGATTATGTGGTAATTTTATGTTTAGTTTTCTGAGGAAGTTCCAGACTGTTTTCCACAGTAGCTGTGCCAACTTTCCACAACAGTATAGGAGGGTTCCTTTTTCTCCACATTATCACCAACATTTATTTGTAGCTATGTCCCTCATTTTAATATCTGCAATAAAGTTAAACTTTCCCTGGGTATAAAGAAAATAAGTGGCACCATGTTACATGATTTTCTTTCAAAAAGTAGTGTAAGCAGGCTATACATGCACATGGCATAAAATTCAAAAGGTAGCAAAGAGAGTTGAGGTAAAAGTGAGCCTTCCCTCTACCATCTAGTAGCTAGCTACCTAATCCCCTACCTGCAGCTACTAGTTACTTTGTGTTTGTGTGTGTGTGTGTGTGTACACCACCAGAGACACATTCAATGAACTATAAGCATGTATCTGTATATGTGGATGTATACAAAAACAGTAGTACATTGCACAGTGTTCTCAACCTTGATTTTTCTCTTTTAACAGTACTTTTTTGAGAATTTTCCATATCATTATACCCAGAGTTGTCTCATACTTAAAAAACTGCATAATAATCCATTCTTTGGATGTCCCACTATTTATGTAACCAGACCTCTGTTGATGGACATTTAGGTCATTTCTAATCCATTACTATATTGAATGATATTATAATTAAT
The DNA here is from genome assembly GCA_022376925.1 of Tragulus kanchil. Classification (NCBI taxonomy): domain Eukaryota; kingdom Metazoa; phylum Chordata; class Mammalia; order Artiodactyla; family Tragulidae; genus Tragulus; species Tragulus kanchil. Next base: position 107,135,139 of record JAIOJX010000030.1, on the reverse strand, counting down.
ATATTTTTACATACACTATTTCTTACATGTGAAGGTATACCTTAGCTTATACTCAGTAGTGAAATTTCCGAGTCAAAGGGCATGTTTAAAATTTTGACAAGCTTTGCCACAGGCTCCAATCAGTTAGGATAGAAGCCAGATGTAGACAACTGTTGAAGTCTGAATATCAGATATGAATGCTGTCAAAGTGCCCATCAAAGCATACTAATTGATCAGTCTGCTTTGAATCATATTTATGAGAATAGATGCCGTGTTCTTCCATTGTCATTTCCATTTACAGAATTTGCTGTATCTCAATGTTTTTTGTTTATTGGTTTATTGCCAATAAAACATTGCCTGGAGACATTGGTGGATCGGAGTGGTAAAGGTGCTAAATTTAGACTACATAATGAATGTAGTATACTATTCATAACAAAGCCACGTTCAGAATTGTCTGTAAACATTAACACCACACAGGGCTCCCTGCCCATATGACTTGAGCAGGTGACTAGAACAGAGGTCTTATCTGCTTTTCCTATTAGAAGATCAGCTTCATGAAGGAATAAGTTGTTTTTATTTCCCACATCAGTAAATTCAACACCTAGAAAAATACCTGGTGTTATTTGGAGCTCAAAAAAATGGGTCTCGCTAGTGATTATAATTGAACAAGATATCAGGAAGATAGAGAATATTCCCTACAAGGAAAATAAAAGGTTTTGAATATTCACATAGTATTTTTGTTGTTATACCTGTTTTCTTATTCTTAAGGTTTGCAGATAGATCATTTATTAAAGGTGTATTCTGAAATCAGAGTTATTGAAGGCCAAACCTGGATTTCACTATTAGGTTTTTTAATTCAGCATCTTGAAGAAGAGTATATCTGAATATTCTTAAACCACAATTATAGCTAAAATTTGCACATTTTATAATGTGGTAATTGTATTTAGCTAGCTGACGTCTTTTGTTTTGGAGGGCTGGGGTGTAGATACTTGTGAATGTAGAATTTAACACCTGAAGTAGTAATTATGTGTACTTAGAAATTATAGGGTAGAAATTGGAAATTGGGATGGAAAAGGCAGGTTATAGAAAATAATATGCAATGTATAAATTTGTGTGTTGAGTGCTGTGGGGACACATAAAAAGGATATCTTATACTCAGTAGTGAAATTTCCGAGTCAAAGGGCATGTTTAAAATTTTGACAAGCTTTGCCACAGGCTCCAATCAGTTAGGATAGAAGCCAGATGTAGACAACTGTTGAAGTCTGAATATCAGATATGAATGCTGTCAAAGTGCCCATCAAAGCATACTAATTGATCAGTCTGCTTTGAATCATATTTATGAGAATAGATGCCGTGTTCTTCCATTGTCATTTCCATTTACAGAATTTGCTGTATCTCAATGTTTTTTGTTTATTGGTTTATTGCCAATAAAACATTGCCTGGAGACATTGGTGGATCGGAGTGGTAAAGGTGCTAAATTTAGACTACATAATGAATGTAGTATACTATTCATAACAAAGCCACGTTCAGAATTGTCTGTAAACATTAACACCACACAGGGCTCCCTGCCCATATGACTTGAGCAGGTGACTAGAACAGAGGTCTTATCTGCTTTTCCTATTAGAAGATCAGCTTCATGAAGGAATAAGTTGTTTTTATTTCCCACATCAGTAAATTCAACACCTAGAAAAATACCTGGTGTTATTTGGAGCTCAAAAAAATGGGTCTCGCTAGTGATTATAATTGAACAAGATATCAGGAAGATAGAGAATATTCCCTACAAGGAAAATAAAAGGTTTTGAATATTCACATAGTATTTTTGTTGTTATACCTGTTTTCTTATTCTTAAGGTTTGCAGATAGATCATTTATTAAAGGTGTATTCTGAAATCAGAGTTATTGAAGGCCAAACCTGGATTTCACTATTAGGTTTTTTAATTCAGCATCTTGAAGAAGAGTATATCTGAATATTCTTAAACCACAATTATAGCTAAAATTTGCACATTTTATAATGTGGTAATTGTATTTAGCTAGCTGACGTCTTTTGTTTTGGAGGGCTGGGGTGTAGATACTTGTGAATGTAGAATTTAACACCTGAAGTAGTAATTATGTGTACTTAGAAATTATAGGGTAGAAATTGGAAATTGGGATGGAAAAGGCAGGTTATAGAAAATAATATGCAATGTATAAATTTGTGTGTTGAGTGCTGTGGGGACACATAACAAAAAATGCTTGTGATATCTTAAAACAAAGTTGCTAACTTTCTTAATTCTTTCCCGCCTTCCTTCCACCTCCAATTCATGCGGAACAATGAGGCAAAGTCATGTGACAAGGTGATAATTCCAAAATGCTACAGTATTAACATGGAATTCAATGCTGTCTCATAAATTTAGATTGTCTGAGAAACGCATGATCTAGAAATGTGGTGTGTCACATATAATATAACATCTTCACAACAAACTGAATTATTTGGACTTCATCAGCCTTCTCCCATGTAAATATAATACAGAGGGACTTGAGATGACTTTAAAAAAAAAAGCCCAGAATTTCAGATGATCAAAGAACTAGTGAAATGTAGTATTAGGTTGGTGCAAAAGTAATTGTGGTTTTGCATTATTGAAATTTGCCATTTTTGTTGGAATGCATTCTTAAATAAATGTGGTTACATTATATATCATTTTAATGTACACTTCTTGCTTTATGTCTTTTTGCTAATAACATTTCTTACAATTTATTTTATATTTATTTTAGACTAGGGAAATGATATTAGACAAAAAACAGATTCGAATAATTTTTTTTTATTCTAGTTCAAAATGAATCGCAAACAGGGGAGACAACTTGAAGCATCAGCAGCACACTTGACCTGTTAATGAATGTACAGTGCAGTGGTGGTTCAGGAAGTTTTTGCAAAGGAGATGAGAGCCTTGAAGATGAAGAGCATAGTGGCCAGGTGTCAAAAATTGACAGCAATCAATTGAGAGGATCATCAAAGCTGACCCTTTTACAACTACAGGAGAAGTTGCCAAAGAACTCAGTATCAGCTGTTCTACAATCTTTGGGCATTTGAAGCAAATTGGAAAGTTATAAAAGCTCCCTAAGTGAATGCCTCATGAGCTGACCACACCCCCCAAAAAGGTCATTTTTAAGTGGCATCTCTTTTTTTTGTAGCCCCGCCCACATCCCCCCCTTTTTTTGTAGGCCCAAATCTCCTCTTATTCTATGTAACAACAATGAATCATTTCTCTATCAGGTTGTGATGAAAAGTGGATTTTATATGGCAACCAATAGTGATCAGCTCAGTGGTTGGACAGAGAAGATGCTACAAAGCACTTTCCAAAGCCAGGCTTGCGCCACAGAAAGATCATGGTCATTGTTTGGTAGTCTGCTGCCAATCTGATCCACTATAGTTTTCTGAATTATGGTAAAGCTATTACATCTAAGAAGTATACTCAGCAAATGACGAGATGCATGGGAAACTCCCACACCTACAGCCAGCATTAATTAACAGAAAGGGCTCAGTTCTTTTCCACAGCAATGCCTGACCGCACGTTACACAACCAGTTCTTCGAAAGTTAAATCAATTGGGCTACAAAGTTTTGCCTCAACTACCACATTCATCAGACTGCTTGCTAACCAACTACCACTTCTTCAAGCATCTCAGCAACTTTTTGCAGGGAAAATGCTCCCACAAGCAGCAAGAGGCAGAAAATGCTTTCCAAGAGTTTGCTGAATCCCAAAGCATGATTTTTATGTTACAGGAGTAAACATATTTCTCGTTGGCAAAAATGTGTTGATTGTAATGGTTCCTATTTTGATTAATAAAGATATGTTTGAGCCTAGTGTAATGATTTAAAATTCATGGTCCAAAACCATGATTATGTTTGCATCAGCCTAATAGTAAGTGTGTATGAATATATTTAAAGAGCAGGAATGCTATACAATTTTCTGGAAAGGCTATCAGCATAAGCTTCATGAGGACTGGGTTTATTTGGTTCACCGTCAGATTTCAGCATGTAGCACTTGGCACACCAAAGGTACTCAACACGTATTTGTTAGGTGAATAGGAAGAATATTCTTTGTTTGTGAGGCTAAGTGAAGGATTCTTAGCAAAGGAGAAAGTGGTCAGCATTTGTTAAAGTGTTAAATTTCCTGAAGCAAATTGGAAAGTTATAAAAGCTCCCTAAGTGAATGCCTCATGAGCTGACCACACCCCAAAAGGTCATTTTAAGTGGCATCTCTTTTTGTAGCCCGCCCACATCCCCCCCTTTTTTTGTAGGCCCAAATCTCCTCTTATTCTATGTAACAACAATGAATCATTTCTCTATCAGGTTGTGATGAAAAGTGGATTTTATATGGCAACCAATAGTGATCAGCTCAGTGGTTGGACAGAGAAGATGCTACAAAGCACTTTCCAAAGCCAGGCTTGCGCCACAGAAAGATCATGGTCATTGTTTGGTAGTCTGCTGCCAATCTGATCCACTATAGTTTTCTGAATTATGGTAAAGCTATTACATCTAAGAAGTATACTCAGCAAATGACGAGATGCATGGGAAACTCCCACACCTACAGCCAGCATTAATTAACAGAAAGGGCTCAGTTCTTTTCCACAGCAATGCCTGACCGCACGTTACACAACCAGTTCTTCGAAAGTTAAATCAATTGGGCTACAAAGTTTTGCCTCAACTACCACATTCATCAGACTGCTTGCTAACCAACTACCACTTCTTCAAGCATCTCAGCAACTTTTTGCAGGGAAAATGCTCCCACAAGCAGCAAGAGGCAGAAAATGCTTTCCAAGAGTTTGCTGAATCCCAAAGCATGATTTTTATGTTACAGGAGTAAACATATTTCTCGTTGGCAAAAATGTGTTGATTGTAATGGTTCCTATTTTGATTAATAAAGATATGTTTGAGCCTAGTGTAATGATTTAAAATTCATGGTCCAAAACCATGATTATGTTTGCATCAGCCTAATAGTAAGTGTGTATGAATATATTTAAAGAGCAGGAATGCTATACAATTTTCTGGAAAGGCTATCAGCATAAGCTTCATGAGGACTGGGTTTATTTGGTTCACCGTCAGATTTCAGCATGTAGCACTTGGCACACCAAAGGTACTCAACACGTATTTGTTAGGTGAATAGGAAGAATATTCTTTGTTTGTGAGGCTAAGTGAAGGGATTCTTAGCAAAAGGAGAAAGTGGTCAGCATTTGTTAAAGTGTTAAATTTCCTGAGGCAAATGGGTTGAGTTATTAAATAATGCCCATGATATCAAGCCTGGACCCCATTAAGCCCCAGGCTACAAAGTGAACAGTTAATTTCATAGCTGTACTAAATAGTTATATCACATATCAGTCAAGGTGATATATTCCTCTAAATCCCTTGGAAAGCGCCCAAGGGCAGAGGACAGAAATCATTATAAGGTTGACTTGGAAAACTGCTAATAAAGTGGGTCATGGAACTTTTCTTCAATGTTAAGAAAAAAATGTAATAATGGGATTGTGTCTTTCCCCTTTTCCTTTGAAAATGCTTTTAGTATTAGGATATATTCAATCAAAGGATTTAGGAATATTCTAATCGTGAATGTTTCTGTGTTTTATGTTTAGTTCTGGATACCTAATGAGTTGTATTATCACATTAAAATATCTGTGAATCAAAAGGGAGAGAGAGAGGAGTTTATTGAGCTTTGTAAAGATCTTTATATTAGGAAAACTGACAATTACTAGTTTTATTTGAGAGTAGTAAATGGGAAGATTTTCTGTGTGAGAATTGAATATAGATAAATAATGGAAGATGTTTAATAGATAAGGCTTTAGAATTTTACAAAGAGCTTTCTCTTATAATATGCAATTAAGCATATTGGAAAAGCTACTGAAAATAAAGCATAGTTCTGCATTGTTAAAAAATGAGGTCTGGAAGCAGTATTCACAATTGGCAGCAAGTTAGTTCATCATCCCTTGATATACAGTGATTTAACAATGTAGCATGGCATGCATTTTTCAAAATCCAATTGCTAATCTGTTTAAGGTCGAAATGAATTGGAACACTATTAGAACTTCATTTTAATGTTCTGACCTAAAATGGAAATGCGTTTAACAAGGCTGTCAAGTTTGGGTTACTTTTGGGTGTTAACATCATATTCCTAGGACTGCTTTTCATCATGATTGTGCCTCATTACCTTAGGTGTTTTTATTCTTGGAAAAAGGAATTCCATTTTGAATTAGTGAATCATATTTTCACCTCCTTAGCAGGAGAGATGTTAGTCAAAAGGTGACTTAACAGTTTCCATGGAGTCTCAGAATTTTGCAGAATATATTGAGAAATGTATTGAATTTCTCACACACAAAAGATGCAGCCTTGTTAACTGGTGAGTGAAGCTAGTAGACTTGGATCTCTTGGAGTGCTGCATCCAAATTTTACTTCATCCCTGGAACCTAAAGCTACTGGTTTGTATAATGCTAACATGTGACAAGTAAAGGAATGAAGACTTAACAACTGCCCCACAAATGCCTTCTTAGGTATTTTTTAACATTATCCATACATGTTCCTTTAATAAACAGAAAGGACTATATAGGCACATCTTATCATTTTGTCCTCACATCTTCTGAACAGATGTCACTTGCTTTGAAACAATCCAGTTTATGAAAATCAAAGTTCAACCTGCTCTTGCCAAAAGAAAACCAGAGTCTGTGAGGTGAATGTTTCTGTGTTTTATGTTTAGTTCTGGATACCTAATGAGTTGTATTATCACATTAAAATATCTGTGAATCAAAAGGGAGAGAGAGAGTTTATTGAGCTTTGTAAAGATCTTTATATTAGGAAAACTGACAATTACTAGTTTTATTTGAGAGTAGTAAATGGGAAGATTTTCTGTGTGAGAATTGAATATAGATAAATAATGGAAGATGTTTAATAGATAAGGCTTTAGAATTTTACAAAGAGCTTTCTCTTATAATATGCAATTAAGCATATTGGAAAAGCTACTGAAAATAAAGCATAGTTCTGCATTGTTAAAAAATGAGGTCTGGAAGCAGTATTCACAATTGGCAGCAAGTTAGTTCATCATCCCTTGATATACAGTGATTTAACAATGTAGCATGGCATGCATTTTTCAAAATCCAATTGCTAATCTGTTTAAGGTCGAAATGAATTGGAACACTATTAGAACTTCATTTTAATGTTCTGACCTAAAATGGAAATGCGTTTAACAAGGCTGTCAAGTTTGGGTTACTTTTGGGTGTTAACATCATATTCCTAGGACTGCTTTTCATCATGATTGTGCCTCATTACCTTAGGTGTTTTTATTCTTGGAAAAAGGAATTCCATTTTGAATTAGTGAATCATATTTTCACCTCCTTAGCAGGAGAGATGTTAGTCAAAAGGTGACTTAACAGTTTCCATGGAGTCTCAGAATTTTGCAGAATATATTGAGAAATGTATTGAATTTCTCACACACAAAAGATGCAGCCTTGTTAACTGGTGAGTGAAGCTAGTAGACTTGGATCTCTTGGAGTGCTGCATCCAAATTTTACTTCATCCCTGGAACCTAAAGCTACTGGTTTGTATAATGCTAACATGTGACAAGTAAAGGAATGAAGACTTAACAACTGCCCCACAAATGCCTTCTTAGGTATTTTTTAACATTATCCATACATGTTCCTTTAATAAACAGAAAGGACTATATAGGCACATCTTATCATTTTGTCCTCACATCTTCTGAACAGATGTCACTTGCTTTGAAACAATCCAGTTTATGAAAATCAAAGTTCAACCTGCTCTTTCCAAAAGAATAATCCCTTGAGAGTCTGTGAGGAATTTTAATAGCTTGAAGAACCTATATCCATTTGCTTAGTTCTGAAGGATTTTCTACATTTTGAAATGCCTAGGTATACTCTGAAGTGTGGGAGCATGATGTGTTTCAGTTTGTTTAAGCTGAATACTTGCATCCACAAGCAGATGTTTAGCTTTTCCACACAACTATGAAAATGCAGTATTTCTTGTCAGATGGTGTTGGTAGTTTGGGTGTGGGGGGACATGGCAGTTGTGAGGATTTGAAAGTGAGCTAGAAACAGATTCCCTGAGTTGGGTTATGGGCCAGAAGGGAATCCATAGCCCTTTTGTATTGATACTATGTAACAAGACAAAAAGTAATACTTCCTCGATGGGATAAAAAAACTTTTAAGAGTGCCGGAAGCTGAAAAGGCAGTTTCTCTGTGGGTCATTTCACTTTTTTTTTCATGGGAATCAGTGAAGCAGGTTCATGAAATTCAGAGGCAAAGACACCAAGCAGGGAGGTAAATGATTAAAGAGCTACAACTTCATGAAAGAGCATAAAGGCGAGGCTAAGGGCATAGGAGTCCATAAGCCTTGAAAAGAGAGCTGAGGTGGTGTGCCCAGGCTTTTACTTGAAGCACAGCAAGACTCAAAAGTGAGTCACTTCAAACTCTTTTCAAGGGCAAGAGTGGGTCATGATTTTGTAGGGACTGAAGCTTATACAATTTTAGAAACACAAAGTGAGATGTAATATAGGGCCTTTTAAGTGATCTTTGCTAAAGAAAGGCCCCGAAGCTTATGATATGATTTATAACAAAATGTATGATTTATCTCTCCTTGTACCAAAAAAACCACACATCACTCTTGAGAAATAATAATAATTTGCTGAGCCCTTACTGTGTGCCAAGCATTATGTTAAAACCTTATTATATTTGTTTCCTAGGTTTGCTGTAACCAAGTACCACAACAAATATTTTTTAATTTTCATTAATTTAATTTAATTAATTTGCGTTTACAGTTTAGAGACTAGAAGTTCAAAATCAAGTTATTGGCAGGCCAAGTTCCCTCCAAAGCCTCCAAGGAAAGATCCTTCCTTGCCTCTTCCAGCTTCTGGTTGTTTCAGGCATTTTAGTTTGTAGCAGCATAATTCCAATCTCTGCTTCTTGTCTTTATGTGACTCTTCCTTCTGTGCCTTTTCTTCTTATAAGGACACCAATTAAATTGGATTAAAACCCACCCTAATTCATATGGCCTTATCTTAAAATTTTACTGTATTTGCAGAGATCCTACTTTTCTAAATTAGGTCACATTCACAGATTCTGAGAGTTAGGACTTTCACATATTTGCCACATATTTGAGGGGAAAACAAAGTTCAACCCATAGCACTTACAAATGGCTCCTTTAATCCTCACAATAATCCCAGGAAAAAGTTACTATTATTCCCGTTTTACAGTTGAAGAAATTGAGATTCAGAGAAGTGATATGACTTGCTTGAGGTCACTGAGCCAATCTAGCATTGGGATTCCATAATTCTGATGCCTTCTGTACACCACATTTAATTCTGATGGAAGTGAGTTCAGTTCAGTTTAGTTACTCGATCATGTCCAGCTCTTTGCAACTCATGGACTGCAGCACACCAGGCTTCACCACCTCCCAGAGCTTGCTCAGACTCATGGAGTCAGTGATGTGATCCAACCATTTCATTCTTTGTCATCCCCTTCTCCTTCCGCCCTACCTTCTATTTTTCCTAGCATCGACACTTTTCCAACAAGTAATCTGTTTGCATCAGTTCAGTTCAGTTGCTCAGTTGTGTCCAACTCTTTGCAACCCCATGAACTGCAGCATTCCGGGCTTCCCTGTCTTCACCATCTCCTGGAGCTTGCTTAAATTCATGTCTATTAATTCAATGATGCCATTCAACCATCTCGTCCTCTGCTGTCCCCTTTTCCTTTTACTTTTGATTTTTCCCAATATCAGGCTCTTTTCCAATGAGTTGTCTCTGCATCAGGTGACCAATATTGAAACTTCAGCTTCAGCATCATTCCTTCCAATGAATATTCAGGGTTAATTTTTTGAAACTTCCAGCTTCAGCATCTGGTCCTTCCAATTTTTAATTTAATTAATTTATGCGTTTACAGTTTAGAGACTAGAAGTTCAAAATCAAGTTATTGGCAGGCCAAGTTCCCTCCAAAGCCTCCAAGGAAAGATCCTTCCTTGCCTCTTCCAGCTTCTGGTTGTTTCAGGCATTTTAGTTTGTAGCAGCATAATTCCAATCTCTGCTTCTTGTCTTTATGTGACTCTTCCTTCTGTGCCTTTTCTTCTTATAAGGACACCAATTAAATTGGATTAAAACCCACCCTAATTCATATGGCCTTATCTTAAAATTTTACTGTATTTGCAGAGATCCTACTTTTCTAAATTAGGTCACATTCACAGATTCTGAGAGTTAGGACTTTCACATATTTGCCACATATTTGAGGGGAAAACAAAGTTCAACCCATAGCACTTACAAATGGCTCCTTTAATCCTCACAATAATCCCAGGAAAAAGTTACTATTATTCCCGTTTTACAGTTGAAGAAATTGAGATTCAGAGAAGTGATATGACTTGCTTGAGGTCACTGAGCCAATCTAGCATTGGGATTCCATAATTCTGATGCCTTCTGTACACCACATTTAATTCTGATGGAAGTGAGTTCAGTTCAGTTTAGTTACTCGATCATGTCCAGCTCTTTGCAACTCATGGACTGCAGCACACCAGGCTTCACCACCTCCCAGAGCTTGCTCAGACTCATGGAGTCAGTGATGTGATCCAACCATTTCATTCTTTGTCATCCCCTTCTCCTTCCGCCCTACCTTCTATTTTTCCTAGCATCGACACTTTTCCAACAAGTAATCTGTTTGCATCAGTTCAGTTCAGTTGCTCAGTTGTGTCCAACTCTTTGCAACCCCATGAACTGCAGCATTCCGGGCTTCCCTGTCTTCACCATCTCCTGGAGCTTGCTTAAATTCATGTCTATTAATTCAATGATGCCATTCAACCATCTCGTCCTCTGCTGTCCCCTTTTCCTTTTACTTTTGATTTTTCCCAATATCAGGCTCTTTTCCAATGAGTTGTCTCTGCATCAGGTGACCAATATTGAAACTTCAGCTTCAGCATCATTCCTTCCAATGAATATTCAGGGTTGATTTCTTTTAGGCTTGACTGGTTTGATCTCCTTGCAGTCTAAGGAACTCACAAGAGTTTTCTCCAACACCACAATTCAAAGGCATCAGTTCTTTGGCATTCAGCCTTCTTTATGGTCCAAGTCTCACATCTATACATGACTATTGGGAAAACCATAGTGTTGACTAAATAGAAAACAATAGCTTTGTCGGCAAAGTGATGTCTCTGCTTTTCAATATGCTGTCTAGGTTGGCCATAATTTTTCTTCCAGGAACAAGCATCTTTTAATTTCTTGGCTTCTTCTTCACCATAATAGCAGCTAGAACTTTATTTGGTAAGAATCAAGACAAGCACTTACATTACCCATTTCTTAATTCTCCTTCACGATGTTCTTGAACTGCTTTATGGACGTCTCTTAAACTTTATTTGGTAATGAGTGACACAGAATCCATTCTAAAGTGTTTGAGAGTGTGTGTGTGTGTGTGTGTGTGTGTGTGTGGTCACATTTAGATGGCTCTGATAGTCTTATTAATTCCCTACTTAAAATTACCCCAAATTTCCTGGTTCCGATTTCTTATGCACATTTTTTCCGTGTATAACTAGAATCAAAGCAACACCACCAGAATTTTTATGTGTTCAGTGGTTATGTGGTGCTACCATGTACTTTTGAAAGTCGAGAAAGAAAGAATTGCCTTTTTACTCTAATGATTTGCCCAACTTATGAAAAAGAGAGATAGCTTGATGAGTTCAAAGAGAATCAAATACATGTATTTTAAAGAGAATAAAAAATTATTCATAACAAAAGTAATCTGTTTGCATCAGTTCAGTTCAGTTGCTCAGTTGTGTCCAACTCTTTGCAACCCCATGAACTGCAGCATTCCGGGCTTCCCTGTCTTCACCATCTCCTGGAGCTTGCTTAAATTCATGTCTATTAATTCAATGATGCCATTCAACCATCTCGTCCTCTGCTGTCCCCTTTTCCTTTTACTTTTGATTTTTCCCAATATCAGGCTCTTTTCCAATGAGTTGTCTCTGCATCAGGTGACCAATATTGAAACTTCAGCTTCAGCATCATTCCTTCCAATGAATATTCAGGGTTGATTTCTTTTAGGCTTGACTGGTTTGATCTCCTTGCAGTCTAAGGAACTCACAAGAGTTTTCTCCAACACCACAATTCAAAGGCATCAGTTCTTTGGCATTCAGCCTTCTTTATGGTCCAAGTCTCACATCTATACATGACTATTGGGAAAACCATAGTGTTGACTAAATAGAAAACAATAGCTTTGTCGGCAAAGTGATGTCTCTGCTTTTCAATATGCTGTCTAGGTTGGCCATAATTTTTCTTCCAGGAACAAGCATCTTTTAATTTCTTGGCTTCTTCTTCACCATAATAGCAGCTAGAACTTTATTTGGTAAGAATCAAGACAAGCACTTACATTACCCATTTCTTAATTCTCCTTCACGATGTTCTTGAACTGCTTTATGGACGTCTCTTAAACTTTATTTGGTAATGAGTGACACAGAATCCATTCTAAAGTGTTTGAGAGTGTGTGTGTGTGTGTGTGTGTGTGTGGTCACATTTAGATGGCTCTGATAGTCTTATTAATTCCCTACTTAAAATTACCCCAAATTTCCTGGTTCCGATTTCTTATGCACATTTTTTCCGTGTATAACTAGAATCAAAGCAACACCACCAGAATTTTTATGTGTTCAGTGGTTATGTGGTGCTACCATGTACTTTTGAAAGTCGAGAAAGAAAGAATTGCCTTTTTACTCTAATGATTTGCCCAACTTATGAAAAAGAGAGATAGCTTGATGAGTTCAAAGAGAATCAAATACATGTATTTTAAAGAGAATAAAAAATTATTCATAATCAGAAATCTTCCAGTTTTTTGGAGAATCCCAACAACTTTATACCCTAGGCAATAGAAGAAAATGGTCAAGAAAATGGTCAGGTTATATGGTGAAAGGGAGAATTGGGTTCCCAACCTTATCACAACTTATTTAACCTCCTCACACCTCAGTTTCTCATTTAGAAAATTCAGAAATGAGTAAAGATTCTTAAGATATTTTCCAAGTCAAATTATTGCTCTAAAAAGCTTTTATACAGTGTTAAAAGCTTTAAAAGTGTTGTCTACAATTAGCTATAAAAGTAAATAAGCAACTTAGAATAAACACCCACCATTATTCTATTTTGCTAATTTTTTTTTTTTTTTTTTTTTGGTGATGGTAGAAATGTTTGCTTAAAAACATTGTGTTTAATGGCAATCAGTGGTAAATGGATATTTAGAGTTTCTGTGGCTATGTGTCATTTTTTACTTTGAAACACATAGTACAGATTATCTGTTGAAGTGTCTCAGATCTAGAAACTGCAATGTAACTTGAATCATTTCCCTGATGATTGATTCCACCTAGTACCTGGGTTATTGGCTGAACTGCCATACTACCTCACTCTTTCCTGTGGGGTGCTTGCCAGTTGTATTCTGGGTGGTTAGGGTGAGTTCAGCAAAGTCTTGGGGAGGGATACAGGTCTTTCTGTTAGACAGTGATGATGGGGATGGGCAGCTGAAAAAGCTGGTCCTCACTCTGCATTGGTGAGAACTTCTGAAAAGGACAACTGCCACTCTCTCAGAATGGCCAGAAGAAATGCCTGTGTACAGGAATCTATGTGACCCCAAGAGTGCTTATGAGCGCCTCTATAGTAATATTTCTTAGTCCTGTAGCTCTTCTAGGTAGACTCTCTATAGTAATACCCTTCTCCTCCAGTCTTCCCCAAATGCTACTGCTTCTTCCAGTTTATCTCAAGGTCAGGTTGGAGAAGGATGACTTGCTAATAACAAACCCATCATCAAAACCACAAAATAAAAGCCCTTTAAGCTGTGCTGGGGATGGAATGCTTAGTGCCCCCACAATTTATATGTTGAAAACCCCGTCCCTAATGTGATGACATTTGCAGATGGGCCTTAGGGAAGTAATTAGACTTTTTTTTCACAACTGTTTAAGAGTTTATTCAGAAGTTTCAAAGTTAATGTGGGCATTCCCTCCTCACCCCCAAATCATCCCCTGCCTGTCCCCAACATTACAGACTCACCCTCCTCTTCTCATTACCCGTGCTTACCATACACTCCTGTGAAACATGTAGGGGTCAAGACCCCAACTATTTGGTAATCCAAAGAAACTACAGAGTTACACAAAAGAATCTCACTTTCTTTTCACTAGCAAACTATGAGTGAAAGAATAAGGGGTAAATACATTACCTTCATCCAGAGTTAATATTTCCCTAATGTAAATCTTCTTTCCTCTAAATCACTAAAACTCAAAGTAGTTTCCCTTAGTGCTACCTTTGATATTCCTTTTTTTGTTTGTTTGTTTGTCCTGAATGGCTAAACTAGGACTTACTTTCCTTTCATAGCTGATGTTAACAACCTCAAGACTGGCAAGAAGTAGTCTCCCAGTTGTGACTTGGCCATGACACTCTGCAATAGGCAGAGCTACCATATAGGTGCAAATGATGCTTTAAGAGCCACCAAACTTTCCTTAAAAGCAACAATGCATTCATATGGTGCCTCCATGTTTTTATTACGCAGCCGAAGTCCTCTAAAGGTGGTGGCAGCTGTGAAGGAAAAGGTACTTTGTGCTAAAGTCCAGAGGGTCTCTCTTGAGACCACCTTAGCAGACAGACCTGGTCAGCCCAGGCCAGCAGGTGACCCTTTAGGGTGGAGAGGACCATCCCCCAGGAAGGCATCTGCAAAGGAAAAATTTGTAATCATACTTCCAAGGTAAAATGGTTACTTAAAGTTGGGAGAGGAGAAACACTAATAGAATACAAATACAGTTGCACCAGAGATTGAGGAGCGAACTGTACAAAGATTTGTAGGTTGACTCTGCACTTAGTATTAGGCTGGTTTCCTCACCACTTGCAAGAAGGTCCTGGAGACAGAGC